>JADLZK010011814.1:0-428427 GCA_015847255.1 Hyparrhenia diplandra
CAATGTTAGCCTAACATTTCTAGAAAATTCCCCGGTCGATACCCAAAATGTTGATTCCATTCCCACCGCCGAAGCCTACCTTACCTTCCCCCGGCCGGGCAATCTATAGCCCGGGGGGAGGCCGCTCACCTGGCGCTCGGTGAAAGTTAAAACCGGACACGGTTGGTCTCGCTTTAAAAAAACTTTGGTTTCCAAAACACAACAAACGACCTACGTTGGGTTTAGTTTAAAAAACTTTGGTTTTGCAAAACACAAACAAACGACGGTTTAACTTCAATAAGGGAAACCGATGACTTTGAGTTTCGGGTTTTTTAGCTTAAATCTAAAAAACCGAATTTTTGCCATCCCCAAGCCTAAGTACCGCTGCTCGGCCGCTAGAGCCCCGGCCAAGATCGGGAGCCGCCACCCTCGAAGAATGCCCGCCTCCCGCCCCATGATTCTTTGTCTAGCTGCCGCCATACCGGCCGCCGGGACCGCGCTGACGCTTCGACGTCCCCAAAGGGATAGGGCCATAGGTTAGAGGATTGGAAGTCTAGAAGTGATAAATAGAGTGAGGCTTGCTCGGTACGCGGGCTAGGGTTATTGGGTCAGATTAACTAGTGGGCCGGGCCGTGTTGCTCTCGAGTAGGAAGGATAAACGCTTGATGTCGTTATTTTTCGATTGCTCGGTGCTCACCTCGTTTTGAGGTAAAAACCGAGCACCGAGCCGATTAGTCGGTTTTCCTGCATATTTTAAATAAAGTCGGAACCGAAAACCCACATTTCAGTTTGTTTCGTTCGTTCGCTCGGTTTTCGCTGAAAATGTGCCCATGCTAAGAGGCCGGGTGGAGAAGGTGGCTACTGCGAGGAGGCGCGCGAGCCGACGACGTGGTGGGGCGCTGGGGAGGAGGAGGCCAACTAGCACGCTTAGGGGTTCCGCTCGCCACCACCGTACTATCGGCGCGGGAGGAGGCAGCGCCGCAGCGCAGTTTAATGGGCCGGACCACCTAGGGGTAGACACCCAAATGTCAAGTACATCTGACACGTTTGGGATTTGGGACTGTACGTTTTAGGCCCGGCCTGTATGGGCCCATGTATGAAGCAGCCCACCATTGATATCCTCCTTCCCACCCCGTCGGCCGTCGTTGGCCTCGTGGTTGTGGCGATGAGGGGCTCCACGGCTGGCTGCTTCCTGGCGGCGGCGGCGATGCTGTTGCTGCTGGTATCGCCGGCGCTGCTGATGCTGCTGCTGTCTCCGGCGGCCTCGACACGTACGAGCAGGAGACCCGCCGGATGTTCCGTCCAGTGGAAGGCCAAGTACAAGATTGCCTATAAATACGCCGGCGAGGAGGAGTGCCGGTACGCGTTGTTCAAGGACGCCCGCCGCCCGCTGCCCGGTCCAAAGCCGCCGGGTGACCACAACCGGCTTCAATGGTCTCAGCGCCCACGCCAGTGAGGAGGTCCTCCATGGGGAAGGGGTTCAGATCGGGGAGAGATCGTACGAGGAGACCCGCCGGATGTTCGTGGGGTGGAAGGCCAAGTACAAGAAGACCTACAGAGATGTCGGCGCGGAGGAGTGCCGGTACATGTTGTTCAAGGGCAATCGCCGCATCGTCGACGACCCTCAACGCCGCCGCCGGGAAAACAGCTTACGACATCAACCAGTTCCCGGCGACCCTCACCCAAGGAGGAGGTCCGCGAATCCTGCGATGGGGAGATGGAGGGAAAGCTCAGCGTTTTCCAGGCCAGGCCGCCGTCGCAGGGTACGCCGGCGTCCATCACTGGCCGATTCGGTCCCAGGTAATCATCATCTTGCTGGTTTTAGTTTTTTCTTCTGTAATTATGATGGATTTCTTTTTTTTTTTTCGTTTTGGTAAACTGCGGTAGTTTCGGTATCCATAGGAACACAAGTAGTGCCTTTGATCGGTAGACAAGGGAACAATTATCGACCTCTTTCACCATAGATAATAAACAAATAAAAAGAGAGACATACTTATTTTTTTTTATATATTGGTAGGATTTTTTATCTGATTATACAACATTCTAGAGCTAACGACAAGTATATATGTGAATATTTTGTTATTAACCTTTTGTGGATATGATTAACCGAGAAGTTCATTTTGTATTACTATACTATAGTGTATGACAACTTGTTATATAATTGTGTGACTCTGTTACCAACTGAGTACAGAATGGAAGAGAAGCAGGGGTTTGGTTTTATGGTCAATGAGTGTTGTAGAAAAACATTTTTTAGTGTGTGTTCATCAAACATGGACATTAAAATTCTCAACATTTGACTGAGATAAGCTTAGCTGAAGGGCAGTGTGCTAATGGTTGATAGGCTGGTAGATCCATAAGCCGGTTTTTTTCTAATGGATGACATCACCATCTGCTGTCATTTTTGACATGATGCTAAATAGCCTCATGGTCTTGGAAACTTTTTAAATCTCAATCTCTTGTTGATCTTTCACAATCGTATTGGTAGCAGCACCTACTGTGCATTGTCATCACTGGCATTAAGCCTCCTCGTGATTATATTCATTTACAAAAACTTGTCTTATATAGGTTTGCTGGTGCATTGCTTTTGGAGCTGAAATAAGCAGAGTCTGAGCTGAAACAAACAGAGTCTGGAGGTAGCGCCATTCCTGGAGATGAAGCACACATGCAGATCTGAGCATCGCTTCCGTTTGTTGCCAGAGAATTTTACAAAAAAAAAGATGCTGATGTAATATGGTAAATTTGAGATGAAAATGTATGCATTTCCAACCTATGCAGCTATGCTAAAGATTGTTCTGATGTGTGTTTTCGGTTATTTGCTACGTCAAACTTGTGCCCCCATTGATTTCTTGGCAAAATGACGATTCTTGGGCTAATTATAATGTTTATACTATTCGTGCATGAGCTTCTGTGTTTGTGGTTGACTTCTATCAAACTTTTCTGTAACATTTGATAGGTCATTTCTGTTCTCCTTGAAAGAACTCTTAAAGTATTGCTCGGCACTGTAAATATATGCCTGTAGAAAATAGGAGTTTGTCATCTCTGAAAAGGTTGATTCAGTAGCTTCTTTTGTATGGACAGTGAGAGATTATGAAGCCGTAGAGATCAATCAATTCATTCCATTTGATGATGACATAGTTTGAATCATCTCTGGATGGTACAGATTAAGAAACAAATTAAGAAAAATGGGATGAATCAGCCTGCCCCAAGGCTCTTTATTTCTTCACTTTCCCATGTGTGCAACCACTCTCTCCCCTGCTCCTCGATCGGTTGATACTTCTTCAGATTAAAAGGCATAGGAAAGCGCCGCCGAGGAGGACAAGGCTGGATTCAATAATCGACGGTATGGTGCGCCACGACGACGACGCCATTCTTCCGGCACCGACGGCCGCTCGTACTTGTGGATCTGTTTCCACCGACTTGACACTGCATTCAGTTAAAAACGAAACAAAAACCACACGATCGATTAGTGGCATCATTACGTCCGCTGCAGATGGATAAAAATTCTAGCACCTAGGAGGAGGAATTCCCAGCATCGATCGATCCATCACCTTGTCATGCTCGGGCAGAAGGTGATGGCGTACGACGCCGCCACCGGCGCAGGTGAAGGTGGAAGTGGCATCGTCATACGCGTAGCTATACGCCCTCGGGCACGACTTCTTGAAGAACTGCGAGAACGCCGTCGCCCAGCACGCGTCCGGGGTCCCATGCTGCCCATGGCAGCAGTGCTCGGCGGTCCCGAACGCCTCGCATGCGCTCTTACACGCCCACAGCCGCCGTCGCCACGGTCCCCGACTCGGAGCTCGGCGGGGCACGCGGCGTTGAGGTCCATCACGCACCCCGTCACCAGGCAGTTGCCACCGCCGCCGCCGTGTGGCTCCACCAGCATCGGCAGGTTGTACCCGTCCACGAGGCTGACGTCGTAGAAGTCGAGGCCTTCGTGGCCGTCGAAGGTGAACTCGGCCAGGGTGGCGGGTGGTTTGGCGCCGTGGCCGGCGCAGTCGAGACGGCCGGAGCCGCAGTTGGCCGTGGCGCAGGAGAAATGCCCCGACGTGTCGGTGGAGCAGTGTGTGCGGCCCCAGAGACGGCCTGACCACCCGTGTGGCGCCGGCAGGGATCGTGACTGGCCTGGTTCCAGCGCGAAGCCGTGGTTTCGAGCGCCGGCGAGCCTGCGCTGGATAGGATGCCTGGCCACACCGTGTGCCCGCAGTGGTTCGTGATGGTCAATGTTCTTGAGGAAACACCTCCAGCTCCGAAGGAGATGATGACGAGGAGGATGACATGGAGTGTGGCGAATGGAGATCGGTGTACGTACGTGTTTGCCCCTGACATTGCACGTCAACTAAAAAGAGGGGCAAATGAGGAGCTGAGCTTCAACTTGGCAATGGCGGTGAGTGCTGACTGGCGCGGCGCTGCTACGAGCTAATGAGTGAGTAGGTGTCGTCGTCCCGGTCCTCTACTTATATATGTGCTCTCGGCCTCTCCCTACACGGTTTTTCACGGTGGACTTGAGTGGTGGCTATTGGAAGCAGTATGCCACTTTGGACCCTTTTGGCTTTTCAGTGATTATTGTAACACAAAGCCCCTTTCCTAATCTCATGTGCTTTTTACTTTGTTATAACTTACATAACATATACTGTATATAATCAAAGTTCAGTGCGTGTGAGATTTACGTGATATTATAGTATATTCGCGCAACACATGCCTAATGAGTCGTGTGCCTGGATTCGGCCCTCATGCAATTGTGATTTAGCCCACCAGCGGATGAAAAGCTGTCGGTTCGTTTTTTTTTTCACTAAATCACGTTAAGGCACACTCATATATATACTTATACTACACATCTCTATGACAACTGCTTCTGCTCAAAAAAAAAAAAAATCTCTATGACAACTGCTCCACGAACTACAAACACTACGACATTCCTAAGGCATTCTGCAACAACATCTCGTTGGTTTCCATGTCCACCAATCCCTTACATGTACACATTGACGAACCAAGCACATTGGGCTGGACATCCAAATTCATTTGAGCAAAAGTTGCCTCGTGTTGATGACCCAATCCAACCGAGAGGTGCCTCGTTGTATTTTTTGCTCTCATCCGCGCTTGTGTGAGTTCTAGTAGCAAGTGGTAGGTTAGGTGGAGTGGATCACTCCCTTTAAGTTGAGTTGAGTGGGCTTTAATTGTAGCTGAGTTGATTTGGATTTGGTACCTAGGTGCAGGTGTGGAGTAGGGTACCCTCCACAATTGTATGGTTTTTCCTCGCCTCGGGTTTCCAAATAAAAACTGGGCCGGCACTTTTACCTTTTTTTTTTTTCGCCTAATAGAAATCGCGGTAAAACTTTTGCCGCCCTTTTCTAAAAAAGTTGCTCTCCGGATTTCCATATATATGCCTATGTGTCGACAGGAGTGCAAGACAACAAAGGGGAGGGATACGGGCGCATTCGCCCCGCATTTAGGAGTCTCCCTCCGGCCCTTCTGGGTGTGTGTGTGTGTGGGGTGGGGGCAAGGATGGCAATGGCCGGGAGTCTCTTCACTTTCCTCCCCACCGGCCCTCTCCCTCTGCTCCCTTCCCTCCCTCTCCTAGGGATGTCATCCGCGCTCGCCCGTGCGTCCTCATGGTGGTGGCCGGAGCCCCTAATCCAGCCCCTCTCGTAGGTGGATTTGTTTCCACAATGCCCAGATCGCTATGGCGGTGGGGTGCGGGTGGTGCTACCGGCATGTCTTCACAGGAAACCTAGGCCGGCGGTGCCTCCAGCACTGGGGCGTAGTGCATCCCTCTCCGCCAATTCCTCATCCTGCTCTCTCCCCGGCTAGGATCTGGCTGGAGTGTGTCTCCCCACGGTGCCTTCCGCTCGGGTAGGGGTGGACTCGACCGGCGGCTCTCCCGGTCGGGGGGCCCGGGCGGAGCCAGCACTCTCACGTCTAGATCTATGGAGGAGGCGTTCACGGCCTTCACCAGTACGGGGGGCAGCGTCCGCCCGGCCGTTCTCCGTGTCCGGGGGGAGCCGAATGGATGTAGTGGTGGTCGTCTACCTTGGCCTCCCCGGGTCGAGGTTGGCGGTCCCTCGCCGATCCAAGATGATGATGGTGGAAGCTCGTATCGAGCTTGTTGGTGCTCAGTGTGGCGGGTGACGCTGGGGTCGCTTTGACTGGCTATCGGGATGGTGATGGGTCGGGTGATCCGGGGCTTCTTCTAATCCCGACCGTTTTCTCCCGCCACCGCCTTTCCCTTGCCGCTGGTTCCTCGTGGCCTATCTATGTTGGACTTTCGGCGGCGGCGTGGAAGAAGCATGAGGTCGAGCGAAAAAGCTTGGACGGCGACGTCTACGGACGCCGTGTCCTCCTTGAGGCATCCTTAACTACCTCTTCCTACCGCTGCGGTTGGATTTAGCAGGTGAAAACCTTCCCTCGTCGCTAGCTTGTCGACGCCTTAGTGTTGTTTCCTTCTTGAAGGCTCGCTAGGCATTCCGCACTCCATTGGGCCTCTTGTCGTCCGTCATGGAGCCTGTACGGTGATAGTGCTCGGTGCCCCTTACGGTTCTTCAAGTTGTTTCTTGAGGTTGTTCTTTTCGACCGGAGCTGTTAGTGGAGTAGCTGTTTTAGTTGAGTAGTTTCAACCATGCAACAAGTGGTGGCATGAGTTGTGTCAGTTGTTCGAGTGGTGGCATAAGTCTTTGGTTGTTCAAGAGTTGCAAAGGATGAGTGGGGCACTCTCATGAGTTGTATGGTTTTTCTGGCCTAGTTTGCGTGCAAAAAAAACCGGGCTAACATTTGTCTTTTTTTTCTTTCTTCGCCTAATAGAAATCACGGTGAAGATATGGCCGTCCTGTAAATGTCCATTTATAGAGACGACCAAGTTAAGAGCGAGGCTAGTCTCGGAAAATTCATTTTTGTTTTCAAAGTGCGGACATATGATTTTGGGCGTCTCCCCAAAATCTCTGGTCTCCTAGACCATTTATACAGACAACCGGATAAATATGTCCCCTCTTGAAACAAAAAACATTGTCTCCCTGACTAAAATAGTTTTTGAAGTAGTTATAATAATTGTTTTAACACGCTGATAAGTCGTAATTCGCCAATGTGCATGTTTCAATTGTCCTATGGCATGGAATATTAAATGCTCTAATTTTCACATTCTTCGTTTTCAATAATGCATGTGTAATAGAGTGGAAGAAGGCACAGGCACATAGCCACCGACAGTTAAGCGAGAAACAAAGGCAGCATCAAGCCATCTCAGCAATGCGAACTGACTGTTCGAAATTGTTTGCATTGAAATGACTTCAATTTTTTTTAACATATCATAACTATAAAGAAAATTTATTTATCATTGTGGGGGTCATGTAGGCGAAGTTCTTGTTCTAGATACTATCGGAAAATTAATATGCTTAATGACACACAAAACAAACACACACACACACACACAAAAACTAACTTGTGCGCGGCCCATGCTATCTTAAGCGGAGCTGTACGCGCACGATTTTTATTAGTATGCTCAATGCTTAATTCATAAGAAAGAAGTCGTATGCTTTTGTGCTGTCTTGCGACCATTATTTCCATGAAAAGGTGCACTGATGCTAAAGCACTGTTGTCCTAGATCATTTTCAGTCAAAAATCCGAACGAAAAAAAAAAAGGAGAGTAGCTAATATAATTCGCTCCATTATTAGTCCATTATTCAAAAGGTGCAGTGTCTTTAGCTGAGATTGCTTAACTAGAAGGATAATTGTCACCGGCCAAGTTGGTCCTACATCAATGTGTAATTAAGTTTTTCTAGAGTAATCTATCATCGTTTTTCGTAGAAATTTAATTTTAATTACTACCATTTTCTCAGCTAAGTATATTAGGACCATGAGCGAGGTGCGCTTAATGAACGTACGTACTTCTTGTTCTTGTTCCACGATCTTGGATTAGACTACCAATTAAACACGGTTCGTTCCACGATCTTGATTAGACTACCAAACACGGTTCAATGGAACAATGGCTTGTTCAGTCATCGTGTTTGCATTGCAGAGGTGTCATGGCAGCGATTTCCCATCGTACGGGTGCGTTAGAGAATATCCACCAGATTTAGCAAATTGTCATGCACTCAGGCATGCTTCTCCGACAACAGGTGCGCCTACTCCGGCATTGCCTGACGGATTTCCGACAATAGACCAAGTGGTTGCTCCGCGAGCTGCTGGGTTGTAATTCCAGGCCTCTACGGCCTGGAGTGGAAGGCCCAACTCGAATTCAGATTGGTGTTCAGAGCCGAATCCTGGAGCCTCATCACGAGATGATACTACACGACCACTGCACCAGATTTCTCAAGCCTCAGGAAACTATTCACTGGTTTCTCTGTTGCCCAAACGGGACCATGTGAGCACGAAGTAGAATACAAGCGTTGCTTTATATGACGGTGGTTGGTGGCAGCTGTGCCCTCAGTTTTGGGAACTCACGGTGTGTGGTGTGGCGCTCCCAGTATTCAGCTCGGCAGCGGCAGTCCGGCAGGGATTGGCCGGCCTCATGGGCGTTGGCGTCTTTGTCCGTGGGCTGCCGGACGCTACGCTGGTGACTGCGTGCGTGCTCCCCACTGAGAGGGATGATGGCTTATCCCTTTGCAGACACATGCCTGCTATTAATTTTCTGCAGAGGCTTCAGGTGATCAGATCGGATATTCAGATCCCCAATTTCCCTTAGGTAAAGTTAAAAAAATTAAAGATGGAGATTACTTTAGATGTCAGATTATCTTTCAATTATTGGAGAGTTGGTAATGTAAATTAAAATTTAGGGATTATCTTATGTTGTTTTTTTAATGACATACAGGGATTATATATCCTACAGCTATTATGGTCAGAGGTTACCGGATTGATGGTGGAACGTTCTGATTGTTATATGATAATTTTAGTTCAGCTTTTTTTGTGATTATTTTGTAAAGTATTATCGAGTCTCTATAATTTGTAATAGTACAGGATGGTATATTATCTTTTTTTTTTTTTCCTGCAAAGGCAACATATATGTTCACTAATTATCGGTATAAGATGATTTTTTTACAAAGAAGCACATAAAATTTGTTAATTGGCAACAGAAATTAAATTTGCATTCATTATATTTTCTGAATTGAGCACGAATATAGTAGTACAAAGTAATTACAACACTAGAGTACTATTACTAGTTCATCGATGTTTAGTGCGCTACTAGAGCATGAGCCTAGCTACTAGCAGTTTATTCAGACATCGGCAGCATCCTGGTGCTTGTACTGACGAATTGAAGAGGTAGCTCGACGGATCGTCACATCTCATTCTCATGGCCTGAAGAAAGCCGGGTGTGGGCGACCGGTTCCCTGGAAGGAGGTGTTCTTGAGGTGCTCAGGAGCTTGCTCAAACGAGTGTCGTCTCGCCAGCGACAGAATCTTCTTGTCGGCAGCGATGAAGTAGGCCATCCCGGCAACCGTTGAGATGATGAGTGCCTGGCCGGTGGGGTTGATGTTGGACTTGGCCCAAGGCAGCATCCTCACGCTCGCCAGCTGAACAACAGAGCAACAAAACGATAAGTTAGAGACATATACATGGTTCTTTCACGATTAGTATGCATGAGCCAGCCAGTCCTGCAATTTAGAAAAAAAACAGCTGAAATTTGGGATGGGAACTCACGGTGGGAATCGCGGAGGCGATAGTTGCCACGGCTGCCGCCTTTGCTCCGGCAAGGGTCGCCTCTGCAGAGATCCATACAAGAGCGTCAGTCAGAGGTCAGTGACATTGTTACATAGCGCTTCTTTTTTTTCGAAAGCGAGCTTGGCTCGTACTTCGTTACATAGCGCTTCAAGGAGGCTTTGTTTGTGCATACACATACCTCGCGAGCAGCGCTTGGCGAGGGCAAGCTTCTGCTCAAGAGATGCACGGCTCACCGTCGACATGTCTGATCTCTCGGTCAGGTCTTTGTAATTGTAGGTGCTAACTCGGACTTGCAGTAGCAAAGAAAGGCCAGTGAAAAGGAAGCAGCTCTGTTAGCAGTGAGCGTGGAACGCACTGAAAAGCAGGAGTGACTGAGTGAGTGAGCACGAGAGCGATGGGTATGTTGCCAGACGCAGGGTCCTGCCGAGGATTTATAGGCATCACCAGGGACACAAAACCATCGGCGGACGGGAGGAGAAATGGCGGCCGGGCGGCGCGGACATGGTTTTGGAGCTCATCTGTGTCTGTCCATGGTATGGCCGACTGGCCGGTGGAGTGCAGGGCATTTTGCTTGCAGTTTTCAGGATAGATGCCGTTGCCGTTCACGGTTCACCTCATCGTTCTCGGTACCAGACACCGGGGGGGGGACCACGCTTCCCTATCCACTCTTGAGCTGCTGCAGACAAACGTCCCTTGAGACCATGTGCATGGGACTAACTAGCACCGGCTTTGGAGGTCGGTGATCGATCTTCTAGATAGATTAAGCCATCAGGAGTTAGCTTTTAATTAATCCTAATCACGTGCAGGTCAAGGTTACAAGAACCCAACCCTGGGATTATGTACTAGATTCGGCATCTGTGTGCTTACTGGAAAAAGGTTGAAAAGAAAAGAGTAACAAGTCGCCAACCGCAACCACTAGTGTGATGAGTTTGACACGCTAATGGGAGCCACGCCACGCGTGACACACGGCCCTTTGACACTGCTGCAGACCAAAATTCAGTGGTCAGTCCAAACATTTGGTTACCATGCTCGTAAACAGTGGGTTGTAACTACGGAGAACCCTATCCGTGAATGTTAAAGTCCGAACTCGCCTCACCTGGTCTTATGGATATCTTAAACCGAGAGATTGTAACCCTATCGTTGATTAATGAAGTTCCGGTTCCTGCAAAAAAAAAAAAAAAAAAAAAAACTCGACGGATTGAGTGACTTTTTCTGAGTACGATGGCGGTCTGGTGTGTGTGTTCCGAGCTTCCGGCGCCCGGCGCTGTCAGTTTTTCCAGGTTCCCTGTGGGCTCTTGGGTCCCACACAAATACGGCCCATATCCTGTTTGCTCCACGCCTGAGAAAGACGGGAAGGACAACGTCGGTCTCAGTCGAGTGACGTCGCAAACGAGTCCACTGCGGCCGCGTATACGTACGTAGTACTCTGGTAACAACGACGCCGAATTCGTCTTGAAATTTGAGTGCTACTACCAAGTATGACCTTGAAACTTTTCAAAAAAAAAAAAAAAGTACGACCTTGAAACTTTGTATAGTTACGTACGGGATCTCAAAAAAGTTGGTCGACCCAGATGAATAAACTCCGTGCTCGGTATGTATATTGTGCTGATGCACCGTACAATACGTACGTGCGTTAGGCCACGACGCTTTCCAACATTTTACGTAGTATACTTTGGTGCGGCCTGAGCCACATAGCTACCTCACTCACGATATGCATGATATTCGGTCATCGGTCCAACCAGGAATTAATCACAAGATCGATCCTGTGGTTCTCTAACCACAGTTTTGTGATTGTGCCGACAACGCTCAAAACTGCTGCTCTCCTACTAGATGGCAACGCCTACAGCCCTTTACCAAAAGGCAGTTTGGCCAGCAACTTTATTCACCACTTTAAACGGGACCTCACCCGCTAGGCTCGGCTCGGCTGCTGGGTTTCCCACAAAACCATGGCTGCTGGGTTGTTATAGTTTTTCTGTTTCATCTGAAGGAATTAACGGTGTCCATTCTCTATAATAAAAAGAGTAGTTTTTAACCACCGTGATTTTAAAATCGCATGCATGTTTGGATATCATTCTGAAAGAATGTTTACACCGAAATTTTGAAACAAAGCGTAAACTTAATAACAAGTTGCACAACATGCTTAATCAGATTCAGGCATCAACCTACTGTGATGGGATATGAAAAATCACAAGAGACATGAGAGGATAAGCTGATTCCGTTTCCGTACTACTTGAGTGGGTGAGCAAAAGCACGTAGGACGGAAGCAACACACAGACCGAGACGTGACGATGCCCCTGCTCGCGTCCGCCCACCAGCCGAAAACTGGGAGCGCCCGGCCAACCAGAGTCAGTCCCTGATTTCCAACCCAAAACTGCCAGGATACGTGCACTGCATCTGGATACATGTCCTCTGTCTGTCTCTGCACAAGTTTTACGGTTTCACAGCCTAGTTACAGGCAGCTATTACAGTCATGCCTAGCTTGGTCGGCCTGAGGTAGTGATGCTGATACATGCACGCAGCAGTGCCAGATGCTCTGTGCCGACGAGTCATACTATGTGGTGAGAGACTCTTTTGACCCTTCACTACACAACCATCAGTGGTACGCTACTAGTATATATCATACGGATACCCGAACCTAGAGCATGGTTTTCTTTCTGTGGACTGGTTTTCAGCACTGCGCACATGATTAAGATTAGGCATGGCGAGTTGGGCATCTAACAGGCACAGTAATCCAGTTTTGTGACATCTCGGAGCAAATTACTGGCCTTGTTTCCTCCACGCATTTGTTTTCAGTTTCTTTGTAGTCTGGACGGTGACGAGTAGTACTCGTACTGGAAGCAGTAAAATACACATGGAATACATGATACATGCATGCACCAACATTCAGATACACCCTGCCTATTTTCAGACACACATATGCCTATTCCAAGAAAAGGTTTCAGACACACGTATGCTGCTGACTGCATACGTGCTCCCCACCGAGGATAGATTATCCTTTGCAGACACACATGCCTAATTTCAGCAGAGGTTTCAGATGCCCCGATCGGATCCCATATTATGGTAAAGACGGGTTATATAGGTTATCTAACACAATGATAAAAAATAAGTAATTTAGATACAAATTTATAGGGTTAATTTAGAGGTCAAAGTATCTTTCAAAATGGTAGAGGTGGTAAATGTAGACGGATTATCTTATATTGTACTTTTTAAAATCGCATACATGGTTGATCGGTCATATACTGTTAGACTACTGGATTGATCGTCTGATGATAATTTATACAATAATTTATTTATAATAACTTTGTAGCAGAACTTTTTATGCAAGTTTTATGATAATCTTGTGTATCCGTATAACTTTTTTTTTCCCCTGCAAAGGTAGTGTATATGGCCACTATTGATATGAAGATAAGATTATATTATACCACATAAAGTTGGATAATTAGGCGAAAAACTAAATTTGCATTCATTCTGAATAGACCACCACAAAGTAAATTACAACGCTATATGCTAAACAGAACTAGAGTACTTATCGATATTACTAATACATCGATGATTACTGCACAATTACAGAGCGTCGGCCTTGCAGTTTATTCAGACATCGACGAGCATCTTCTCTGGTGCTTGATGTACCGACGAAGAGGTAGCTCACAAGTGTCCATCTCATGGCCTGAAGAAAGCCGGATGTGGGTGACCGGTTCCCTGGAACGAGGTGTTCTTGAGGTGCTCAGGAGCCTCCTCAAACGAGTGCCGTCTCGCCAACGACAATATCTTTTGTCGGCGGCGATGAAGTAGGCCATCCCAGCCACCGTTGAGATGATGAGTGCCTGGCCGGTGGGGTTGATGTTGGCCTTCGCCCACGGTAGCATCCGCACGCTCGCCAGCTGCAACCGCACCAAAACGAAAGTTATAGACATGAAGGCAAGGTTGTTTGGCTGTCAGGCTTGAGCCAGCCTTCATCTCAGGGAAAAAAAAACAGCTGAAATTCGTGATAGAAACTCACGGTGGGTACCGCGGAAGCGATAGTCGCCACAGCTGCCGCCTTGGCTCCGGCAAGAGTCGCCTCTGCAGACACCCATACAAAAGCATCAGTCAAATACTCAAGTCAGTGTTCCACATAGCGCTTCAAGGCAGCCTCGGAGAGACCAATGCACGTACCACGGGAGCAGCGCTTGGCGAGGGCAAGCTTCTGGTCAAGGGATGCACGGCTCACCGTCGACATCTCTTGGGTCTTTGCGGTGTAGTATGCAAGAAAGTCTGGCTAGTGAAATGAAGCAGCTCTGCTGCTAGCACTGAAAGTAAGGAGGAGCGAGGCTGAGAACGATGGATGGATGGATGGGAGGCCGATCGAGGATTTATAGGCTGCTGCATCAGGGAACTTAACCCAAACGATCGGCGGACGTCGGAGAAAAGGCGGGCGGGCGCGGACGTGGTTTTGGAGCCCATATCTGCAGTGTTCAGGGGATTCTATCGTTTCAGGGGACCACGGTATCATTTGCTATCCACTGCATCTATCTTCTGTTGAGCACAGACAGACGTCGCGTGATACCATGTGCATGGGACTAACTTTACTGGTTCTAGTACTTGCCACGACGTCACCGGCCTTGGAGCTCGATCAGGAGGGGGCCTTTGAAGCCTAACCACATGCTGGTCAAGGTTACACAAACCCAACCCAGGGATTACATACTCTGATATGGGTACTAGTACGACTCTAGGTTGAAAAGAGAAGAGTAACAAGTTACCAACCAACCATGACCACTACTGTATGTGACCTTGACACGCTAATGGGAGCCAACAAGGCACGACTGAACATGTAACGTACACGCGGTCAGGCCATGCGTTGCGCAGATCAAAAGTTCAAACATTTGGCAAGGTAGCAGTAGCCACGGTGACACTGAAACTGTAAAGGGAAGCAAGCATGCAGGTGTAGCCAACACGACGAGAATGCTAGCGACGTTTTCTGAGGATGGTGGCGGGGTCTGGTGTGTTTCGGTGGCCCAGGCACCCGGCGGTGGCTGTGCCCTCAGTTTTTGTGGGTGGCGCTCCCAGTTTTCGGCAGGCGGCACCCAAAAACCGCAGACGTGCTCGTCGCGGATTCTTCAGTCCCATACAAGTCCCACACAAACACCGAGACACGGCCAAGGCCCTGGAGCGTGCGTGTGTGTCCTCTTTTGTGATTTTCTAGCGGTAGCGTAGCTAGCCTTATCCACTATTTAGGCCTCTCTCTATTTTTCAAGAAAAAAAAACATACACACACCCATATGATGAACACATGTAAAAAGTAAAAACACTTGAATATATATACTCCTCACTTTTTTTTTTTTTTTTTGCATCCAGACTCAAATGTGTTTCCAATATATTTTAATATATATGAAATATCTCTTATAAAAATAAAAAATAGTTTACTTGCAACAAATATGTTTCTTATATCATCCAAGAGAGAAAAATATATCAATGTCTTATATATACTGCAATAAGGTATTGTATCTTCTACAATTACAAATTACAAGGATATATTGATGTTACTTCTATTGGCAACTTTTAGACCAAGCATCAAGGGTCATTTAGATAACCATATCTAAATATATAATAAAACCATGTATCTAGACAGAAAAAATGTTTTATAATTTAGAACGAAAAGGAGTATCATTCACTGGTATATACGGTTGGTGTGATGTGGAAAATATTGAGCCAATTTTTAGAGTGATAGGTTAAGGTTAGTCACTTTTGGTCACTTAAACTCAAAACAAGGGTGAGTAAAAATCAGGAGGTGGCTCTATCTCTCTCCTCCCTCTCTCTCCTCTCTCTCTCCTTTTTTTTTTTAGTCTATCTATCCACATAAGGGGTGACTAAAGTTTTAGTTAGGTAACTAAAAGTTTTAGTCATGCAGCTAGCAATCCAAACATGCTCTAAGAGACGGCTAAAGAAGCAGATATATAGTCCACCAAGTTCATTGTTGAGAAAGAACACAAATAGACAGTGCTTTACTCTGCTTATATCACGGAGTACAAGCTGGTTACAACGGCCCAGGTACTAATGTAGTATTCTTACAAAATGGAATCTTTTTCCGAGGCTTTGATGAGCATGAACGCATCTTTGATTTGCAAGTCGTTGACAACTAGAACTACTACCACTACCAGTACAGTTTATTCGATCGGGCATCATAGTGATGAACGACGATGCAGAGGTGGATGGATCATGGCCTGAAGAAAGCCGGGTGCGGCCTGCCGGTGCCCTGGAAAGAGGTGTTCTTGAGGTGCTCTGGCGCGTTCTCGAACGAGTGTCGCCTCGCCAGAGATAGGATCTTCTTGTCCGCTGCGATGAAGTAGGCCATCCCAGCAACCGTTGAGATGATGAGTGCCTGGCCGGTTGGGTTGATGTTAGCCTTGGCCCATGGCAGCATCCTGACGCTCGCCAGCTGAAACAGATCAATTAGGGATATCGAAATGATTAGATACGTACTACTAGTACAGGATTAGACTGATTACATACATTTACTCGATGAGATAGATGAACTCACAGTGGGAATCGCAGAGGCCACTGTTGCTACAGCTGCTGCTTTAGCTCCTGCGAGCGTCGCCTCTGCATATAGACATGTACCCAAGCATCGTCAGTGTACAAAGCAATCGATCAGACATTCAGACTAAGTAGGCGAAGGAGAAGCATCGTCAGTGTACAAAGCAATCGATCAGACATTCAGACTAAGCAGGCAAAGGAGAGTATTTATTCTATGGCTCTGTGTGTCCATAGGTGGCAGGATGACTGTGCCTACGTACCTCGCGAGCATCGCTTGGCCAGGGCGAGCTTCTGGTCGAGGGATGCACTCACCGTCGACATAGTCGTCGTATGATTGTGCTCTTGCAATGGGACAATGCGATTGTAATTGCAAACTGCAGTGCTAGGAGAAGTTGGCTAAAAGGGCTAGAGAACGATGATTGAATGAACCGGCAGTGGGTTGCGATCGAGTGCAGGGCTTGTGCAAGGGAGACTGAGGATTTATAGGAGCGCCGGACAGGGAGAAAGCGGCAAGAACCTGGTTTTGGGCGAAACCCATGGGTTGCCTCTTTACTATCCACTCGTAGCTTTAGATGGTGGTGTGCATGCATGTATCATGGGATTCCAACACCTAGTTTAGTGATTCCAGTAGAGTACTTGTCATGACCGCCGTCCAGAGTACAGAGAAACTGAAAACAAATGCGTGCAAGAAACAAGGCCAGTAGTTTACTATGACATCTCACCAAACTGGATTAGTGTGCCTGCTAGATGCTCCACCTCAGCCTGATCATGTGCCCATTGCTCAAACCCAGAGAAAACTTAACGATGCTGTAAGTTGGCTGGCATCCGTGTGCTGGTGCACCGAACGGATGCAGTGAAGGGTCAAAACAGTCTCACCAACTAGTACGACTTAGACAGTTTTGACTTGGCAGAGAATTTTATATGTCACGCCTGCATGCATGAGTGCATGACTACTGAGGGTTTTCAATTTCGGCCGAAATTTTCCCGAATTTCCGAAATTTTGGGTTTCTCGATGGGTACCGAAAGAAATCCTCTACCGGTCAAAAAAATTTGTATAAATTCGTCTTCCACCCTAAAATAGCGTCAAGATGGCCCAAAATTGACTTCCCTGTCGGCCCACCATATATATAGCCCTAGAAGACCCTAAAATCACACCCCAAAATCCACATTCTATCTCCTGTCTCCGACTCTCCTCTGTTGGCGGCGGCGGCGGCGGCGTACCACGCTGCCGCGACCCGTGAGCCCCCTGTAGCCCCATAGAAATGTGGAATCATGTCAAGTTTATTCATTTATTTGTGGTGTATGATCAACCATAGATAGTTTATAGCGAAATCATGTCAATTTTTTTAAAAATTTTTTTTTTGAATTTAATTTGAATTTGAGCCAAAATTTCTGAAATTTCGAATTTCCCTTTTCTCAAGAGGTTCGAATTTTTTTAACAAACTTCACAGTAGAAGTAGGCTGTGATGAAACTGCAATAGAGAATGGCGCTCCCGTTTTTCGGCTCATCGGCTCGGCCGGGCCGCCAACGCTGGAGGAAGTGAGCAGTTTTTTGGTTGGAAATCAGGGTGGCGCTCAGTTTTTTTGGGCTCTTGGCGACACCGCCACGCCTGTGGGCTGCTACCTCCCTGCTTTGCTTTTGCGCCCCACTCACTGAAATTTATGCGTCATTGTCGGCGCCCGTTCCGGCGCCGACCAGGAGAGGGGAACGAACAGAGAACAACTACTTACGCTAACTTACTTAACCATGTACATTACTTGTAACATAAGAAAGAATACAATGTTTTGGATATTTGATGATTCCTCTCAACAGCTCTCACCTGGTACTTATACTACTCCTCCTTGGGCTGAACGCGGCGGCAGCGCTGCAATCCCATTCGGGCCGGTAACCCGAACATTCTTGGCCCGCTTCACGGCCTTCCTTCCCCGGAGTTGGATCGGGGCACACACCATGGTGTAATGCGACACTCCCACCCCCGGCGGCATGTCCCCATGCCGGGCGTTGGGGAAACGCTGCAGCCAGAGCGGTGTCCTCCCAGGTTGCAAGACCGGCATCCATCCCGGACCATTTGACCAACACTTGAGACACAAAGACCGCCCTTGCGTGAGTGGAGGCGGCGATCAAGAATCAACTCAGGCACCCGATGCTCATCATCAACATCCGGGAGGTTAGGAGACTGAATACTTAGCCGAGGGAGCGGGCTTGAGGAGCGACACATGGAACACGGGTGAACCGAAGAAGAAGCGAGGGAGTTGAAGCTTGTATGCCACAGATCCAATCTTGGACAAGACTGTAGGGGCCGAAATACTTGAAGGAGAGCTTCGATGTGCACGGGAGCAATCAAGATTGAACGCACGGGCCGAGCTTCAAGAATACCATGTCACCCTCGGAAAATGAGCGATCGAGCGCTTTTTATCAGCTTGGTGCTTGATTTCTCGGCCGTGCCCGCAGCAGATGTTGACGTACCGTCTGAATCATAAGCTTGCGTTCTTCCAGAACAGTGTTGACGTCTGGGACCGGAGAAACCACAGAAGGTGCAAGGCCAAACATACGAGGAGGGTGACCATAGAGTACCTCAAAGGGGACAGCTGTGTAGATGAATAGCGACTTGTGTTGTACCAAAACTCCACTTGAGACAACCACTTGCTCCACTTGCGAGGGCTGGAATGTGCAAAACAGCGAAGAAATGTCTCTAAGCACCGGTTTACCCGCCGGGTCCGCCATCGACGGGTGGTATGAAGAGCTCATAGCAAGACGTATCGGCAATACTGAATAGCTCATCCCGAATAGGCTCGTAAAGATGCGGTCGCGGTCGAAACAATTTCCGTGAGGCATACCATGTAGGCGATAGATGTGGTCGAGGAAGAGTTGGGCGACTTCGACAAAGATGAATGGATGGCGCAGAGCTAAGAAATGTGCATATTTGCTGAACCTGTCCACGACAACCATGATGCAGTTGGCATTGCCTGAGTGTGGAAGCCCTTCAATAAAGTCCATCGAGATATACTGCCAAGACTGTGTGGGAACAGGGAGAGGAGCAAGTAAACCCCGGTATGCGGCGCGGTCGTTTGGCTTGGACACAGACCAATACAGGCACTCACAAACTCCTTGATCGGCCGTCTTGAGACCCTTCCAAGCAAACAACTTGCGGACGCGAGCATAAGTTACTGGGAACCCCGAGTGTCCCACTATAGCAGAGCTGTGTAGAGCATCAATGATTTTGAGATGGAGTGCTGCATCAGCACTGACCCAAACCCTGCCTTTATAATGAATGATGCCATTGTCGAGGGTGTACGGAGGATGAGCATTTGAGTCAACTGATAATTCTTGAAGGAGCTTGACTGTATATGGGTCGGGTGTAGGTACCGCTACCTCGCCCACCATGTTGGTCGAGAGCAAGACGAGTGTTGAGCTGCAGAGGCGGTGCAGGGTGGCGTGACAAAGCGTCAGCAGCTTGGTTGGACGCACCAGGCTTGTAGATGATTTTGTAACGGAGACTAGCCAACTTGGTATACATTTTCAACTCGCCAAGGCGTATGGAGGCGCCGCTTTCACCAAGTGTCGTAGGCTTTGATGATCGAGAAGATGGTAAACTCATTATGCCGAGATACGACGCCATTGTTCCACCGCCACGAGGATAGCAAGATACTCCTTCTCATAGGTCGCATTGGACCACGAGTTCGAGCGCCCAATGCCCTGGCCGACAAAAGCAACCGGATGGCCTTGCCGAGCGGGACAAGCACCCACACCACGGTCACTGGCATCGGTTTGGACCCAAACTCTTTGCTGAAATCGGGAAGAGATAGTACTGGGGCAAGAACCGGTGCTTGCTTCAAAGCATCGAAGGATGATTGATGTGCGCGATCCACGTGAACCGACACCCTTTTGAGCAAATCGTGAAGGGGCGGGCTATCACCGCAAAGTTGCGGACGAATTTCCGATAGTATCCGGCCAAGCCAAGGAAACTGCGCAATTCTCTGACATCACCGGAGTGGGCCACTTGACTACTGAATCTATCTTTGAAGGGTCGGTACCAACACCAGCAGCTGAGATAACATGCCCGAGGTAGGAGATGGACTCACAAGCAAAGCGGCATTTACTCAATTTTACCACCATTGATCCTTTGCCAAGAACTCAAGACTTGTTGGAGATGTTGCAGTGCTCTTCGAAGGAGGCACTATAGATGAGAATGTCGTCAAAGAATACAATGACACATTTGCGGAGGAGAGACTTGAGAGTGCTGTTCATTGCGCCTTGAAATGAATTGGGAGCTCCAGTCAACCCAAAGGACATAACAGTATATTCAAACTGTCCCCAACGCGTTTGAAAAGCTGTCTTATATTCTTCACCCGGGCCAAACGGATCTGGTTGAGACACGCTCTCAAGTCCGCCCGAGGAAAACCATTTTGCTCCAAAGCAAGTTCGGCCCAAGAGCTCGTCACCAACCGGTATTGGGAATTTGCTTTTGACCTGCCAAAGCGTTTAGCATCCTGTAATCAACACACATGCGCCAGTCATGTCCTTCTTCTTAACCAGTAACACCGGGGAAGAAAAGGGGCTAATGCTTGGCCGTATGAATCCTGACTTCAACAGGTCTGAAACTTGGTTTTCAATCTCAGTCTTCAAGGCCGGGTGAGTAGCGGTATTGCCTTATGGAGACAGGTGAGCTCCCGGAACAGTGGGATGTTTGGATCACAATCACGCCGCGGGGGCATATCGATGGTTCTCGCAAACAAAGGGTCGGGTGGAGAGTCAAGAGTTTCTGAATCTCGGGAGGGACTGCGGAAGGTTGGTCCTCATCGACAAAGACCGACCGCAAGACATGAGTTGTATGAGTAGGGACCGAATCGCCTTGGATGCCCCGCAGAACCACAGTTGTTGGACCATAGGAAATAGCCATCCATTTTTGACCCCAATGTATCTTCATCGGCGAAAACGCTGCTAGCCAATCCATTCCCAAGATGATATCATAAGAGCCCGGGGGTAACACCTTGAGAGGAGAATGGAATGTGTACCCATTTGAAGACCATTCGATGGAGGGAAAGACTGAATCACAAGGGACTTCACCGCCATCCGCGGACTAACAGAGGCTGGTTGAGGCTGGGGTTCTGCACCAGCCAGTGAAGAAGCTATAGCTGTGTTGATGAAGGAGTGAGAACTGCCACTGTCGACCAATATCTTGACTGGCATATCTCCAATGGCACCTTGCAACAGAATGGTATTGGTGACTAGAGAAGCTGCAGTAGCTGCATTGGATAGTAACAAGCAAATCTGATGTTCAGTCTGAATGGGTACAGCTTCAATGACAGGCTCGGGAGTTTCTTCAAATGGAAGGTGATCTTCATCAGACAAGCTGGGCTCACAAAGATTCCATACTTCCCGCATAGAATGCGTTGTACTTGTGGAGAACAGCGGTGGCCAGGCCCCCATTTGTCGCCACACCTCATGCAAAGGCCTTGAGCCTTTTCGTAGTTAACGCCAGAGTCTGCAGACTTTTCATCCACCGAAGGACCACGAGCGCGGCGATCATCAGGATTCTTTTTTGTCATCAAGTGTCACCGGCCTGTAAGGAGCAAAGCAGATGGTGCATAGCTTGAACGGCCTCTTTGGAGCTCGGAATGCATAGTCGCTTCTTGAACTCCTTGGTCCTCGGCGGCCCGCGGCGCCTCCTCCCGCAATGTGGCGAGAGAACAGGGCGTATCGAGGTCGTGCGGTCGTTGCATCATAACAGCAGCACGAAATGGATCAGCCAAACCATCAATGAATTTGGTTGTTAGGGAACGTTGGTCGGGTTTTGGGTGATAGGCTGATAGCTTCTCGGCGAGAGCAATATATCGATCAACATAGTCGCGGGACAGTGGATGTCATCCCTATATGGAGGTGTTTGCGAAGGAGGGACTCATGCTCATCACGGCTCAAACGCTCTAGGATCATATAGGTGAAGGAATCCCATGAGATATGCGAGAGTTGAGGCTCAACGGACTGAAGCCACCGAGCTGCGGCGTCAGAGAAGTGGTGAGTGGATATTTGGAGCCACACAGCTGGGTGAACAGAGTACATTTGGAAGTATGAACGAGCACGGGTGATCCGAAGCCGAGGATTTGTTCCATCGAATGAAGGAAACGAGATTTTGGGAAGTTGGCCTAGCGGGTGGGGTGGATGGTTTGGTGGAAATTGGGAATATGGAGAGAAATTGTAGTGTTGGGGAGGGTTGAAGCCGAATTGTTGTGGCTGGTAGGTGTTGGTTGGGAAGTTGGATGGATTGTTGGGGAAGGGAATTGGTTGTGATTGGGAAAATTTGGGGAAAAATGGGATGGCGGCGGATGTGGATGTGGATTTTGGGGAAAAATTTGGGGACGGATGGAATTGGGGATCGGTGGAAAAACGCTTGGGTCTTGAGGTGGTGGATGCACATGGGCATGGAGTGCGAAATTAGGATCAGGGGAAGAGGATTGGGGATGATCTCGCACGTACCATGGTAGTATGGGGGGCTCCGCCGCGAAGCGCCGGGAACCCCGCCGCGGTGCCGGCCGCGCCGATCGGATCGATTCCCGGTGGGCGCGCGGAGTCCGATCCGGAAACGCCGCCGAGCCGAGGTGGCTCGGGCGCGAACTCCGGCCGTTGGACGGAGAGACCCGGGTGTGTGCAGAGGTCGAGAGGAACGAATCGACTTGGCCGCGCCGGACCGCATGTCGTTGACGCCGGTCTCCAGGGACCTCCACCCGATCATCCCGCTCGTTGACGATCTCGCCGGCGGACGAGCTCGACATCCGTCATGCGTTGTTCGAGGTCGTAGATCACCGCCCTCGAAGAGATGCCCCCAGTTGTCGGCGGCGACCGCCCGCGGAAGGCCGGTTGGCGACATTACGCGCCGAGAGCGGTGACCCGCCCATCGGCGTCGGGGACGACGCTCGTGCTCGGCGTGGCTCGTCTCGGCGCCACCACGCGCCGCTCGAGGAGTCCCCATCGGCTCCCGCCGAACGAGTGTCGAGATCTTCGATTGACTTCAGCATCTGCCAACGAGCGGCGCGCGGCGTTTGGCTCCATGGCGCCAGTGAGTGTTGGTGACGGGTGTAGTGGGAGTGGATCGCGGATCGAGTCCGAGGATGCCGGCCGTGGAAGGCCGGGAGCTGGTACCAAGTTGTCGGCGCCCCGTTGCGGCGCCGACGGAGGGGGAACGAACAGAGAACAACTACTTACGCTAACTTACTTAACCATGTACATTACTTGTAACATAAGAAAGAATACAATGTTTTGGATATTTGATGATTCCTCTCAACAGCTCTCACCGGTACTTATACTACTCCTCCTTGGGTTGAACGCGCAGCGCGGCAATCCCATTCCGGGCCCAGAACCCGAACATTCTTGGCCCGCTTCCCGGCCTTCCTTCCCGGAGTTGGATCGGGGCACCCACCATGGTGTGGGGTACCGACAGTCATAGATAGCTTATCCTCACTGTCTCCTCCGATTTTCGGACCCATCTTAGTACACCGATTATCTTATCCGGTAGTAGCGCATACCGATATCTATATCCAAGTCTTCATCCAAACTAATCATCTTTTATTGGCAATAGAGCTTAGCCTAAACTCCTTTTGAATTTGTTTTCGTTGTATATCCGACCTCATGGTTTCTGTTTCAACTTTCAAATCTACGCTCCCTCTCCTTTCCATTGGATAGGAGTTTTTACTTTTTTCGATGTTGCGCTCGGCCGGTGGCAGAGCTCTCATTTTGGGTTGCCCTGTTGGGTCGCTTTGTTGGAGAAGGTAAGTTTTAGGGATCCTATTTTTTTGTGCATGATCCAAACTATGATATGATATGGGTCTTTGATGTTGGAGATAGTCTTACTCTCTTTTATAGAAATATCGTGTCTCGTGAGGGAAATGTAGAGGTTTTGTCGAGGCTCTTTGATCGCTGATGGTAAAATAGTACACCATCCTTTTCTTTCAAGAACAAATTAAAGGCAATGTATATGGCCACTATTGACACGAAGATGGTCTTTTATCAAAAAAAGCGGCACATAAAGCTAGTTAATTCTGAATTGCCCACCAAAAGTGCAAAGTAATTACAACGAGATATATAGTAGTACTAGAGTATCGTACTAGTACATACATGAATGATTATCGCACAACAAGGGCGTCAAAGATAACAATTTATTGAGACATCGACGACATATGTTGCTTTTCCCGATGACCAAGAGGCACCTCAATAGATGTCCCATCTCATGGCTTGAAGAAAGCCGAGCGCAAGCAACTGGTGCCTGGAAGGAGGTGTTCCTGAGGTGCTCAGGAGCTTCCTCAAACGAGTGCCGCCTTGCCTGTGGCAGGATCTTGTCAGCGGCGATGAAATAGGCCATCCCGACAATTGCATGCAACCATTATTGACAGTGAACTAGTCGTCACTCTTCAGAATTACAAGCTAGGCAGCCCATGCCGTAACCGCAAGAGATGAAGTTGTGGAACACATATGTTGAGATGATGAGGGCCTGGCCGGCGGGGTTAATGTTGGTCTTCACCCATGGCAAAATCCTCACACTTTCCAGCTGATCAACAACCACAACAAAATGATAAGTCGTAGACGCAGGGGTTGGTTGTTTCACGATTACGCGTGAAGCAACAATTAACCCGCATCTCAGGAAGAGTTAAAATTTGAGATGAAATCTGTGAACACAAGGTTGAAAAGTACCCTTGTGATTCATTTTTTGATGAGTGATTGTCAATGTAATCCTTGAATAGTTTGTGTCGCACCATGACGAAAGCTATGTGTGCATGTCTCCTAGCTTGTGGTTCGTAGATGTGGAGCCCGGAGGCGGTGGTCGACGGCGAGGTGAAGGTCAAGTAGGGACGTGTTGTGCTGATGGATTAGGAGAGGTGAATGACTGACGTGGGGCTTGGACCAAGGGATCAGTGCGTCGAGTGACTAGCTACAGTGGCAGACACCTAGGGTCATCGACAAGTGCAAGTGTACATGGAGGAGTGATCGTGTCGATCAAGTCAAGATGACGGTCGGGCAAGTCAAGCTCAAATGGGAGGCTCTAGAAGACTTGGCAGTCGGGCAGTCAAAGATAGTGATATCACATATTGAGAAGCGGGGCACGCGTATGGTGTACGCTACCCGCGACGGTTTGGTGATTTGGGCGTCAAAAACATCGATGACGGGTTTCACGGGTTTAGGCCTCAAAGCCTAGGCGGAGGTTCCAAGGCGGAAGGGCGGCACGTGGCAACATCGAGGTGTTTGCTTCGGAGCGAAGCTACCACATGAAAAGGCGTGGTGGCCGTCGGATCTAGATTACACAGGGTTGGATCATAACACCCCTTGGGCTTAGTGGTTTGACTCAATTAGACTTATGGGCAAAGGGAATCTATAATAGTCCTTATAAATAAGAGATTGTAGCCCCTTCCCATCTTACTTCCTCCATTTTCATTTTATTTTATCCTTGCTAGGGTTTCCTTCCTTTTAGTTGCTTGTGAGAAAGAGATCCACAAATATGTGAAATTTGTGCAAGAACTTAGATTTTGTGTTGGGAAGAGAAGGCCTAATCCTTCTCGTGCCATCCGGGCTTTTCAATCATAGTGTCATGATTTGTTTTCCTCGTTTTGATCTCAGGCAGTTGGGTGTTGGTGGTTTTCTTTTTCTCCAATTCTTGAAGCCCTAAAGTTTGGATTAAATTGAAAAAAAATTAAAGTTGGTAATTAGTATAGAAAAAGAGTCATGAGAGAGCTAAATTACATTCAAGTTAACAATGTTGTACAATCCACTAGGAGAACAATTATTTTTCTCCTTACAAATATACATAACAAGATCTTTATTAATCACAAAGAGGTGCCTAAAATCAACAACGTAGTGACAGCACTAGAAAAAATCGTCTCATACAAGCTTCCTGCAGCTACAAATCGAGAGCACACTTAATACTAGAACTAAACAGGATATGAAAAGATGTTGGATACGAAGAACTCACAAACCCTTTAAGGAACTCATGGAACTAAGCCTCCAAATCAACAACATTATGCTTTTTCTGAGTTGATTCTAGCAGATTGACCTTGTAATGTAAGAGGGGTTCAGGTTGTGGCTGTAGAGCATGTGCAGGAGAGAGCCACTATTGGTTCTAGATTGACCTCCTTCGGAGAGACCTTCTTCTTCTTCCAGGGTGAAGCCGTAGCCATCTCTATCTGATATGAGGTGCGGCGTTAGCTGGGGGCAGGCAGCAACGACGAGAAATGTTTGCTCTTGTGTGGTCGGGACCATCACTCCTGTCGTGGTAGAGTAATATCTAAGGAATATGCAGAGGTTTTATAAAGCATTTAAGTCAATGATGGTAAAATTGGACAACATCTTTTTCTTTTTGCAACAAATTGAAGGCAATGATATGGCCACTATTGACATGAAGATGCTATTTTATCAGAAGAGCAGCACATAAAACTAGTTAATTGGGAACATACATTAGATTTGCATTCATTCTGAATTGCCCACCAAACGAGATAATAGTACAAACGTGAATGATTACTACGCTACTAGAGTGTCAGCCTAGCAGTTTATTGAGACATCGACGACATCGATCTAGTGCTTTTCCTAATGACCAAGAGACAACTCGACAGATGTCCCATGATCCCATCTCGTGGCCAGAAGAAAGCCGGGTGCAGACGACTGGTTCCCTAGAAGGAAGTGTTTCTGAGGTGCTCAGGAGCTTCCTCAAACGAGAGACGCCTTGCCAGTGACAAGATCTTCTTGTCAGTGGCGATGAAGTTGGCCATCCCATCAACTGCATGCAACCATTATCGACATTAAGAGTGAACTAGTGGTCACTCGTCAGAACTACAAGCTAGGCAGCCCATGCCGTAGGTGTAAGAAATAATGATGTGGCAGAACGCACCTGTTGAGATGATGATGGCCTGGCCGGTGGGGTTGATGTTGGTCTTCGCCCACGTCAGCATCCTCACACTTGTTAGTTGATCAATAACCGCAGCAAAACAATAAATCAAAGACGTGTGTTGTTAGAGGGTTGTTTCATGATTATGCGTGAACCACCTGCCTGCATCTTAGGCAAAAGAGCTGAAAATTGAGATGAAAACTCACAATGGGGAATCGCGGAGGTGATTGTTGCCACGGCTGTTGCCTTAGCTCCGGCAAGTGTCGCCTCTATAGACATGCATGCATACAAGCATCAGTAAGGTCTGTGTGCATACTACCCGCCTCTCCCTACGTCCCTTTGAAAATGTAACGAGATCCGCAGGGGAAGACGTCCCCTGGGTTTGTTACTAAGAGGATGTCGTGACTCGAACCCACGCCGGCTCAGCCAACCGCTTCTTCGGCGCATTGAGCTGACAGGTTACACCGGAGGGTCTTGGCGTCCTTTGAAAATGTTATTTGAAAAACGTGCCCCCTCACAAACACGTTTTCCAGGCGACACTTTCAACAGGATGGAGGGAGTATATCAGTATGTAAACCTACCTCGCGAGCAGCACTTGGTCGTGCTGTTCGTCCTCCGAGCTGACCGCGCCTAGCTCTTCGACGCCCTGGATCACGAGCCCGTCCTCACCAAGCTAGGGCTGCGACGCCGAGCACAAAGTAACCGAACGCGCGCCCGCCTCCACCCCGTCCGCGGCGTGCACACCAGAGTACGCCTCCGCCTCGTGGAACGCCGACGCACCGGCGCCTCCTTCGACCTCGAGCCATGACACGGAGCTGCATCCCACCGGTAAGCCCTCCATGACCCAAAGCTAGCTGATTTTCTTGTGTATCGCCGCTGCCGTTCTGGCCGCTAACGGTTGCAGCACCACAAGCCGTTCTTAACTCGGATCTAGTCAAGCTACGCGGAGCCGGTCAATACCGGCTGAAGCTCGCTCCTGCCCTCCTCCGCCGAGGAAGCCCAAGTCCAAGGTCTCCGGCGGGCGCAGGCGGCTGGCGTGGCACACGACGACGTCAGCGCGGAGGCCGCCAAGCCGCCAAGACGCCCATGGCGGGGAAGACCAAGAATAAGGCGCTCGTCGGCGACACCGCTTCCAAGAACCGGTCCTCCTCGCCGAGGGGGCGGACGCCCATGGGCCAGGTCACAACTCGGAGCGGCGGTGGCCGATGGGTGGGCGAGTGCGCGCGAGCGACGCTCCCTAAATCGATGGCCTCGCATATCATCACCATGACGACCATCGGCAATCTCGCGGTATCTGCTAAGTGCCGCCGGTGCCGGCGCCAGATCCTCCAGCTGCCGCGAGCTGTCGGTGAAGCTAAGCCGTCGCGGCGTCGATGATCGAGCCGCCTCGAACTCGCACCACCGCCTGGCCGGAGCTCTAGTAGCCGGAGATGTAGAGTTTGTCGGGCGCATACCCGGAGGAGCATCGAAGTCGGGAGGTGCCGCACCGGAACGCTTCACCGAACCACGGTGTTTTCCTGGGTCCTCTTCCCGTGGGTCGGAGCAAGACGAGCTCACAGTGGCGAGGTTGGGCGCCGCCGCGTCGCGGGAGGCAACGGCGACGGGCGACGTGGAGTGGTGAGGTCGGCAAGGTGGAGGTGCGCCCGGCGTGGTCGAGGAAAACACCGGCGGCGGCGGCGGTGGCGCCGGGGAAATCCCCCCGCCGCAGGTGGAGACGACGGAACGATTTGGGGAAGTCATGCGGGACCCATGAGAATAGGGGGAATCCAGATCTAGGGTGTTGAAACTAAAATTTGGGGTTTTGTAGAATTTGAGGTCCCATTAAAGGGCTCCATTGGAGTTGATTTTTCTTCAAATCCCCTAAAATTTAGAGTAGGGGCTCAAATAATGGGTGGGTTTGAGTTGCTCTTAGAGCCACCCAACCATCCCTCCTAAAAATAGCTAAAAATAGATAGCTAACTTATAAAATTTGAGAGCCCAAATTTAAAATTAACTCTAGTGGAATGAAATGGACTCCCATTTTTTTCATTTAAAAGGTGGATAGGAGGCTCCTATATCTAGGTATCTATACGGGCTTGTGAGGAAATTTTAGGAGGGCATGAAAAATTTAGGAGCTCCACTAATGTTATTCTCAACTAGAGAATAGGAGGCTCTACTAGAGTTGCTCTTAGTGAGTGGCACTGAGACTTGAGTACAATCCTACTAATGAGTGAGGTTGAGGATGATGGATGTGTATTTCTGCACGCAGGGGAGGTCGAGGATTTATATATTCGTCGTGTCATGCCGGCATGCATGAAGACCCCAAACTAGCTATCGGCGGGCAGGGAAGCGGCGGCCCTGCAGATGGAGTGCAGACACACACACACAACGTAGCATAACAGCATGTGCATGGGACTAACTGCACTGGATCGAGGACACTAGTACCCTTGTCACGTCACCGGCCTTACACCTTGCGACGGTTAACTTTTAATTAAGCCAAACCACGTGCTGGTCGAGGTTACACAAGCACACAACCCACGGATTATCATACCGTGATGAATGATCGACGTGGGTAGCTTCGGCATCTGTGTGCTACTATAGTAATAAACTCCAAAACATTGAAACTTGGAAAGAAAAAGAGTTACCAACCACAACCACCACTGCTGTGAGTTTGACACGCTAATGGGAGCTAGCTAGCCATGGCACGCGTGATCGAACAAACAGGGCAACACACGGCCAGGCCTTTGACACTGCTGCTGCTAAACATGAGAGACGACCAAAAGTCACAAGTTACTATTAATGTAAGTTTAGACATTTGATTTATCAATCTCTTATCTCTTATCTCTTATACAACATAAAAAGAACAAAAGGAAGACGCCTTTTGGTGCGGTAAAATTTCGCCTCACCTTTCCCTCCATGCGATCCCGCACCCCCTTTCACGTGGTCTCCTCACACATGCAATCTATATTTGGCAACACCCAATCAAGCGTCCCCATGGAAAGCATGCCTAAACAACCACTCAATCTCCTCGCACATGCGATTTATATTAGGCAACCACCCAATCTTGTGATCCCGCGTCCCATTCCCGCATGCGGTTTCCTTCCTTTGCGATCTCGTCCGCCACACCTCCCCTGCCCGGCCAAACGCTGGGGAGACCTCGCCTCGACGCGACAACGCCCAACACTTTGCATCTACCACTCCCGCCCCATTATCTCGCGTGGCTGCCGCAAAGACGACGCCGATTTCGCCAGCGCGCCCGCCGCGCACCGAGACTGGCGAAGTCGGCGGCCATTGCCGCCTGCCCACACATGACCACGACGGCGACACCGGGGAGGTCATTGTGTTCACCTCGCTGACATCGCCCCTCGTTCTTTGCGGCCGGTGACCTCCGCCGCTCCTCCAATCCATTCCTTTTGTTGCACGGTAAGCACCGCCTCCCCTATAGTCTCCCGATCTCTCAATGGAAGCTGAACGATGTCCGTTTAGGGCCTTTCCCAAGCCATGGCAGACTCGACCGCCACCTACGACCTCGCCGCCCGGCTACTCCTCCGAGCCTCCGGCGTTGAGCCCAAAGAAGCTGTAGTGGCCGCCCCACATACCATCCGTCCGGTGCGCCGCGACCACGCACGCACGCGTAGAGCGTGCAACACCATGACCGAACGAAGAAAGTGCCACCAAACGGATGGGATGCACGTTCTTCTCTTGTTGTTTTTAGTAACGTCATATGACATCATGTACATGCAATATGACGTTTTCCTATAGAATAATAAATAAATCTGAAAATACAATAGAAATACACATATACTTGAAATGAATTTCTCAAATTTGCTATCAGTTTGTTACAACTTCCGTTCAAATTATTTGCATCAAGCGGTATAGTTTTCGCATTAAGACACACTCTTAATTGAATATATTTTAAGATTTTTTTTTTCCAAAGATCAGTTTTTTTTGTGACCTTTGTAGTTCGTGATCAGTTTATTTTGTCGGATAAGAGCGATAGAATAATGGTGAGGTTGATCGAATATTAACAAATGCTTTCGGTTCTAAATGACTGTTGAAAACAGGTTCATCCCAAGTAGTAGTTCATAATGTCACTTTAATATCATTGTTTAATTTTATAGTATTGTAACCTTATATGTGATCTATGCTTTTTATATAAAATTTTATTATCCCCGCAAGCAACACACGGGCGTTTAACTAGTAGAAATCAAAAGATGGATCAGAGCGGATCTTGAGCAGCAAGATCAGAAAGGGAATAGGGATGGGCGACCTCACCATGTCATGTATAAAACCGGCAGCGGCGACGATGAGCGAAGTGCAGCTGCGGGTCCAGGAAGATGGCAAGCCACACCACAGCGGCCTCCATGTAGCATTGAGGTGCTGGGCATCATCAAATCAGAGGGGACACAATGAAGATCAGTTTTAAAGTGAAGAACAGGGAAGACCATGACCCTTACCAAACGACGATGTGAAGGATTCTAGGATTTCGGCATCTGAAGGAGAGGTGCAGCAGCAAAGCAGAACTATAGCTGCAGGACCTCTGCGTTTTGGATGAGAAAGTGGTGAGTGATGAAGGGAAGAAGAAGGGTGGCGTCCATGGTGGAGGAAGGGGAAGAGATGGGCGTCCTTCTATTGTGTGCCTGCAGAACAAAAGATGCAGTGGAGGGGGCCCTTCTATTCTGTAGGGGGGGATGAGTATGCATGACTGTTATAAGTGTTTCATTCCTGCAGTTAGAGAGTGGTGAAGGAGAGAATAAAGTGGGGCTTGTAAAGGGGATTAAAGGAGGAACATTTGCTGCAATCTTTGCATGGGGGAATGGATTGTGCGGCCACAACAGGAAGTAGAGAGAGCGACTGGTGGCAGAGAGAAACTTGTCCATCTATTCCAGCGTGAGAGAGAAGGAATTGGTTGCTATTTTTGGATGGTTGCATGCAGAAACATAAAGGAGAGAACACCTGCCCTTTACTGATACAATTTAGGGAGGAGATTAAGAAGGGAAACAATAAGTATTGACGGCTGTTAATTTTGCATGAGAGAAGGGAACTGTGCAAAGGAAAGAGAGTGCTGATCAAATGAAAAAAAGAGGGAGGATCATGTTTATTTTCTTAATGCAATTGAAGAGGAGACAAGTGGGGCTAAATGATTGAGTATTGTGTTTTGCTGCTATTTGCATGCGGGGAAAGAGAAGGGGCGTGAGGGACAGGGGCTGTCCATCTGCTGTGTGCGTGAGTGAGGGGGAGAGAAGAAGATATGGCTGAGTTTTTGCATGGAGGCATGCCATTGAAGTGGAGCAAAAATGGTTGCTATCAAGATGGAATTGAAGTGGCGTGATTGCTGGTTTTTCCATGAGGAAAAGAGATGAGAGGTGGCTGGTTGTTATGTGCATGAATGAGGGGAAGAGAGATTGATGGAGTGAAGGGTGTAGTCAAGAGAATTATGGAGAGGTGTTACTTGGAAAGTTAGGGGAAAATAATTATATGCTACTAGTGGAAAAAAAAAAAGTCCAAACATTTGGCAAGGTGTGGCCGTGATTTCAACAGTACCGTAACTACGTACGCTGACTATCAATTAATTTAAAGAGAAGATTGGCTGTGGAGAAAACCGTCGGCCAGGGCATCCACGTCGTCCCGAAATCTGTGATTGGTCCGTTTTTTTTGCAAAACAGTCCCTCTGTTTGTACGAAATCATGTTCCAGCCCGCTCAGGCCCCTCCTCCACAGTAACTATGCTTGGATTTCTTTCATACAGACCCCTGTACTATGTGCCTTTGCAAAAACACCCCCGCCGGCCCTACCAAATATATACAGTCTCTCCTCTCTTTCTCTGCAAAAAAAAAAAAAAAAACAGAACCGGCCTCGCCTCTTCCCCTCCGTCGCTCCTCCCGTGGCGTGCCGCCGCTGCTCGCGCCCACGTCGCCGCGCGCCCGGGCCCAGCTGCAGTGGTGGCGCATTTCGCGTCCGTTCGCCGGGGATCAACCCCGGGCCCTTGCGCGGCGGCGCGGCCCCTCGGAACGACAGTACGGCGGTCCCCAGGCGCGGCGCCTTGCGTGGCGGCGGCCACAGCCTCAGGCAGGCTCTGACGGCGGCGGCAGACGCGGGCGAGCTTGCCCTCCCTCCTCTCTCGGTGCTCTGGACGCGGGTGCGAGGTGTGGCGTGGTGGCGAAGAAGCGAGGGGCGGCAGCAGCGGCGGCGGTCTTCCTCGCCGGCAAAGGTCCATGCCGGCGGATTTGGAAGATCCGGTGCCTCCATGGCCGGATCCATCCGTCCTCCCGTCGGATCAGCACGCGAGGCCTCCAGATCTGAGAAGTGCGGGGAGAGAGCTCGCATCCAGACGCGGTGGCACGGGCGCGGGTGTGGCCCCCGGCCCGCGCTCCCCTTGGCCGGCGGTGCGGGACGAGAGCGCGCTCCTAGCCCCGGCGATGCGGAGCCGGTGCGCCCCCTCGGCGCGGTGGTGCGGCGGTGTGGGTGGGCGCAGGCTCCGACGTTGGCGGGCGCGACCGGGTGCTCCGGCGTGTGCCTGGGGGCCTGTCTCCCCTTTCCCTCTCCGTCCCGATGCGGATAGGGCGGCGACGGCTGGCGTGGCCGTGCGCGGCGACGGCGGCGGCGGCCCTGCTCCTCCTCCGTCTCCTCCCTCGCGTGGCCCTGCAACTTCCGTCCCCGCCCCCGGCCTCCCCTTCCTCTCCCGCTCCCTCCGGCGCCCCGGCACGGCGGCCGCCCGGTCGGGCCCCCCACTCCCCGGCGTGGTGGTCTCCTCTCGCGGGCATGCTCCGGCGGCGGCCGCAGTCTCAGGGAGAGCGCGCCCACCTCTCCTAGCTTCCTCCTCTCTCGCTGCTCCTTGCCGGGTTCAAGGCCTCCACGACTGGATCCAAGGCGTCCATGGCTAGATCCATTCATTCCCCACCGGATCTTGCCTAGTTGCGTCATCTCGCAGCACCCTGATGCTCAGCTCGTCATCCACGTGTGAGTCCTCGGCCACCCCCTCACCTTCTGTGCCTCTCGTGCTGTCAATCTGCTCGATTCCAGGTGCAATGTCCCGACATGACCATGATGGATTTCAAAAGCAGGCACAACGAGAATGTTGAGGACGACGAGCTCAACCAGGTACGCCTCTGATTTTTTTTACTAAAGGAGCTTGGCCACGGAGGCCAGCGCCTCTGTACTTTTTTTTTTCTTACATCTAAAGTTATTTTGCCTTCAAATCTGTTCTACAGGTTATTAGCTACTGATACACACTGAGATTTGCTTGGTTAAAAGCCGTCATGTTTGTTCAATCCGATTTAGCCAGGTAGCAGACCACTCAAATGTTGGAAATTTTGCCTTCATATTTGCTTGATCCATTTTTTTCTGTTGCTGTTTGCTATAAATGCAGGATACAGTACTGGAATTGGAATTTCAGGGCATCAAAGACAATTTACTATGCTCCAGATGAGAGCATGGTATTTAGAGTAGTTGCTGATTGCTGAAAGCTGACTTGGAGAGTGGATTGGTGACTATTGTTTGCTGGCTAGATTTAGAAGTGTGACTGTGTGAGACCAGGGAAGCAGCTTTCCAAGTTTATTTGGGTGTATTGAATCATCGTCACAAGTGGCTTGAGGATGTGTTTACATGCATATTATAGACAGGTAATCAGGTTCCTGCTATTCTTCATAAGTTACTTGCCTGTAGTTGCTACCCCTTAGAACTCGGAGTAGAGAACAGAAATCTAAAGGAAAAATGGGGAGTCATCTTAGCCCTGGGTCATAAGGCTTTGACCCATAAAAAGAGTCAAGTGGACTGGAAATTTTTGTTTTTCCCTATGTAAGCTATCTGATTTGCAGCCCTCTGCTTAGTACAAATAGTAGGACCCCCCCAGCTCAGCCTCTCTTATTGTTGCTCATTACATGAAAATATCAAGATGCCTGTTTATGTTATGGTTCGAGTTCCTTCGAGCCATACGATTAGCATGGATGCTATTAGGTTAGCTTCTATGGTTTGTTTGTAAGTACCTGTGTTCTGAAGGATAGCCATGCAAGGACTATAACTCTACTAAAGTGTTTCGTTCTGCGCCTGTAAACTTTTTTCGTACTAACAATATAGCCATTGCAAACGCAAGAATGGAAAGTGCCATGTCCTGAACTAAAGCTTCCAGTTAGTAAATAATATGCTCTCCTATTTAGTTCCATTGCAAGCGCAGGAATTCAAATTTGCTTTGCCTGATTTCATACGGATTGAAAAATATATAGACCATACTGCAGTTCATATATTTGCTTCGGCGATGGAATTCCACCCTGTTTTGTATTTTGACATCATTTGTACGTAGGCTTCCAAAGCATGCTGCTTTTCCTGTCTGCTGGACAACGGTAGCATATGCGTGTCTACTGGACATTGCCGGCGTGCCTGCCGATGCAGTGTACCATGGCCTTGTCACTGGGAAGGTAGCTAACCAATATAGTATACCAACCTATGAGATTGTGATACTCTATTGATTTTGATTTTTTTTAGTTCTAGCACAGGAAAGGATGGAGGCAAGCTGGCAGGAGCATTGCTCAAATACAAGTAGGCACCCCGCACAGCTGTAGCAGTATTAAACTATTTTGATTTCCATTCTTTCTTTCCTCCCTTTTCTTGGCTTCCCTTCTTTCTTCGATTTGTGTTTGTGGCTTACCAGGATTTGTTGGAATAGTCATGTTTGCCTAAATAGGACCATATTTGATATCGTATTTGGCTTCTGCTCTACCATAGCATAACACAGGACCTACATGATAATAGCTGCTCCTGTTGAAAGAAGGTACAAAGTATTGTTTTGATTGACAACAGTTAGCTTTAGTATTGTTTGATTTGTTTCTATAAGAAAAGAAAAGAAAATGAAACTTTGGTTATCGTACTGAAGCATACCTGAATAAACTGTACCCTGTAACATATGCATCATGCAAAACTGTAAATGTTGTAAATTTCTGTTGAAAATGTTACAGAGGTTGGCTAGATTCAGCAGGTACTGGTGGAAAAATGCAAATTTGGTGGAGCAGGCTGCTGAGGAATCAGGAGAAGCCATAGCTCTGCCCTGAGGGATTCAGATCTTGTCTCCATAACAGCTGGGATGGAAGGGGGTACTGGATCCAGTGCTGCTCCCGTTATTGCCCAGATATCAAAGGGAGCTGATTATCTTACCGTGTTGTAGCAGATATGCAGTTTATAGTCACCTGTCTACAGAGCTCATTGAATAGGACAATAGGACTGGCCTGTGAAATGACTGAATGTATATACAATGAACTATAGCTACAACTATCTCATGTCACCACGTCGCTGAACAATCTTTCTATTCATATTCAGATTTTTGTGTCCAGGTGCTACCTCATGAAGAACAATGGACTGTCAATGTTGGCTTATTGTGAACAAGTGCCTACTGTTTTAACGCTCTGTTCCATATATTATATACTATCTGAGGATACAGCGCTGGTCAGTCAGTTGCTTCGGCGTTGCAGTACCATATCTTTTCTTCGTTAGTGTTGTTCCATGGCACTATCTTTGCTTCCGCGCGCAAAGGACTCTGATGGCTAGATATCTTTATCAGTCTATCAATTACTCCAGCATTATGATTGCATATGTTTTTAGGTCCGTTCTGTTTCAGTGATCGTAGGCAGAATCAGCCAATGCCCCGCGCGCATGGGCGCGCGCAAAAACACTAGTCTGTAAAAGAGAGAAGCAAGCATAGTCAGCGTATCGCACCATCCTCACGCTCGCCAACTGAACAGATGTCACGGATCTCGAAATGGTTAGACCAGCAACGAAGCTAGCGTCTGGGCAAGGGGGGCTCAAGCCCCTACGTAGAGCCTACCTGAAGCCCCTCATTAATTTTTCACACGCAAATACATATAGGATATATAGGATGAGCTAATATTTATTAGAGATAGAAAAAAGGCTAATACATATTTTTCTATTGTGAGGAGTTATAGTAGAGTCTAAGTCGTTGTAGGGTTTTTGTTCAGCCTCACCTGGGTTTAGACAGATACGTACTATTCTTATAGCCTATATCACGATTTTTTTTTTTTTGACTGAAATTGGAGGGGCGTGAGCCCCTACAGGTGATTTTATTGAAAATAAGAACAGGTTTAGGTTACAAGAAAAAGTAAGGAAATACAAATAAAAAAGTTTGCCCCAAGTAAACAAAACTAAGGGACTTTGAAAGAGTAGAAAAAAAGCAGCTTTGCCGGATCAATCCGTGGCCTTGGGGTTAGAATATTGTTTGTATCCATGCTTCAAAGAGGTGATTAATTCTAGCTTGACTCTATGCTTGAGCAAGAGTATTTCCTTCCTGAAAATTTCTTTCGCATTCATCACTGACGGCTGGATCCTTTCAAAAATCAACTTGTTCCTTGAAGACCAGATTGCCCAGCAAACTAGAATTGATGTCGACATGAAGAATCTTGATTGCATCTGGTCTTTGACTAACTCCATCATCCCAGGGAAGTTAGCACACTAGTACCGAATTTCTTTTTAGTGACGGGCAGAAATCCGTTTTGGTGGCGGCAAGTATGCCCGTCACCAAGCAAAGGTCCACGTAAAGGCGGCGTCAACGTGGTGGGCGAGAGGTGCCGCCACGTTTAATGTACATCACCGTGGCGGGCATTTTACCGCCGTGGATCCCGCTCGCTCGAGGAGGACTCGATCCCGCCGCGGATCTCGCCGCCCGTGAAGCCCGCCGTGGATGGAGGAGGACTCGATCTGCCGCTCCCGCCGCCGGGCGTCGATCCGCCGCTGTGGAGGAAGCTGCTGCCGTCGTGCCGCCCGCTGTGGGAGGCCGCCCGCCGCCTTAGCCTCGAGGAAGTGCACCGAGGGGAAGAGAAGGGGAGGTGGCGGTGGTTACCGCGCTTCGGGCCCGAGGAGAAGAGAACGACGGAGGGAAGAGAAAGAGAACGATGAAGAGTGAAACCCTAGCTAATTCGTATTATATACTAGACATGGCTATCGGGCCTCGCCACGGGCCTGTTGGGCGCCGCATTGTGCGTGGCGGGCAGCTAATATCGCCCGCCACGGTAAAAAAAATTTTGCGTGGCGGGCACCTTAACCGCCCGCCACGCAAAAAGATTTTATTTTTGCGTGGCGTGCGTGTTAAGGTGCCCGCCACGCAAAAAATCTTTTCCGTGACGGGCAAAAAACGTCCCCCGCCACGTAAAAGAATGGGCGTGGCGAGGTATTTTCGTGGCGGGCAAAAAAGTGCCCCGCCACGGAAAAAGATTTTGCAAGTGCTCGTAAAATCATTTCGTTACTAGTGGCATCCAATGGGATTTCCACATGAATGAATTGCCAACATTCCTTGGCAAAAGGACAGTGCAAAAAGAGATGCTCACAGGTTTCCTCAAAAGAATTAACACAAAAGACACAGGTATAAGATGGGATCTCCATGTGTTTTCTTCTCAAGATATTTCTTGTACTTAGCCTGTCATTGAGGAGAAGCCAAAAGAACACTCTGTGTTTCGGCTGACAGAAGCTGGTCCATAGCCATTTGAAGGCAAACATGAACGTGTTGGTGGCCAACCAACTTTCTATAAGCTCTCGAAGAGGAGAATCTAGTTCCCCATGGATACACCCAGGTATCATGATGTTCTGTGGCTGGAAGTTCCTGAAGAACCTCTTGGATTAACTGAAGCTGCTGATAGGCTGTTTCAGAAATGGGGTGATGGAAGAGCTGGGTGATGTCTTGACTGCCAATGACTGATCCCACTGTGATTTTCTTATTTTTGGCAAAGGAGTGTAACTCAGGAGTATTTTGCAGAATGTGGCCATTCCAATTATCATCCAAAAAAAATGTTGTGACCATCAAGAAGGTTTGGTGATGCCATAAGCTTGAAGTGATGCAGGTTCTTGATGTTGCTTCTCCACCAGAAGGAGCCTTTACTGGTTGACCCTAGAAGTTTTTCTATGCTATAATATTTCTCCCAGACCATTTGCACCCATGGAATGTCCCTTTTATTGAAGAACTTATCCAGATTTTTTCAAGAGAAGGGCCAGCTGGTTCTGTTTTTCAATGTCAATGATGCCAAGTCTACCTTCAATTCTGGGTTTGGACACCATTGGCCAAGCAGTCTTGGCGGCCTTGGCAGCATTAATCTCATTTCCACTCCACAAGCAATGCTTCCTGACAGTGTCAATTGGCTTGATGACTCCCTTTGGCAGTTCCAGGTACACATAAAAAGTTGGAAGTGCAGTGAATACAGCATTTGTGAGCTCAAGTCGTCCAGCTTGAGCAAGAAAATTTGCAATGGAGCCTAGCCTTGCTTGACGATGCTCAAGATAAAAGGACACTCACGGTGGGAACTGCAGAGGCGACGGTTGGAACAGCTGCTGCCTTGAACCCTGCCACGGTCGCCTCTGCATGTATCACGCATGTCCTCAAGCATCAGTGTACAGAGCAATCGATTTGGCTACATAGTATCAGCCAGCTGCGCAGCAGACATGTACCCAAACGAAGGAGAGTAACTCATTCTATGGCGTTGTGTCCACAGTGGTTGTATTTGTATGACTATAGGTACGTACCTCGCGAGCATCGCTTGGCGAGAGGGCGAGCTTCTGGTCAAGTGATGCACGGCTCACGGTCGACATGGTTGCCTTGTTGTGCTTGCAATGTGATCGACTATGCCTATGCGATTGCAGTTGCAGACGACCGTGCAGTGTGTTAGGACTTAGGACGAGCCGTGGAGAAGCGGTGGGCAAGAACCTGGTTTTGGTATGGTATTGGGCGAAACCCATGTAGCTAGCCCCTTATCTGAATGTTGGTGCATGATTCCATGTGTACTACTCCCTCCGTCCCTTTATGTTTGTCGCCCAGGAAACGTGTTTGTGAGGGAAATACGGTTTTCTAGAGACAAACATTTAGGAACAGAGAAAGTACTTTCATACTGCTTCGAGTAGGAGTACTCGTCACCGTCCAGAGTACAGAAAAAACAAACTGAAAACAAATGCGTGCAAGAAACAAGGCCAGTAATTTAATCTGAGATGTCACCAAACTGGATTACAAGCCCAACTCCCCATGCCTAATTCTAATCATGTACGCAGTGCTCAAACCCAGTCCAGAGAAAGAAAACCATGCTTGGTTCGGGCATCCGTGTGTTATGCTAGTACCACTGATGGATGTGTAGTGAAGTGAAGGGTCAAAAGAGTCTGTCACAGAGCATTTGGCACTGCCACTGCTGCGTGCATGTACTATCAGCATCACGTCACTACCTCAGGCCGACCAAGCTAACTACTGTAGTAGGCTGTGAAACCGTAAAACTTGTGCAGAGACAGAGAGAGCATGCATCCAGCTGCAGTGCGTAAAAGATGGCAGTTTTGGGTTGGAAATCAGGGACTGACTCTCTGGGTAGCCGGACGCTCCCAGTTTAGGCTGGTGGGCGGAGGCGGCCACGTCTCGGGCCTCGTTTAGTTGGCTAAAGTTTTGCCAAATGCACTGTTCCGAACTCGCAGAAGACACCGTAACAGCGTTTCGTTTGTTAGTGGTAAATATTATCCAACCATGGAAAGAATCCAGCTCAAAAGAATCGCCCGTAATGTACATCTAAACTGTGTAATTAGTTTTTTTTTTACATTATATTTAATCTTCCCGAACATATATGTTTTGGTGTATTTAATGTGATGTGACGGGAGAGAGTCTAAAAATTTGGAAAACTTTTGCAAAACTTTAGCCAACTAAACGTGGCCTCGGTCTGAGTGCTGCTTTCGTCACGCGTGTTTTTCCGCACCCACTCAAGCAGTACGGAATGGATAGCTTATCCTCTGCTTCTCCTGTGATTTTCAGATCCAATCACACTATGCCTGATTAAGCATGTAGTGCAACTTGTTATTAAGTTTTTGCTTTGTTTCAAAATTTCGGTGTAAACATTCTTTCACAATGTTGTACGTCCAAATATGCGATTTTAAAATAGATACAGGTCAATCACACGGTAGTTAAAAAGCCTATGTTTAAGTTCATGGTTCAGAAACACAAAATGCAGGACTTGAACGTATATTATATGCTTATTATTTGGAGCACCCCAAAGATACACAAGGCAAACTACTTTCTCTTAACATGCGTGTCTGTAGATACGCAGTTGTTGAGCCAGGGCCCGGCAAGCAGGCATCGACGGCAGGGGAAACCCAGTAGCCGAGCCGAGCGGGATCCCGTTTCAGGTGATGAAAGTTGCTGGCCAAACTGCCTGCCTTTTGGTAAGCGCTGTAGGCGTGTGGATGGAATGTTGCAGAGTTGGGATATAGCAGGAGGTAAGCAGTTTTGAGCATTGTGGCCGTCGTCGTCAGAATCACAAAACTGTGGTTAGAGAGACACAGGATCGATATTGTGACCGAATATCAGGAGTTAGGTGGCAGTATCAAGAGCACCAAAGTACGTATCTATCATATCTGGTCTAGTCTATCAAAGTGTAAAAGATTGGAAAGCGACCCAGAAAAGTTTAGTGGACTCATCTTAGCAGAATATACATACAAAGTTATGGTCGACGGCTTTTATTAGTCAGGGCAATATATATACAACGACGTTTCAAGGTGGAATTCACTTGGTAGTAGTAGCGTCTGTGATAGATCTTATCACAGACGCCCGTATGACGAACGCACCCTTACGTGTTTGTGAATAGTTTAAAGAAGCGTCTGTAATGTCCTTTTTACATAGTGGTCGTCGTAGTCAAAGAGCACGAATTCGGCGTCGTCGACCTGCCTGCGTTGTTCAGCAGAGTTTACCTACAAGGACTTGTGTGTTTTCTCGGTGGAACTTCTTCAGCCAACGACGTCACTCGACTGAGACCGACCTTTTCCCGTCTTTTGCAGGCGTGGAGGAACATCAGGCCGTGTTTGTGTGGGACTCAAGATCGAGTCCGCGACGGGCGTCACGTCTGCGGGCGGTTTCTGTGCTGCCGTGCCTGCCGAAAACAGGGAGCGCCACCCACAAAAAACTGAACACAAACTGCAGACCGCCATTGTCGTCCTCAGAAAAAAGTCACTCTATACATCGAGTTAGGACTTTAACATTCAGAGATAGGATTCACCGTAGCTACAGCCCACTGTTTACGTGCAATGTTGCCAGATGTTTGGATTTTTTGGTCTACGCATGCATGCATGTCAAAGGTCTGTGTGTCACGCCTGACGTCGTGTCAAACTCATCACAGTAGTAGTTGCGGTTGGTAACTAGTTACTTTTTTTTTTCTTTTCAAGCTTTTTCGAGTAGCACAAGATGACGAATCTATAGTAGCTATAGTAACCCACATCACAACAGGCCGGAGTATAATCCCTGGGTTGGTTCTTGTAACCTTGACCTGCACGTGATTAGGATTAATTAAAAGCTAACTCCTGATGGCTTAATCTATCTAGTTTCAGAAGATCGATCACCGACCTCCAAAGCCGGTGAAGTTAGTCCCATGCACATGGTGTCAAGCGACGTTTGTCTGCAGCAACTCAAGAGTGGATAGGGAAGGGTGGTCCCCTGGTGTCTGGTACCGAGAACGAGGAGGTGAACCGTGAACGGAACGGCATCTATCCTGAAAACTACAGGCAAAATGCCCTGCACTCCACCGGCCAGTCGGCCGGCCATACCATGGACAGACATAGTGACACAGATGAGCTCCAAAACCATGTCCGCGCCGCCATTTCTCCCCCCGTCCGCCGATGGTTTGTGTCCCTGGTGATGCCTATAAATCCTCGGCCGGACCCTGATTCTGGCAACATACCCATCGCCCTCGTCCTCACTCAGTCCTTGTGCTTTTCAGTGCGTTCCACACTCACTGCTAGATAACAGAGCTGCTTCCTTTTTCACTAGCCTTTCTATTGCTATTGCAAGTTCGAGTCTTCAACTGCAAATACCCGAGAGATGTCGACGGTGAGCCGTGCATCGCTTGACCAGAAGCTTGCCCTCGCCAAACGCTGCTCGCAAGGTATGTGTATGCACACACAAAGCCTCCTTGAAGTGCTATGTAACAATGTACACTGCCTCTGACTGACGGTTGCGTGTATGTCTGCAGAGGCGACCCTTGCCGGAGCCAAGGCGGCAGCCGTTGCAACTATCGCCTCCGCGATTCCCACCGTGAGTTCCCGTCACAAATTTCAGCTGCTTTTCCTAAGAGATGCAGGGCTGGCTGGCTCACGCTTACTAATCGTTAAACAACCACGTACGCGTCTCTAACTTAACATTTTGTTGCTCTGTTGTTCAGCTGGCGAGCGTGAGGATGCTACCATGGGCGAAGGCCAACATCAACCCTACGGGCCAGGCCCTCATCATCTCAACGGTTGCTGGAATGGCCTACTTCATTGCCGCTGACAAGAAGATCCTCTCTTTGGCGAGGCGTCACTCGTTTGAGGAGGCTCCTGAGCACCTCAGGAACACCTCATTCCAGGGCAGCGGTCGCCTGCACCCGGCTTTCTTTAGGCCATGAGATGCACACCTCTGAGCTATCTCTTTGTCAGTACATCATGCACCGCTAGAGACGATGCCGTCGATGTCTGAATAAACTGCAAGTCCGACGCTCTCTAGTTGTGCAGTAATCATCGATGTACTAGTAATATCAGTATTAAGTACTCTAGTACTGTATAGTACATAGCGTTGTAATTTACTTTGTGGTGGTCATTTCAGAATGAATGCAAATTTAGTTTTTTTCTCCTAATTATCCAACTTTATGTGCTATAATATAATCATATCTTCATAATATCAATAGTGGCCATATACATTACCTTTGCAGGGGGAAAAATTGTACGGATATACAAGATTATCATAAAACTTGTGTAAAAAGTTCTGCTACAAAGTTATTATAAATTATCCTATGAAATTATCATCAGACGATCAATCTATAGTAGTCTAACGGTAATAGCCATATGACAGATCAACCATATGACACCCGGTTCAAAAAAAAAGCCATATGACAGATCAACCATGTATGCCATTTTAAAAAGTACAATATAAGATAATCCGTAAATTTGATTCCACATTACCACCCACCTCTACCATTTCAAAAGATACTTTTACCTCTAAAGTAACCTATAAATCTGCATCTAAATTACTTATTTTTATCATTGTGTTCGATAACTTATATTACCCGTCTTTACGATAATAGGATCCGATCCGGGCATCTGAAACCTCTGTTGAAAATAGGCATGTGTGTCTGCAAAGGATAAGCTATCCTCAGTGGGGAGCACGTATGCAGTCAGTGAGTCAGCAACACCACCGGACAACCCATGAGGCTCCCATGAGGCTGGCGGCCGGTATCTGCGGCTACCCAGCTCAAAACTGGGAGCGCCACACCGATTGATCAGTCCCAAACGGAGGGCACAGCAACCGACAACCGTAATTAGAAAAAAGGCACATTTTTTTTTTTACCTTTTCCATGAATCGGTGAATAACGATGACTGATAGGACTTAAAATTAACCACTCACTGATCTGTTTACCCGGACGGCACGTGCTTAATTGGAGCAGTGCGCTGAAAGTGACTTTGTTAGTTGTTGGCGTGTGTCCGAGATGTATACACCGTCCACCGTGTCAAGCTTATGCTGGTTTATTACTATTACTTGTAATTGACGCAATATGCCAGTAGCAGGGCATAGATGGCAAACCTACAAGATTTTTATAAGGGCGTCCGCAACGGACGGGACGAAATCGCTAGCGAGGAGAAATAAAATATTGAATCTTGGTGTGATTAGATGAGGTGGGCCCGAGGAGTAGAGAGTCGAGAATATTTTTGTTTTTCCGCGAAGCTAGCGCTTGAAGAGTAGCTAGCGAGCTGTTTTTTACGTTCTCTCACCTCCACGTCGTCATCTCGCTAGCAAATCGTCGACCCGTTCGCGGCCGCCCCTAAAACCAGGTCGCTTTTACTTCCTGCTCACATGGTTCGGTGTGGGCAACCGAGAAAATAGTGAGTAGTTTGGAGTGAGAATTTTTTTTTTTTTTTTTTTTTTTTTTGGAGCAACACTTGTTGGAGTGGTAGCAACCATGCAGATGCAGTAGCCCACACCAGCCTAGGTTTGGGTTGGAGCAGATAACGGAATGGGATTTCCGCGAATGAGGCCAAATGAGCCCAGGCCCAGCGCTCCGCCGCAAATGAGGCCAACGCTTGTCTACATGGGCCTACTAAAAATATATATAGACGGGCTTTGACACACGGGCCTACTAAACGAATTACGCATGGCAGATGGAACAGGGAAGTTTTTTCTTCTTTTGATTTTTAATTTTTAATTTCACTCGCAAAATATGCTCCGGGTTGTTTTAAAGTATCCCTATCTTAAGACCTAATTAAAGCTTATATAGGGGCTGACCGAAAAAAGAGGTGGATACGAAATTCTCTCTCTTTATCAGTAGGTATAGATAGATATAGATTTTATTTTTATATATTATGATGGAAAAAAGAACCCAATGAACGCTTGTCTACATGTTTTATTAGCTAATAAAGAGAGCAAGGACTCGGAAGCTGCTCGGCTTACTACCAGCAGTCGTCTTGTCAAGTCCTACAATCCTGTCCAGTCGCGTCAGCAACACCAACGACAGTCGACGCCTCCGACCTTTGGCGGCAATTTCCAGCAACACCAACGACAGTCGACGCCGTGCAGGGCTGTAAACACGGTAGTCACACTCGCGGTCACAGGGAACGCGGATCGTGGCGGTCCCTGGAAGACTGGAAGTTTCGTTCAGGATCGCGCGCAGATCGGGACGTCACGTACGACGGATCGTGGCTGGGATCCCAAACTGGCCAGAGCCAGACAAACTGGAACTGGAACATGCCGCGAACTTACCGTCCGGCTTCAGTTAAACTTATCGTCCTCTTACAAACCAGGAACTACAAATGATCAATCCGGGTCGTCGTCCCACGCACCACAGAACTTTGTGTTGCCTGTGGCACGCCACACTACTCTGCTGACGTCTAAGCAGCCACGTCCGTCTACAGAAGCCGCCAACAGTCCAGACCCACCCGAGTCAACGCCTCAATAATGCAGCGCGCATTGCTGCCTCTCGTAGTTGATGACACGGCGACGAGGTAATTTCCGCCCGGAAACCACTGAAAGCCCAGGCGAGGCCGATATATATATAATACAAACACCTGCCCCATGAGCGAACGCCGAACGTACGCGACCGAGAGCAAGGGATAGATAATCCCTCCGTTTGCCGCTCCATCCCCAGACGCTGATCGATCGAGGAATTGCATAGACGACGACGCATGGCTTGGTCATTATTTATCACTGGTAAGATTCACTACTAGTCTACTATTTTGTCCTTTTGATTTTTTAAACTTTGCATCACACCTCTGTATATTTTAAAAATATGAAATTAGTTTGAAATCTTCCCATTAATTATGACGGTCCTTGCTACATCACATATCTTATGGAGTCATGAATCTAAAGTTTGGGTTTCCAAAATTTATTCTTATTGACTCCTACGTATTGTTTTTGGCCTCAAGTTGAAAACAGTTGTGCTTACTATCTTTTTATTCACTGCCCTTTTTGCACTTTTTTAAAAATAAGGATTTTTAAGGTTGTAGAGTATGCTCTTAAAATACTACAATAGTATAAGGAATCATTTGAAACCCGCACTGTGTTGCTTAAGATGTGCTTAAAGTGACATCTCGGACGGGGTAGCAATTCTAACTTCAACGGAATTTTAATACTTAAGCCCTATAATAATTGACCTTTTACCTCTAAAGGGCCGTCCTGTACTTCTCAGGGTGATTGATTTTTCATATCAAGAATTATATGTGAAGTTATGGTTACACCATAAATAAAGATGTGTTCAATATTTAGTTAAAATACATAAATCTATATCTATACCTACTAATAAAAGAGACAAAATTTCTGTCAAAAATTTTCCTTTCACCTTTTTTTTTCCCTTTCACCTCTGTTTTTTTCTTTCACGTCTCCCTCTCTTTATCGCCTCCTGCTTGTGTCGTGGATATATGAGGGAAAGGATTCTAATAATTGACGAGCTTGGCTCCGTGGCGTATTCTCGCAACTTTGTCCCAAGACGGGACTGCTTCTGCGCAGGCGATCGAACATGGTATAAACCAGGTCAAGGCCAAATACATAGAAAATCGAGGCGACAAATCATGTAGGAAAAAATTGAGCACAAACTGCCCACGGCCTCACGGACGTCGGCGTTGTCGGTCTCCTCATGCCTTGGTTGCTGCGTCTCCAAGTTCGCTGTTCACCAAGATTTGGATGACCTTGTCGTGGAGCCAGCGCCCGCTGCCCGGTCCAGTGAGATACGCCCGAAGCGCAGCATGAGCGTGAGAGCCGCCGCCGATTGCGGGTCTCGGGACGCCTTTGCGAGCCGCCGGGAGCGATGCCGCCGTGACCCACACGAGATCTGCCCGGGCCCTCGAAATCTACCATGGACACGCCTTCGCCTGCTGCTTTGCGGGCACGTGGCCTCGCCAGGTTGCACGAAGCACGCGAGGGAGGCTCGAGTGGCGAGGGAGACAAGCGGCCGGAAATAGGGGCTTATCTGAGTTGCTCGCCCGGGCGGGCTGTAGTGTTTGTTTCTAGCCGTTAGTCGCACATTTTCAGCCATGTAATCTTTACTTTGTTGAATCCGGTAGCTTTTAGGTCTCCGATGGGTAACTATGGTTACCTGGCTACCACTTTGTTTCAACTTTCAACTTCTTAATGAAAAACGCAAGAACGGCGTGATTAAAAAAAAAAAAAAAAAAGAGGGAGACGAGCGGGCTGCCGAGATGCTGTCCGTCGAGTCTTCTGTTCGTGTGGTGGTGCCGCTATAATTGGAGGCGTGTCGAGTTGTGTGGTGCTTGCCTGCTTGTTGGTGGGCCGATGGGGTGTCTAGGCTGATGGCTGATTGTGTATACGAGAAAAGAAAATACGGAGAGAGGAGAACTGAAAACAAAATATGATACGAGAAAATAGAAGAGAAGAAAAAAAGTATTATAAATAATCAGTTTGTTCAAAACAAGCTAGAGAAGTTGTTTCACCAAATGCTTTTCTAAGTATTCATCATAGAAGTTCAGGACGGAGGTGCTTTTGATTCAAGGTGGAGCTTTGCCAAACACACGAGTTAATGATATCTTCGGCTTTTTTCGGACTGAAACATACAAGGCAATGTTTCACCAGACAAGCGATCCTGAACGTGCACAACCAGCCATGACTGACCAAACTATGATACAAAGTCTGGTTACACGATGTTGAAACATATAACATGATCATCAAATTTTCAAACTATCAATAATCCAGTAATTAGTATATCTAAAGTAACGCCATATATAAAATGTATGTCATAGTTACTAATATGGTTTTAAACAATATGTTAGTATAATTAGTACTCCCTCCGTTTCAAATTGTAATTCACTTTGGTTTTTCTAGATACATTGATTTTGCTATGCATCTGGTTATACACTATGTCTAAATACATAGTAAAAAAAAATGGATCTAGAAAAGCCAAAGTGAACTACAATTTGAAACGGAGGGAGTATATGTGTTGTTAAGGATATGACACGGTTGCTTACTTTTTCTGCGCAAGACTTTGTCCTCACTCATGTGTGCCCGGAAGAACTTATGGGTTTGGTCACCCATCGCTCCAAGTCAAGCACGTTTAACTTTGGAGTACTTAGAAGAGAGGCTTCCGGAAAAGAAGTTGTAACTTGTTGATATGAGTATCCTATTAATCCCTTTTAAAGGGAAGAACTTATTGGTCGGTCACCCATCGTTTCGCCAAGCACGCTTAACTTTGGAGTACTTAGAAGAGATTGGCTTCCGAAAAGAAGTTGTAACTTGTTGATATGAGTATCCTATTAATCCGCACCCGGGGAAGAACTTATTGGTCGGTCACCCATCGTTTCAAGCCAAGCACGCTTAACTTTGGAGTACTTAGAAGATTGGCTTTTGGAAAAGAAGTTGTAACTTGTTGATATGAGTATCCTATTAATCCTATTAAGCCCCTCGGGGGGGGTGTTACATCCTCACCCCTTTAGGGAGACCGACGTCCCTCGTCGCCAACCCTAGGTCGAACGCCCCCGGTGCCAAGCATATGCCATGTTGGATCACACACCACTCATGTGCACCATGCCTACGCGAATCGCGGCCCACACGCCCTCGTGAAACTGCGAGGGTCGGCTCGATACCATTCTCAGAATGTACCGCCTTCTCGAGGTCGGGCCCACTTACATCGCATACCTTTCCTAAGTCATAGATCGCACTTATATAGACCATCGCTCCAAGTCAAGCACGCTTTTAACTTTGGATTACTTAAAAGATTAGCTTCCGTAAAAGAAGTTGCAACTTGTTGGTATGAGTATCATATTAATCCTATTAAGCCCTAGGCCGGGGTGTTTCTGATTTTGGATTTTTGTGAGAATTTCTAAGATTTATCTTTTGTTTTCCTATCGTGTCATGTGATTTAATGTGGAGGCTCAAGTTAGGTTCCTATAGTTAGAGTTTGTTATTCATATTTTTTTTTCTAGTGTGACATATATTTAGTTGAAATCTAATATTAAGATATGTAAACTCTAGTTGCATCCCTTTATGTGACTTAATGAATCGTAGTTTAGCTTTTCGACTTTCAATTGAGTTGTACAGTTTTTTTCACATGTTAAAAAGAAGCTTTAGTGTTTTTCATAATTGCAATGGTGATTAATCTATAAAATCATTATGGTGTATTTTAAATTATCATTCATAATGATAGATGTGAGTAATCTAGATACAATTTTAAATTATCTTTCATAATAGGAAAGCTAGGTAATTTAGATGAGGGGATTATTTTCAATTATGATTCATAATGACAAAGTGGGTAGTTTAGATGCAAATTTAGAGGGTTATTTTGATTTTTTTCATAATGACACTTGTGTGTAATTTATATACTTTAAACTTAGGATGTTATTGTGTATTATCTTTCAAAACAATAGAGGTGGGTAATTTAGATGCAAAATTAGGTGTTACTTTATGTATCTTTTATAATGGCATAGGCGAGTAATGTTTTATATAAATTACAGTAGATCCCATGCCTATTATCGACAGCAACAATTAGATTGTACCAAATTAATTAAAGGCTAGATATTTATTATTATTGTGATAATTTCTAAAATTTATCTTTTTTCCTAGCGTATCTTGTGAGAATTAATATGGTGCTTACATTTAGAGCCTCTAATTAGTAACAATGTAAGTTATTCATCAGAGCACCATCTCTTATATACGTAGGGCTTCATTTTTGTTGCATTCTTGTTCACGTTTGCTTTAACGCCGTTAATCTCCTTTTTGAGTCCAAAATGACGGTGATGATATAAGAGGAAAAAAAATTATGATTCCATGGCAACGAAGCAAAATTTTAATTTCCGCTGGCATAAACAAAGATGTTATAAATTTCAACGGCATTCAACAAATTTTCTCGCTTTCTTTACTGCAGGTAAGGCGTTACTATTAGTGCTAGTTGTGGCAGCCGCCCTGTCCTTGGAGCATAGTGTACCAGTTCATGGAGGAGCTTTGGCCGCCAGCTCCGACTGCCAAAGGAGCTGCGGCAACATCACTATCCCCTACCCTTTCGGCATCGGGGCCGCCTGCTCCAGGGAGCCCTCTTTTAACGTTTCATGCCTCGTCGATGGGAAAGGACAAGAAGCGGCATTTCTCGGGGTCGGGGACTCCTTTTTTGAGGTGCTGGAAATCAATGGGCCCGAGACCGAAGTTATCGTAAAAGGTCCCATATCCAGTAGCTGCCGCAATGGCACCAACGATCCCGCGCCCAGCTTCACACTTGGCTTCCCTTTCACAGTATCCAACAAGAATAAATTCACAGCAATCGGGTGCCCTATGGTTGCAACCATCGAGGGCCAGAGCCAGCACGGGTACACCAGCGCATGCGGGTCAGTCTGCAACCAAGATCCAAATACCATGAGCAGCAATATTACAGAGTGTGCTGGGGTAGGTTGCTGCCAGATTTCCATCCCCTCTCCAGGTAATCTTAGGTCCTTGAAGATCTCATTGACTGTAATAGCAGACTCTATGAACAAGAACATCTCTGCGCCCCAGATGTTTACGAGCTCGTGCAGCTACGCTTTCGTCGCCGATTTGCTTTATTATGGGTTCGTATTTGATCCTTGGTATGTCAACTCAACAAAATTTGGAGAACTGAAGTATGTACCAACAAGCGATGGTGGGGTTCCTTTGGTTCTCGACTGGGTTATTCCTAACGAAACTTGCCAGGTAGCCAAGAAGAATGTATCGTCATATGCATGCCTCTCCGCAAACAGCGAGTGCATCGACTCACCCAATAGCCCAGAAACTGGGTACTTCTGCAAATGCTCTATAGGGTACGAGGGCAATCCCTATATCCTCGAAGGCTGTTCAGGTTGGCATACAGATCCTTCTCTGTTATCACTTCTATTTCTCTGAATTTGTACCGAGTCGCTTTGTTACTTGTGATTTGCCTTCCATTATGTAAGGTTGATTCCACACTCACCATAATACTGTACATTCACTCGACAGATACGGATGAGTGTGATGATCTGTTTCATCCGATTCCTTGCAACGGTACCTGCATCAACACCATGGGAGGCTACTACTGCACCGGAGGGCACCAAGCCATAGGTACATTTTTAGAAAGACTATTTTCCTTTTGGTGGAGGAGGAATGCATACGTGTACTCCTTCCTCCAATCACAAATAAGTGATGTTTTAAGGTTGTCTAAAGTCAGGTATTTGAAATATGACTATCAATAGTTGTGTACATTTATTATGATATAAAAAATACCAAATGCATACTTCTGTGAAATTATCTTATAAGACAACCTACTAGTATCACATCCAAGCATTTGAACCCTAACATGTAAAGAAGTACTTTGTAGTCAAAGCTTGAAATTGTTTACTTTATAAGACAGCCGCAAAATATAGTTTGATTTTTACCATGGGAGTACTATGAAATAACAACCATGTCCAAAAACGAGTGATCGTTATCTCCTCTCCGAACACATCATATATATTAGCACCAGTGCAATCATACTTCACACTGTCTATCACTTCTTTTATATTTTGTTTTAGAAAATGGTATAGTTACAGCCCTGGGTGTTTATGGATATGCAAACATCACCTAAAAATGTGAAAAGTCATCTTTAAAAATAAAAGTCAAGATATTGTACGTGTGAATACCCACACATGGACCATAAATTACTAACAAAAATTGTGAAGAGTCACATGTCTTACCCACATGTCATTGCTTTAGAATACATATTACTTAATTAGATTTATCATAATGATGTAGGATTGTAGTAAAAAAGAATACTAAATAAACACTTATCACTATATAGGTGACTTCTGCATGAGAATTCCATAGATTGATATCTAGCTATTTATTTTTTTATTGACACTATTTCCTTAATTTTATTTACTTCTTCAAAAGGTAACCATAAACACATTTATACACTTTCAGGTGTAATTATTGGTATAGGAGTTGGTAGTGCCGCTGGTTTTATGATTTTGGTTGTCATTGCATTCTTTATTACACAAAGGATTAAGCATAGGAGGGCAATGAAGTTAAAACAAAAGTATTTTGAGCAGAATCGTGGACAACTATTACAACAATTGGTATCCCAAAGGACAGACATTGCGTAAAAGAATGATCATAACAGTGGATGAGCTTGCAAAGGCAACAAACAACTTTGACCCAGCTCGTGAGCTAGGTGTTGGAGGGCATGGTACTGTTTACAAAGGTATTTTGTCAGACCTACAAGTTGTGGCTATCAAGAAGTCAAAGATAACAGTCCAAAGAGAAATAGATGAGTTCATAAATGAGGTTGCCATTCTGTCACAAATCAACCACGTGAATGTAGTAAAAATTTTGGGATGTTGCCTAGAAACGGAGGTCCCATTGTTGGTTTATGAATTTATTTCCAATGGAACCCTCTATCACCATCTTCATGTTGAAAGTCCAAGTTCACTATCATGGAGAAACATGTTAAGGATTGCAACTGAAACTGCAAGTTCTATTGCCTATCTCCACTCATCACTTTCAATCCCAATTATCCATAGAGATATCAAATCCAAGAACATACTTCTTGACGATACTCTAACATCAAAGGTGTCGACTTTTGGTGCATCAAGGTACATTCCAATTGATAGAAAAGGATTAACCACAGTTGTCCAAGGAACTATAGGATACTTGGACCCTGTATACTTTTTTACGAAGGCCGCCTCACCGATAAAAGTGATGTCTACAGCTTTGGTGTTATTCTTGTGGAATTGTTGACAAGGAAGAAGCCATCTTCATATTTTTCATCCAACGGTGAGGGCCTTGTTGCACATTTTTCCAAACTACATGGTGAAGGCAATTTGGTAGAAATACTAGATCCTCAAGTTATTGACGAGGGAGGCCAAGAAGTCCAAGCAGTGGCCGCACTTGCATCATCATGTATAAGGTTAAGGAGTGAAGAACGGCCCACCATGAGACAAGTGAACCATGCACTTGAAGGCCTTCTGTCACCCGAGAATCATGCAGGGGCTAATAATATGTTGGCAGAGGAATTTGATGAGAATGGTGAGCTGACAATGGATTATCCATCGCCTGATGAGGGGCAAAGCATGGGGGAATCTACTAGATGGTACAGTTTGGAACAAGAATCATTGATGGCTATGCGTTCTCGGTAGACAATTTCTTGGCATGTCCATGTCAAGATATTTCTAATGAGTGTGTGCACTTGTCTAAACAAAATTGGAGTTAATACCCATGAGTTTATTGCACTTCGATTTCAATGAATACGATGATATATATGATGCTTTACTTTATTAGCACTCTTCGGAAGATATATAGCTCCGAGTTGCTTTTGTGTGCACTCACATGATGATATAGAGTTGATGGTGTTTTTGATGTAAGGGCCTGTTTGAATATGCTTGTGTGACAGTGTGAGAACCGATTATAATAGGCATTTCTAATAAGGTGCAGTATGAATGTTGTGTAGAGAATCTAGCTGTTTTCCGATCCTAATTGCTTCCCGTAGTTTCTCTCCAGAGTGTAAAATAACATGTATGCCTCTGTTTCTGAATATGAACTCTGAAACTATAGTACTGGATGAAAGAGTTCCATCACAGTTCACCAACTTTACTCTTGCAAACCAATCATTAATTCACTAAGTACCTGAACCAAAATCATAGAACTACGTGTCAGGAACAACTTTGGTTAAGGCTGGTTGAACATTTCACATATGAAATCAAAAGAAAAGGATTAAGGAACAAGTATTGTTGGCTGGTTAAGTTGAGCTGATCTACGCGCAGCACTAAAGCAGTAGCAATAGCCCTTCACTCCTGGGCATCCCAAGGTGAGCTGAACCACTCGACCTCTCCCTTTCTCAATTTCTTGTTGTGCCATCCTGCTTTGAGCTTGTAAATGCCTATAAGCACCCGTCAAACGCTTGATTCCGCCGTTGTAATCACCAGAACGCCAGTGTTTTCGGGCATAGAGCCAGCCACCATAGCCGCCTTCACGAATAGCCCCATCTAACCATGCATGATCTGTTTGGTTCCACCACCGTCAACTTAACACAAAGCAGGGAGCAACTACCAGTGGCAACGGGAATATCATCTTTACATATATCAACAAACAAAACTAACGTAATAAGGTGACGCTGTGAATATATCACGCCAAAAAAATTGCAAAAGTACAGCTAGGAGAAGTAATTTTTCGCGCTAAGAGATCACATAGCTGCTAGCGTTAAGCTGGAGATAGCTACTAAAATGTTCTTGAATTTTTTTTATAGCTACAGTAGACCGTAGATGGGCCAAAAAAGGGCTAGAACAAATAGAAAATGAAGAGGAGCTCCATATTTTAGTGTTGTGATTAACTTTTATTTTTTGTGTAGGCCTGTCTATATTTTATTGTTGTTGTGTGGTTGGTATTTCCCAGAACTATCCTGAACTTGTATAGAAGACTCCGCATGTTTTATTGGACGACAAAAAAAACAGAGTTGGTAAGAGGGGTTAGTGAGCGAACCCAGAACATCCCACATAGAGGGCCCTCTAGGTGAAAAGCTCAAGAAAAGGCTTACTTCGACCTACACGGAGCAACTCCCTCAACTCCCACAACCAGGACCCATGACCTGGTAAATTTCCTCTTGCGGCAACTGGGCTACAGGCCTGACCTCTATACCAACTCCTTTGCCCTCCAAAGGGCTGGAGTTACAGGCGAGCGCCACCAGGCCTGGCGACAGGGCTGGCCCGGCGTGCCAAGTCAAGCTGGTTTGCTTTGGCTGCGATTAGCAGTACGGGACACTATTATACTAGTAGCTGGGCGCGCGCCTCCGCGCGCCTGTGCAGGAACAATCTCTAGTGCATAAGAAATTAACATAGTAGTAGGTGTTAATTGTTTCAGATACCTCAGTAGTTGAAGCTGAACTGAATATACTATACAGTGACTTACAGGTTCCAAAAGACATGGAAGTAGCAAGCATCAAGCAGAAAAACATCACTATAGTCTGGAAAGCAAAATATGCAGTCGTTGGCCGAGTCTGTGTAGTGATAAGAAAAAAGAAGGAAAATACTTCAAAGCTTGCTTCAAAGTTTGCATTTCACAACTAATAGAGGCGATGTAGTTGGTCTTCAATGATACAGGGCAACAGGAAGCGGGAATCGAAATCAGGTTGCCATGACTGTCATTCAAACTTGCTCCACGATAAATTGTGATTGGGCTTCTCCCTAAAAAATCCGTGCAGAGGAAAAATGAGTGCTATGATACGTGACTTCAAAGAAACAGCTCCATCAACTACTTCCTGACTTTTGGCAAATGACATGTCTAATTACCACATATAGTATGCAGAGCACTGTTCTTAAGGAGGACTTGTATTTAATAGTTCTTAATTCTCGAAAATTCCTAGCATATGCAATTGTTGTTTACACATCCTAGAAATAACATCTGTATCTCCCAAAACCATGAGGTTCCTACAAATTACGATGATCAGGTGCACAGGAGGAACTACAAATTTGCACTGGATCCAGTAGAGCACATGAGATAAATGTGTATGTTTTCCTATTAACTTAGGTACATCGTTTTTTTACACTATGTTACATACCTACAATTATGGAAGTAATACACAAAATGTAGAGATATCTTGCCGATAACATAATGCTGTTGTCTCAAACCTAATTTAACAAATCTAATGTACATTAGAAACTACATAGGATTATTCATATAGAATTATATGTGCTATATAGGTCTTGTTTCACCCTTACTAATACTAAGGACCAGGCAATTTTGATGTAGATCACAATTAGATTTCATGACCGTCATGAACCCATGTTGGGCCTCCATTGTTTATGGTTGGCATGTGACACAGTTGTTCCTGAGCACCTGTGCTGACCTAAAATCCAGAGTTCCTGAGGAGGTGTTGCCCCGAACAGATATACTGAACAAAAAAAACAAGGTAGTTAGCGAAGTTGAAAATTCTTATTCATGAGACGACAAAGCAACGAATAGTAGAAACAGCACGGTGAGGGGAGCGTTTCGGTCGCTCCTCCCGACCGTTGCCCTGACGGGGGTCTCCACCATCGCCGCCGGCGCCGGCGGCCATCCTGGCCCCGGCGCCCCCAGCCCCCGGCCCTCCACCTCCACCTCCCCAGCAATCTCCCGCTCCCTTGCTCTCTCCCCTGGCCCCTCCCAGGACCCTCGCGTTCACGCCGGCGCGCACGAGGACGACTGCTCGCCTCCGCCGGCCGCCGGTGCTCCAACGCGTCCGGAATGGCTGCATCCGGCCGGGCCTCTCCCAGATCCGGTCGCCGGACACCCATCGCGGCCGGATTCGGCGCCTGCCACCCTGGCACGGGTCTACGTGCGGAGGGGATCGAGGATCACCGCGTCGAGCTCGCTGGCGACCGTGGGGGGCGGCTGCGCGTCCGGAGCCGGCCACCGTCACCTCCGCGGCCTCCATCCTCAGGCCGTCGTCACCCAGGACGCAGGGGTCTGGCCTCAGCTCGCCGTTGGACTTGCAGCCAGCGAATCCCGTGAGCTCCGGCAACGGTTCCCCGTCAAGCAGCCGGCCTCCTTCATGGCCGCGCCTTTGCCGCTGTCGGTTGACGAGCCGCTGCCTGAGCCTGCTGTGCCGACGGAGGTCCTCGATGCTTCGTCTCGTGAGCTGGCTCCAGGGATAGGCTGGCCACCGGTGTCGCCGGCAGGGGCCGCCACGCCGGCTTCCGCGGCCCCTGCTCCGCTGATTCCCGCACACCGTCGCAGCTGGGGATGACCGCGGGCCATGGCTCCTCCGTCGCCTACAACGCCGCCGGGTCGCCGCGGCCGGCGCTTCGTCGTCACGGGCGGCTCACTACTCAGTGTCGAGGGCGTCCGGGCGGGGACGATGCGGGCAGCGGCGACACCCCAGGCACGGACGTCCGCATCGTCCGCCCGTCTGCCCTGCCTTCAGCAGCTCGTCCACCTTGTCCCCCCTTGCCGCGCCCTTCCATCCAGGAGAGTCGCCGGGCGTCGCGGCGGCATCAGCGGTGGCAGATGATGGTGGCGACACCTTCGGGAAGAATCGCCTTCCAACGCCGTGCCACCATACCTTGCAGCTATCCGTGTCCGAGGCCTCGGTGGCTACCTAATGAGTGCGCCTCGCCTCACCGGCTGCCACCCTGGATTAGTCGGGGCGTCGTCGTCGTCGTGGTAGAGTAAAATTACGCCCCGGTACCTCCCGACCTCTCGTGTGCTGGCGTCGGTCCACAGCCAGGTAAGGCCAGCGTCTTGCGTCTTGTGCGGCGAAACCCGGCCCAGTCTGCGTGTGGCAGCGCTAGTCGGCGTGGATGGCTTCCGCGACATCCAACACCGCCGTCGTTGCACCACCCCTCCCGCGCCGCCGGCGCTCGTCCCCGCCCCTACCTAGTCGGCCTCGCTTCAATCGCTCGTCGGCCGACCACATCGCCGCCCGGTAGTACCTCTTCGTCCCCGCCGTCTCTCCCCGCTTCGTCGCGGGGCACCGGGCCCGGATTGCGGATACAAAGTCGCGTCAGCACCGAAGCGCCCTTCTGCGGTTGTGCGAGGCCCCCCTCACCATGGCGTTAGCCGGGGGTTGATTCGGTACTTTCGGGGCGCTCTGGCGTTTCCGGAGAACACCAGCGACCACAATCGTGTGGGTGAGTTTCTCTGTCCGGCCCCCGCCGACCGGCGACGCCGGCGGCTCGGGCCCGGTGGAGGATGCCCCCCTGCGTCGTTAGCGTCGCCTGCGCTAGGCCCGGCAGCGTCGACATCAGTCTGAGACCTTTGAGGGTGACCCGGCCGGTCGGGGGCGGTCTGCATTTGGTCATAAGCCCAGCGTGGGATTCCACCGCCGACGCCTAGCCCGATTCGTCAATCCCTTGGCGAGAGGCGGTCGTATGAAGTCGCTAGAGCCTCAGCCCAGGTTGACCCAATGCTTTCGAGACGCGGCCGAGCTGCCCACGCCTCTGGTGGACACGCTCTCACGACAATTCGCCCCGGGCCAGCGGGATGATTGGTGGGCTCACCCGGTGGCGTGCGAAAGTTCGCGACCTCGGGCGGCGTCGCCCGGCGGACATGGGGGTCCACCGCCGCCTCCTTTCGAGGTTAGCGCAGCGTCGCTTTTTTCTCGCGCCGGCGGCTTTCCTCGCCTTTCCGTCACTGCCTTGAATTATCGACAAATACAGCCCGTGCCTCCCCAACTCCGACGGCGATCCCGACCGCGTGACACGGTCGGGTCCGGGAGGAGCCGGGGAAGGCGATATGCCTCCCCTCAACACTCCTGCGCCGCTGATGGGCCTGGGCTCACGCCGCCCCGCACGCCGGTGTCAATCCATTCTCTGCGAGGAGTGGGCGTGTCGCGGCTAAACGTAGCGCCCCAATGCAAACGTTCTCGCACGAGAAGGTGTCCCCGTGCTTCGGCGAGAAGGTCGAGGATGAAGCTGTGGATTCAAGATTGAGCGGTTCGTGGTTGCTTTGGGGGCAAGATAACGAAAAAAAGAGGAGCTGTTTTGAGGCCACGCTAGCGAGTGGGATCGATCTCTCCGCCATGGAGCTAAACATGGCGGGGATCGCGGAAGAGGAGGTCGACTAGTTAGGTCTTGATCTCTTTTTTTTTCTTTCAGTCGCAAATTTGTTCCAATGTAGTCGCCGTGTAAAGATCCAAAGAGAAGTAGGGGTGGTGATCCGTAATGCTCGTGTTACCGGATCGACCATTGTTTGTAACACTCTTTACGCTTAATGAAAACGCCTAGGCGCCTAGGCGTGCTCTTGAAAAAAAAAAAACAAGGTAGTTAGCACAAAGGAAAGAAGTGAGAAAATAACATCGACCAATGACAAAGGATCCATCTATGAAAATTATAGACATCCCATTGTGAGAACAAATCAGAATTAAAATCAGAAGGGAATCTAAAAGGCTTAGAAAAGGACATGGGAAGCCAAAAAAGTTCAACTGGAATGATGAAATAAAAGATGGGAGGGAGCCAAGATGTGTATAGTTGAGGGCTGAAGAATATAGAAACATAATTGCAACACAAATTTAAAACTGAACCCATAGAAGATCAATGGTAGCTGAAAATTCATAGCATTATGGCTTTTTAATGGTTCAAATATAAACATAAACTTTAGGAAAGAAGGACAGATATACTGAACAAACACCGAGGTAGAAGAGAATAGTATGTATAATATCCTATTGAGCGCTTTGATTAAACGCAATAACCACCGAAGTCATGAGGGGATAACTGCGAGATACCTGACAAATGCCGACAAGGTACAGAGGGCAGAGGCACTGGGCTGCTCCAGTTGCCAAATCATGTTTGCTCGGCCACTGGTTGCTACTAAGATGCACGGCGTCAGAGTTGATGGCTGCTACTGGGAAGCAAGTGCAGACCTGCTGCTGCTGCTGTTAACTCGAACCAATTCACATAAATAATTCTGAGCCAGCATATAAGAAATAGTACTGTACATGAGACATGGAAGTAATAGTTAGCATCCAAAAAGGATAGCACTTGAGATGTATACTGAGAACTGAAATCTCCAAGGCGCTCCCTAAATGAAGAATAGCAGAGTCAATTGAAGAAAGGCTTGGGATAGTTACAAACCTTGAATGGTATATATTTTTTGAGGTGGGTCGTGACTACCTAAGTATCATTTAATTATAGGAAACCTGAAAATGAAAATGTTTTGATGGGCCTCAGTCATCATTCGTACAATGGACTCCCTTACTCTCGAAGAAGGAATTTGCATGCATGTGTAATGCCGCTTGGAATGCAAGAGATGGTAGATGCAGTAACAAAAAGAAACATGGTGAAGGCATCAACAAACCTTGAATAGAGCATGCTTACAGTAACATTAATAAGTACCTGTGTGGAAATAGAAAATACAGATAGTGAGTCCTAGCAGTCGTATCTGAATCCTAAACACAACATCAACATATTAGTAATAAAATACAGATAGTGAGCTCCAATTTCATAAGCATAGGTACTGCTGGCATAAAGATCATAAATTGGACACAGAGATCATAAGTTGTATTGAGGCTTTTTTCTACTCGAACAACTACATCTTATTTTGTGCATACTATATTTTTGTAGTGTATATAAGATTCTATTAGGCTATTTAAACAGCTACAACAAATGATCAGTAGAGAGGTTTAAAATTGAGTCTATACTGAACATTCAAATCTTGTATAGAGAGGTTCAGCATGGTCTGTTATGTCTCCGAATCACCGTCTATACTGGTTTCTTAAGATACAGAGTGTCAAATATGGGTACAATATATGTCCTGGGCTATCAAGTCAAAGAATACTCATGGCTATCTCCCTCATATCTAACTATATCATGTTATAAAGAATAATAAAGGTTTTGTATCATTCTTCACGGGTGATGAAGGAAAAATTGAACCAAAACAGTCTGAAACTACCTAAATAGTTGTGACCTATCAGACCAGGGCCAAACTAAAAAAGCACAGATATTGCAAGTACCTTCAGTATAAGACTAAACTACCTAAATAGTTGTGACGTATCAGACCAGGCGAGTTAATGAATCATGAAAGGTAGAGAGTAAATGAATCATGACTTCTTGCCTAAATGAATCATGAAATTAGGAACAAAGGGGAAGCAAGCTATTTCAGAAAGGCAGAGAGTAACTCGCAACTAACTAATGATTAGTGCCCACCAATTCAGATAGCTATCTAAGGAAAACAAAAAAAAAAACTTTTCACTTTCATATCTTCTTGCAATAATGTTTTTAAGGCTATCCGCTCAATCAACATGTCCTCACCATCTTTACATCCAAGATGTTGCTGTCATGCTTTGCTAGTTTGCTACATCATGGATAGTATCGTAGCCTGTAGCTATTGCTATATAATCTGCAGCTCCAACCTGAAAATTTAGTATAGGGCTGATCAATGCATTAGCGAAAGAGCTACTATGCTCACAGATTTATAAGAAAGGAGCACTATTGGGAAATATAAGTTTATGTATTTGTGTAGCATCGGCTATTGTGGAAGTAATAATATCAGCTATCGTAGGGACCATCTAAAAAACAATATGTAAGGAAAATCAAGCTGCAAGAAACTGGAACCCTAAATTCGAAGCAATTACCTGTAATCTCTAATAAAAGAATATGATGTACATTCAATCTGCCTGAGACATCTTCTTCTGTATGTATCTGCATAGGAAAAGAGTTAAAAACACAAGGTTTGGAACCGGTAACCTTCATTAGTTATGAAGATAAGCAGTTCAATCTACCTGTGCTACACATGATCAGTAACTGCTAGGGAAAAGCATGGACTATGGCCAAACGATATTTTAATTCTATGTCACCCCTGAATAATTTTTGCTAGCCATAAAAAGATATATAATGCTAACACTAATATGTCTTGACTGGACTAAAGATCCAGCTGAAGTGAGCAGGTCAGACTATACACTACATTAAAAATTTGTAGGTCATCTAAATTATTAACAATAGGATTAATAACTCATGAATTCAGGCATTGCCATTTCTTAACCCGACAACATTAAAAATTTGTAGTAAGCATCTAAATCATTAATAGTAGGATTAATAACTCATGAATTCAGGCATTGCCATCTCTTAAGCAATATTCATTTCCAGAAAAGAGTTAATTATTAGCAAATGTGCTCTATCTAGTGGTCAAGAGATGGGTTGTTGCCTGGTGTACAGCAAGCAAGCTTATCAAAAACCGAGGAGGAATTAATTTGGAAGGAGAATTGAAAAAGAGCAAAACCAATATAGTACATGCTTGTCTCCTAACACCAGCGAAAGCCAAACTATGACAAGCTCATGGGGTAATTTATAGCTTGTACTTTTTGTAATACAGTTTGTACATAATACACTAAAAAAAAATTATTTGGTCAACCTATAGACTTGTATTAGAATACACATGGACTTTAGAACTGAAGTAGCTAAGCAAATGGTAATTTGCATAAGATAAAAACAAATTTTTGCCTAGAATTAAAGAATGTATAAAACTAATGATTTGGCATGCCAAAGATAAATGCTTAGACGTAACTGATTTAAGTCCACGCACATGAGAAGCAAAACAGAAGAAAAGTATCAATAAATTAGAACTATTGAAAGAAAGAAACTGAAGAACTCATTTCTTTTTGTCTGGTATGAATCAAGTTACATTTGTTCTTGTAGGCCTTGGTAGCACCAGCACAGCCCAAACTCTCTTTTTCTTTATCTGGCATGGATCGAGCCATTGTTGCATTTCAAATTGTTTTTTGTGTTCTATTTTACAAACATCTCCGAGCGTACGGCATAAATGCAGAAACTGGATTTTACATGTACAACACCAGAAACCCAAATAAATAAAGGGCTTCAGATACACAAAAGTAGTAGGTCTAATGTTACATAGAATCCCTAAGGCGACAATAAATGGAGTGACAATAGGAATGAATATAAGAACAACCATTTTTAATCAAGAAACTGCAGTTCTGAACTCCATTTTTAATCAAGGAACTGCACTTAATTTATGGAGCAAGGCAAAACGCCAATTCATCTTGGATCAGCGCCACAAGGACCGGTGGCGCGAGCTCGACGCGCTGACACCGCGGAGGCGGAGCAATCCATACCGCCAGCGCATCGACTGGCTGGAGGCGGCGCACCGCGAGCCTCGTCGGTCGTGGCCGATGAGATGGAGGCGGGCAAAGATACCCGCGAACAACAACGCCGACAGACGCTCACGCCGGGCCGGAGGCCTACAATCTCTCCCAAGTACACGGCGGCGGTGGTGGCCGACAATTGGGGCGCCACTTTGAGGGGCGACGCAGACTGAACGCCGCCGTCGTCATCATATCCCCGCGCCGCTGGCCGAGCCGCATCGGCGAACAAGGGGACCGGATTGACGCCGAGACGCCGACGCCCGCGCCGACTGAAGCCGCGGACCGGCTTTCCACATCGACGATGTGGGCCAATTTACATCCGCCAACTCGCTGCCCTTCAGCCGGGCCCCGCGCCGCCTCTATACTGATGCCGGCGCGGGATCGGATCGCCAGCCATGCGCCCACCTGCAGGCTTTCGCCGACGATCGCCCAACGGGCACCGCTATGAATCGACTCCACGGGTTCGGGTCCATGGGTCGGGATCGACCATGGAGCCGCGCCCGCCAAGGGTACGCACTTTCCCCCAAAACCTGGTGATTACAGTTTCGTGTTCGTCCTCCCGGGTATGGCCATGATCCCAATCCTCCACCCTTCACCAATTACCAAGACCCAAACCCCAATTACACACCTCATACAAACTACCAATACCACACTAATCACCCAATCCCACCCGACCCCAATCTTCCCTATCGTTACTCCGCACAGCAGCCCACCCATACCTCCCCAATTTCCAGAACCAATACAGCAACAATCACAATTCCAATCCACATCTCGGCCACCTACCTAAGATGCAATTTCCCAAGTTTGACGGTGACGATCCCCAATACTGGATCACATGTGCCTATAACTACTTCATGATGTACGGGGTTAATCCAGCCGTTTGGGTACAGTGCTCCACAATGCAGTTTGAGGGACCTGCCAAACGTTGGTTCCAATCAGCCGAAACACAAAATAGCCTCCCAGATTGGCCCAATTTCTATCGCATGATTCGCGAACGCTTCTGTCGTGACCAGCACGAGCTCCTGGTCAGACAGCTCTTCCACATCAAAATGACATCGACAGTCAAGGACTATGTCGATCGTTATGTCGACCTAATCGAACAACTTTCCGCCTACACACCAAACCCAGATCACCTATCCTATGTGCAAAGATTCATTGATGGCCTCCGGATGATTTACGCTCCGCAATTTTGGTTCAGCGCCACCCGATTTGGATCTTGCTTGCACCTTGGCTCGATACAGGAAGAAGCCGTGGAGCCGCTAAGGAGGAGGGACCTTCGCCGAGCACTGGGCGCACCCGTGATACCACCTCCCCGAGTGTTTCCCCCCGCTCCGGCGCCACGGCCGCCTGGGTGGAGCACCCGCGCCGAGGAGATGCGTGGACATGAGGCCGCCCGGCCGCTGCTTTCGGCCGCCATCGACGACAAACTCCGGAAGGCTGGCAAGACGCGTACCGCAGGCCTGTGGCTTATGCATGCTTTTTGCATTAACGCCGGCAACCCGGCCACAAATGTGCTCCAAAGCAATTCAACTTCACGCTTTTACGGGAGGTATGGACTGCCTGTCAAGAAGCCTTTGAGGATGAGGAAGAGTCAGGAGAGCCAGAGACCCAGACTGAACAACCACCCAGCCACCAAATCTTTGAATTGTCCTCGCCTTCTACCTCCTTTCTGTTGCCACCCAAGACAATGCAGTTTGCGGGGCAAGGTACAGGACAAAGATGGTGTGTAAGGTCCTAGATGGCTAGAGGGGGGGTGAATAGCCTATAAAAATTTTCTACAAACTCAACTAAACAAACGGTTAGTATAAAACACGGGCGTAAAGCGGTTTGCACTAGCTCTAATGGTCAAGCAAGCCTTCTAGTGACAAGACTAAATAATACTATGATCTCTAGTCCACTCAAAGTCTATGTCACTACTCTAGCTAATGAGCAATCCTAATATGGTCCTTATGCTAGCAAGAACAACCTACACAAGCAAATGCTAGCTCTCTACTCAAAGTAAACTAGGAAGGTAAAAACAAAAGTGAGAGACTTGTTATACCGATGTGTAGAGGATGTCAACCAATCACAGGGAAGATGAAAACCAATCAATCACTCAAAGGTGATGATCCACACAATGAGACAATGAACAAGTCGATTTGTTCACCCGGAGTTCGTTGTACACCGACAACTACTCTCCGGTTGTGCCGACCAACACAAGGATGGTGTTTGAGCTAGGCGGTGCCCTTGCTAGCCTCAACACACCACTCAACAAGTGTGGTACCCAAAGCACGAGCAATGTATTCCTTGCACTTTGTCTTCCGACGAGGAGTGCGTAATCCTCTCACAAACCAACCGGAGGTGGCCAAGAAACAATCTCTCTTCTTGCCAACAACTCCACCAAACCACCAAGGCGGCTAGGAGCGGTGCCTCCAAGAGTAACGGAAATCCACCGTCACAACACGATCCCCAAGTGCCTCTAGATGCAAGAACACAATGCAATGCACTTTGGATCTCTCTTCTCTCAAGAATGAAGCTCAAATCAAGAATGAGAGAGGAGGGAGGCTTGCTTGCTTGCTCAAAGATGTTAGGAGTGATTCAAATGACCAAGAGAGAGAGCAAGAGGCGCCAAGGGGTATAAATACCCCACACCACGAAATGTGGCCGTTGGGGAGGAAACCCACGGTTTTAGCAGCCGATCGACAAGATCGACGACCGGACTCACCGTTGAGTCCTGGCCGGTGGGTGAATCCACAACCGACAACCCCCGAGCAGTGGTTTTGCCCTCGTCTTCAACCGGTCCGTCGCGTCGGCCGGTGCTTCCGGCCAAGACCGAAGCATCCGTCATCAAGCGTCCGGTCGGCCGGCGAGGTCAACCCCCGATTGCAGAGAGCTCTCGCCAGACGCGATCGACCGGAAAGGGTCCGGTCACATTTGACCAGCTTCGGCCGGTGCGTCCGGCCGCATGAGAAAGCGAAAAAAGTCATCGTTTCGTTCGCCGTTTCTTCGCCCGTCTTTTCTCCGACATGCTATCCAACAAATATACCAATTTGTGCACGAGGACTAGCATGTTTTCATCTCCACGATGCATCCGGCGCAATAGAAAATAGACGTTTCACTTTCTCAAAAGCGCGAATCCCGCCTCGCAAGCTTTCGGCGGGAGGATGAGCGGTTCCCAAACCCAACTCAACCCTCGCGACCATCGCGCCGCAAATGTGCCAACACCACCGCGTGTACATCACCATGTGCTCGTGTGTTAGCATTTTCACAATTCATTTCGAAGGTTAGGTTAGCTCTTTAGGTTAGAATGCATGCATATGAGACTTGAACCTAAAGGCACGTGAGGATCGATATGTACGAAAGTTTTCCCTCTTTATAGTGCGGCTTTTATCGATCCTATAACCACCCACACCCTCTATGGTGTCTTGGGTGTGAAACCAAAAAGCCCTATGGTTATACCTTTGCCTTGGGACTTTTGTTCTCCAAAACTCCACCGGGTTGCATGCTTGATCATCTTTTGGATCACCTCGATCCATCCTCCATGATCATCTTGCACCAACTCCGCAAAGACGACCAATCTCCATACATGTCAAACACTTAGCAATGAGAGATTAGTCCTTAGGTGTCACTAATTATCCAAAACCAAACTAGAGATCTTCATGGTGTCCATTCTCATCGACTCTGGAAGCAGTCACTCCTTTGTCAGTGAAGCTATTGCGGCCAAAGCCGCCCGGCGGCCGTCGCGCATTGCCGGTTCCATTAATACATCAAGGTGGCCGATGGAGGAACTTTGCCTTGTGTCGATGAAATTCATATGGTGGGATCGGCCCAAAGGCTGTGAGTTCCATTCCAACCTCAAGATCTTACCGCTGGGTACTTATGATTTGATAATCGGTATGGATTGGCTGGAAGCCTTCTCTCCAATGAAGGTGGATTGGTCTGACAAGTGGATGCTGATTCCCTATGGTACATCTTAGGCCTTGCTTCAGGGTGTCAATTCTGCACCTCTATCGTGCTCGCGGGTGCAACCGCACCATATTGCCGATGATGCTTCGCCCCGCCACTACACCGTGCCGCCCCGAGATTCAAGCAGTTCTGGATGAGTTTGCCGCGGTGTTGCGTAACCCAAGGAACTACCGCCACGCGATCGTGTGATCATACCATACCGCCGGTGGGCTGGCGAAACCGGTCTCGCCGCCCTATCGCTACAATCCGCGCTCAAGATCGAAATCGAGTCTCAAGTCTCGGAGATGCCGCAATCGGGCCTCATCCGGCCCGAAAGCAAAAGTGCGTTCTCGTCACCGTTTCGCTCAAGCCAGACGCAAGAAGGATGGGGGATGGCGGTTCTGTGTCGACACCGTATCTTTGAGCGCCTTGACCGTCAAGTCCAAATTCCCAATACCGGTGGTGGGACGAACTCCTCGACGAACTGTGCGGTTCATCTCGGTTCTCTGTCTTGGATCTCCGCGCCGGATTCAACCGGATCAGATTGGCCCCTGGTGAAGAACCGAAGACAGCTTTTCAAACACATTGGGGCATTTTGAATTTATTGTCATGTCCTTTGGCTTATCCGGAGCCCCCAACACGTTCCAAGGTGCAATGAACTCTACCCTCCATTCTCTATAGCGCAAAATGTGCCATCGTCTTCTTCGACGACATACTCGTCTACAAACCGCTCACTTTGGAGGAACATGTTCATCATCTCCGACAAGTACTCGCCGCTAGCTTCGTGATCGAGTGGCAAGTCAAGCTTTCCAAATGCCGGTTTGCCCAGCAGAGTATCTCATACCCGGGTCATGTTGTCGCCAGTCGATGCGTCTCAACCGATCCCAAAAAGATACAAGACATTCAGGCATGGCCTCCGCCCATGGACATCAAGCAGCTACGCAGCTTCCTCGGCCTTGCAGGCTATTATCGAAAGTTCGCAGAAATTTCGCAGTGATCGCCCGTCCCCTCGACGGATCTTCTCAAGAAAGGTGTTCTTTTCGTCTGGACTGGTATCCACACGGCTGCATTTGAGGCCCTCAAGCATGCACTGGTGACAGCCCCGGTCCTGGCACTGCCGAATTTCTCCAAGCCCTTCCAGCTTCACACAGATGCAAGTGAATCCGGTGTGGGTGCTGTACTGTTACAAGACGGCCATCCCTTGGCATTCGTCAGCAAATCGTTGGGTCCTCGCACCAAGGGGCTTTCTACATACGAGAAGGAGTATTTGGCGATCTGGTGGCTATCGATCAATGGCGTTCATATTTGCAACATGCGAATTTGTCATCTTCACAGATCAGCAAAGTCTGATGCATATCACCGATCAACGTCTCCACACCACTTGGCAACAAAAGCCGTATACCAAAATTTTGGTTGGATTGCAAGACGCAGTAGTCTACAAACCCGGCACTTCAAACTTGGCAGCTGATGCCTTGTCACGCCACCCAGCTCCGACTGCACAACTGAATGCTGTGTCTTCCGCTACACCATCGTGGTTGGCAGAGGTGGCCAAGGGATACCAGTCTGACCCAGCAGCAGTTAAACTTCTCCAAGAATTGGCAGTCTCTCCTGATGCTCACCCACCTTTTACTCTCTCTGAAGGCCTGTTACGCCTCAAGGGCCGCATTTGGATTGGCAACAACCCGAGAATCCAGCAACGCATCATCTCTGCTCTCCATGATTCTCCAATTGGAGGCCACTCACGGGGTCCCATTATTGATCGGCCCGCGGTCCCAAAGTCGTTCGCGTGGCGTGGACTTAAATCGACGTCAAGAATTACATTGCCTCTTGTACGGTGTGCGTTCCAGCCAAGCCGGATAGAGCTCGACATCCCGGGTTCTTTGTCACCCTTGCCGATACCCTATGAGTCATGGCAGATAATCACAATGGATTTCATCGAAGGATTGCCGCGGTCGGGATCGACTAACCGCTTAATGGTCATTGTGGATAAATTCAAGTAAATACTCTCACTTCATTCCACTCCTCCATCCTTTCACGGCCGCGACAAGTGGCTCAGCGTTCCTGGACAATTTCTATCGTCTTCATGGCTTGCCCGAGTCTATCGTCAGCGATCGGGATCGCATCTTCACCAGTAATCTTTGGAAAGAATTGTTTCATGTTGCGCAGGTGACCCTGTCGATGAGCACAAAGATACCACCCGAGTCCGATGGGCGGGCGGAGCGTGAACCCGGTGCCTCGAAACGTTCCCCGCTTACGCGCCGTCACCGTGCCCTCGACAATGGCTCAAGTGGATCCCTCTTGCCGAAGTTCGTACAATACCGATTGGCATTGGCTCACGAACAAGACTCCGTTCGAGATCGTCTACGGCCACGCTCCTCGTCACTTCGGCTTGTCCGCCAAGACAATCACGTCGTCTCCGGACCTGGGCGCCTCTCTGGCGGCTCGTGCCACGATGTTGGACGCCGTTCGCCACCACCTTCATCGGGCCCGGCTGCGCATGAAGAAGCATGCAGACAAGCGGAGGTCCGAGCGCACGTTCCAAGTCGGCGACCTCGTCTACCTCAAGCTGCAGCCCTATGTCCGGTCGTCTCTCACGCCCACGCGCTCACCGGAAGCTCTCCTTCCGCGCGGCGCCCGCATACAAGATCCTCGCCCGCATCGGCTCCGGTGGCCTACAAGTTGGAGCTTCCTCGTCGTCCGCGATCCACCGTCTTCCACGTGTCCCCCGCTCAAGCCGGCCCCTTCACCAAAGATCTCCGTCGCCGCTTCCCCGCCAACCGACGACGACGAGCTCAGTGCCCGAGGATTCTTCACGGGCGCCTCCACCACCGTCGCGACGGGCAAAGGCCTCGCCTCCTCATCAAGTGGTCCGGCATGGATCGTCGCCGCCACGTGGGAAGACGCGGAAGCCGCGGCGCCGCCAGTTCCGGCCGCTTTCCGTGGGACACGGCTCCCAAGGAGGAGGGGATGTCAAAGATTCCCCATGGCAAGCTACACGAGCCAGCCCGGGACAAGGCCCGAGCAAGACAAGGGGAGCAAAGGGCCCTGAGAGCGAATCCGCAGAGTGCACGGCCGTGAGTGGGCTTGCGTGCGGTGCCGACCCTGGCAGCCAAAAAGGTTAAAGCGGGAGGGACATCGTGAGGAGGATCTATCATTCATCTTGAGAAGGAAGTTAGAAGCGAGAGGGGGAGAGGAAGGCGGCCTCGTCGCCCGATGAATTGTAATTTGTATCCTGCTAGCGAGATCCGTTGAGTGTTATCGTAATTCTCGTTCGGGTAGTTAACACGCCGTGCCATGGTCGACACATGACACTACTACCGGGCGCTGGAGCACCCACGCCCGTCTGTGTGCACCGGCCGCCAACGATCAAGACCCACCCGATCAAGTCAACCCGCCCCCCCGCCCGCCACGACACGGGCGACGCGCGGCTGTGCGGTCCGCGGAACGACCGGGAGTCCAAAGGGCGTCGCGATATGCACACACCCGCCCCAAGGGCCAATGCCGAACGCCGTGGAAATCGGTAAACAATAACGGAAGATTAGACGTGTGGGCGCTTATTTAGCTCGGCAAATGTTACGCCATGCCATATGTTTCAATCGTGTCACCGACACACTCTAACCGTGTGTTTGGTTCAAGGGATGGGTCGAACCCATCCCGGTCGAACCCCTTTTGATCGGTTTGGTTGAGTGGATGAGGAGCGGAGCGGCTCAGCACGAGCATATTCCCTCAAGATGCGGGTTCGGCTCCGCCCCTCAGTTCGGGAGGCCGGGCCGACCCCCGCTCGGGATCGAGCCTCCGTCTTCGTCCCGTCAGGCGCCCTCGGTCTTCTTCCGTCACCCGCCCATTTCGTGTCTTCTTCCTCGCGATGCCGCGACGAGGTCGGGGCAGGGCGCGACCGGCCGGCCGTCGGCGAGGGGCCGGGCGCGGGCGCGACCCGTATGGCCGGCCGCTCCGGCTGAGCCGGCGGGGGGCGCGGCGCGGCGAGAAGAGCTGGGCCGGCAGTTCGCCATGCGCCACAAGCAGCTCCGGCGGGTGAGGCCGGCAACTCGAGCGGAGTGGGCCGAAGCGCAGGGCCGGGGGGGCCGCAGTCCGGGCGGCGGGGTGAAAGTAGAGGCCGGCGGCGGGTCCGAGAGGCCGGGCGGTGCGGCGGCGCGCCCCAGACGAACTAAGAAGAAGAGGACGAAAATTCAATTTCGTTTCTCTTGTAGGGTTCCCGATGTAAAACGCCCGAGGAAAAGGTTTGCTAGTATAAGCTTCGCTGATTTCTCGAATAATTGAGGGATCCTAATGCAAAAACGTCTCACTACCGGTGCTATCTCACCGCCCAACCTCGCTTTTCTCGTTCCTTCAACCAAACATGGGATGGGTTGACTGGCCCCCAAAAATCGGAAAGTGTAACCAAACACCGAGATGGGTTCAACCCAACCCAAAAAACTAGGTTGGATCCAACCCAACCCAACCAACCCTCAACCAAACATACGGTAAAGCCACCGTACGAGCCACGTTGGCGTTTACAGGGATAAAAATAAAAATGCTGCAGTGGGTGCCTGCATGTGGCCCGGGAAAGCATCCAACATGATCGCAGCCGGTATCTGTGACGGAAGTACGGAGCTCCGGTACACACCCACGTCGGACAAGCAGTGAGAGAGCATGCGCGTGGGAGGAAGGAAAGCATGCATCAGCAGCGAGCCCCACTATTTTAATTACCTATAAAATGCTATAACTCACAAATCAAAAATAAAATTAAATTTTGATTACATCATTGAATTCGTTTCAATTAATACTTCAAAACTAGATCTCACTTGGATATATTTAGATAAAATTAAAAATAGACCCCACTAATGGTTGTTAGTATAGAGTAGAAATATAAAGGAGAGATGAGTGTGGAAGAAAAGTGTTGTAAAGGAGAGAATTTTGATGACAAAATGCATAGAGGAAGTAAATAGAGGAACATGAGTGCGGATAGTCTTCGAATATGAATTTCATTGCAACAATCACTCACTAGATCTTATGTACGTGAGTACGAAACGATGACGATGAAGGTAGTCTTTCCACCACATATTTCGAGTACTAACGAGAACCAGTGTGACACTTCTGGTCCCACGTTACTACGAGCATTGCTTCTGGCAATGTCATAATAATATTTTCAGTTTTCTTAGTCAATCCTTGGAATTAACTGCTTTCCCCTTAATCTTGCATTCTGTGGTGCCACGGATAGATCTCCGCTGCTTGAGCCATTTATGCTCCGACGAGGTCGTTGTTCAGATGCTAAAACAATTAATTGCATATTCAGATCTCTTATTTTTTTTCTTGAATACGTAAAAGATTTGCGTATCTTTGTATTTAAGAAGAGCTTTTTACATCGCGCGACGGGCGCATTTTGGGAGGATAAATTTTTTACAATAGGCTTTGCCTCCTTGTCATTTCACACATGGCTTCATTTTGGCGAGGAATTGCGCGCTAGTGGCCACTTCAAGGCGGAAGAATATCACGTTTCTCTCTTTTCAAAGCTCCCATGCCACCCACGCTTGAAAAAAGGGTGTCCGCGCCTTTCCTCTTCTCTCCGTGCCATCTCCGTATCCACCGCTCCCACCCGGTCGAGGATGGATCCCCAACCCACCTGTGAGGCGTCAACCCCAAGCGTCGCCAGGATGGTCCACCAGATGTGTCTAGAGAAGGAGCAGGAGGTGATGATGTGGTCAATGGTCTCTAGGTTTTGATCACAAAGGTAGCACTCGTCGCGCGCATCAAGCCCGTGGCGGTGCCTCATGTACGCGGTCCAGTGCCTTCTCCGGAGCGTCGGCCATAGGAAAATCTTGACGCAGCAAACGGCGCCTCAGTGCTCAAAACCCGAAGATCGGGTGCGAAGGCAAATGTAGGGGCTCAGAGGGCCGATCACGGAGGAGTATGACCCCCGTTGGATCCATTTCCACACCAAACGGTCGGCATTGCCGTTCACGACCTCGGCTCGATCAAATCCCAAAGACGCGTCATGATCGTTGTCTTGCGGGGGACGAGATGCCCCAAGTGATCTGTCGAACCCATGTGCGCCCCCTCGTAGGCCTTTTGCCACGGTTGTTGCCGAATGTCCCTAGGGATCGACGAAGTTTATCAAGCTTGGTGCAATGTGCTTGATCGCCCTTCCCTTCCCTAGATCTATTGACCCATCCAAAAGAAGGTGACCAACCATCTTCGAGGATCGTGTACATGGGACGCTTCAAAGAAGCTTTCGACCTCACGGGCCTTTGAAACCCACCACGTGAAACACGTACTATAGGGCGGTTGGCGATGCTCTATAGGGGCGGTTTTGCTAGCCGCCCCTAAACTCCCCGTTCCTACAATGTGGTTTTCACAATAGGGGCGGTTGGTGATGCAACCGCCCCTACCGTGGTATTCCAGCGAGCCGCAAGTCGCGTATTTTTTTCACGTAAAATCGCATGCGATGCGGTCGCGGGATTCGAACCCGCGACCTCTCACCTCGTGCGCCACCCCTCCTCTCCACTAGGCTACACATGTGTATGTGTCCATACCTCATTCTAGATCGATCTCCCGATATTATACAAATCCGAGTACAAATTGACTATCTAAATGGATTCAAATCAAAAGGTGGTCAGCTATAAATTTTCATAATTTTTCAAGATCTACAATTTTCATTCAGGGTGTTTCTCTATCCGAGATCGTTTTTCAAAATTTAAATTTCAAATTTGAGACATTTGAACGTAGGTTTTTGCATGACCAGATTATTTCAAATTAAAAAGTGGTCAACTACAAAGTTTCATAACTTTTCTAGATCTACAATTCTTATTTAGGAAGTTTTTCTATTCGAGGTCGTTTTAAAAATAAATTTTGAAATTTAGACATTCAAACCCCACATTTTGAGGCATCAAATTAAGTCAAATGAAAAAGTTGTTAACAACAAAGATTCATAACTTTTTGAGATCTACATATTTTATATTTTATTTAGGTCATTTTCCCATCTGAGATCATTTTTTTAAAAAAATAATTTTTAGTGCCTCATTTTGAAATTGACAACCTTTGTAGGGGCCTCAAATAGAGCTCCCTTTGTGGACATTAGTAGGCGGCTAGATATTGAACCGCCCCCCCGGCTAATAGTAGGAGCGGTTTCGTAACATCAGTCACCCCTACAGTGTCCACGATAAGGGCAGCTGGTCTTGTGGGGAGAAACATACCACTATTGGGGTCGCTCAAAACAAAACCGCCCCTACTCAAAAAGTGAGTGTTCTTATAATGACCTTTTTGTAGTAGTGGCGGCAACTCGCCCTAGACTTCGGCTCTCGTCTGTCTTTGTAGCCAAAGCCATCTTGCTTTGCGCGATGGAGGAAAGACGTATATCCGGGATGCCTAGGCCTCCTAGGTCCGTTGGGCGGCGGGAGACGCCGGGTCATGCGACCATGCACTTCCCCCGATGTGTATCTTGTCGGTCCACGGGGAATCTTCTCTCGCAAATGGCATTGATTTCCTCGACGCCCATGAAGGTAGGCCATCGGCGATGATGGCGTATATCGGGATTGCGCACAACACCGACTTGATCCAGATGAATCTTCCGCTCCTATTCATGAGGGGGCCATGGCAAGCCGGCATATGCCTGGCGACCGCGTCCACTGCGGATTGGATCTTGGCATTCAGATCTCTCATCAGTGACGTGTCTACGAGAAAAACATTATTCAATGGCCCATGAGCAGTCTTAACTTCTCGATGCCTTGTTGCTCAGGAGATACGTCTAAGAGAGTGAGACCAAGACTCGCTGGAGGGTCAAGTCTCACTCCGATCCGTCACTAGCTTAGCTCGCCTCGCCCCACCGCATACGGCGATGTGATGTGCTAGCTGGAACATAAGTTTCCATTTGCCGTGGAACAACGCAATGCAAGCACACGATAGTAAGACCGAGTAGAATTCCATCCAGCGGCCGCGTGTGTATTTATTCCTTCTCCCCGGCCATCCATTCCATCAAATCCGCTTCGGCTTCTCTGTTGCAGTCCAACCAAGTCCTACTCTCTATCTCTATCTCTATCTCTATCTCTACTATATATAATGCAAAAAAAAACTTTCCTAAACCCACACAACAAACTCTCCACCACACGGTCATTATCTCTCCTAATCTTTTCTAAGTGCACCCAACAAAATTATCCCCAACAAGTAGCCAACTTTTCAAATGAAAGGACGAGATTCACTCGGCTCTTTTCTCTCACTCACCCACCACATCCAACGGACCAGATCGCTGGGATCAAACATCATCCCCCACCATCTCCCCCACCGCTCCGTCTACCGCATGCACGACCTTTTCTCTCCCCCACGCGAGAGACCGGCCACCTCCCTCCCTGTCTGCCCCCAAACGCATCGCCCTCCCACATCCTCCTCCCTCTCACGAGGCTGTCCCTAAACCCTAGATCGAAGCCGGATAGGAGGCAGGAGGCGCGCTGGAGACGAGGCAGGCGGTGGCTCGGGCCCTAGACACGGCGGCGGCGGCGGCGGCGCGAGTCCCGGGCACCGTGGCGATGGCTGCTGCTGTGGTGCTCCGGTCGGAAGACGAGACAGGCGGCGGCTCGGGCCCTAGACGAGGAGGAGGAGACGACGGTGGTGTGAGTCCCGGACGCCGTGGCGATGGATGCTGCTGTGGCGCTTCGGCTGGAAGAGGAGACGGGGCCATGCCATCGGGGGACTGAAGGACGCGGCCTCCAGAAATCGCGGGCGGCTCCGGGCGCCAGGCTGCGGAGTGCCACCGCCTGGCGAGGTGCGAAGCCGGTTGGGGCCGCCGTCGCTGCGATGAACGGCCACAGCTCCGGGGACGGGACGAGTGCCATCACTCCAGGTTTGCTCACGTCCTCACGAGCTTTAGTGTGTCCGTGCAAGCAGGCTTACACGAATTCTGGAGTCAGGTTCTGCTTTTATTCTTATGCGCATTGATTTTAGCCTTGCTGTTTTTTTCCACATTGACTTTTCAGTGATGTAGCCTTAACAATGAAGCTTCTTCCTCGAGCAGTGCTAGATCAATCCACAAAGCAGGTAAGATAGAGATTATATTGTACTATATATTTATATTTTATATTTGCAGTGCTAAACCTGTTTGGTGTACTCAGATCTGATCTAATTACAAGCATGTAGATGTATCATGCCTACCAAATTTGTCTTTACTGCAAAAGTTATCGAATCCACCCTGAGGTCTTGGTTTGTTGGTTTGCTCGTACAGACGGAGGGTGTCCTGGTCTCCTGGATCCATGGACTAGTTGTTGTATGGGTTAGTTTGCTTATTTTGCCTTTCTTTTTTGTTTCATTTTTAGAGGATTGAGATGCTATTTGTATTTTTATTTGATAAAAAAGAATGCTTACACCCATACTTTTGAGTCACGTGCTAGCTAAATTTAGGAGCTTCACGATTGAAGACTCTTATCACTTAAGTAAACCATCGATGCCTTCTTTCATTTGTTAAATCAACATGGTTATTCCAGCAAATAATTTACTAGCCATAGAGCACGTAATTTGGTACTCCAGTTTAGTTTGATCACCATTGTGACTTTATAATGAAATGGCTAGCCTTAGGTTACGCTCAAATTTTAGTCCTTAAATGTACCATTTTGTTGGTATTATATGTTTACTGTGTGCCTTTTATGGTTTTTTTGCTTAACTGGTGGCTGAGGACAACTCAACATTAAACTGTGGTTTTATGATTTTTTTTTTCACTTAACTAACTGGTCTCTTCTCATAAGGAATTATACAATCTTTTGTTTAACAATTTTATCATATATAGTATCAATTTAATTGTGTTGTAATGCTTTAATGTTTTTATAGGCACCAGAGCACGGAAGCTTCTGTCCGCCTGCAGATTCAGGTCTGTCAACCTCGAGCTGTAGCTTAAAGGTTCGCTTGTGTCCCCTATCCTGCTCAGGTTTCAGCCAATTAATTTGAGTAATTTATTTAGGTTAAATTACTTGATCTGAATCTTTACAAGAAAAGGACATTAGCTCTGTAAAATTAGTTGAGGAGAGCAGTTCAAAGCTGTCAATGTAGTGATGTGGAGCTACTTATGCTGTCTGATGTAGTGATTTAGAGCTACTTTTGTTTTTAGTGTTTCAGTCTAGCAGTAGTTCAGATATCCTTTCATTTGTTTTTCAATGTGTCAATCTACAATAGCTCAGCAGTAGCAAGTGTATCCTGATTCCCCCCATGTACCATTTGATTGTTGCATCTATTTTATTTTCCATAGTCCCTGTTCTATCTAGACTTCAGATTAGTAGAGAAGTAATGTATCCTGTGAATGGCTTCAGTATTTGCACAAGTCTGTTCATGTAGTATGTTATTTCACTTGAATAAGAGAACCAGTTTGATGCAAGAATAGATGAGGTTCATTAGCATTTTTAAGTTGAATTAAACGGTCTGTGGGATCAATTTATCAAGACATTGAATGCTCTCAATTTGAGCATTATTTGTGCAACAATACAATACAAATTGCTTATAGCACAAATATTCTATCTGGTGATTGCTAAATTTTGACATGGTAAAAGTGCTACTAAATTACAAAAGTTGGTCCTGTTTTAGTCTTCAAGATTCAGACCATGGTTTTAACCTATTTTAGTCTTCAAGATTCAGATCATGGTTTTAACGATTAAGTTAATTGTTTAATCTGTCTGTTGGAATAGCTACAAGGAGGAGATTCAGATCAGGAGGCGGCTTAGCATTTGGCACTCCTGATTCAGTAGGCGCTGCAGCAGCAACAGCATTACCAGTCCGGTGCTACCGCAGCCTTGACCTAGGTTGCACCCCGCGGTCATCCTCGCCTCTCAGTTAACATATCATTCATCTTGGTGCAGTACAAAACATGTTACATTGATGTAGTACATGACTGCTGCTTGCAACATATTGGTGCAGGGTGCTGCAGGCTATTAGTATTGATGTTAGCCTCCTTTTCATGCTTTGTAGTACAAGTTTGTTAGAGCCCCAGTTTTTTACATGTACACCTTGTCTTTGTTATAGCTGCTGAGCATCATTGTTTCCATATTTTTAAAAAAAACATTTGTATTATTTGTGTTCAGATAGAACTGATCAGGTTCGACACTTACCTAGAGCAACTTCGTTGTTTTGCACTCTGGTGTACATCAGCAGGTGTCGTAGTTCCTTCTCTCTGTTAGTTATCTGAACAATAGCTCTAGAGTTTTGCTCGATACTTTTCATCACCAAAAGCAAGGTACCAGCAGCTGTGAGCTCTCTGCATCTAAGTTGTACTTACCTTATTAATCTTAAGTTGTTTTCTTCACCTTATAATGCAATTTCGTTATAGCTATACCTATTTCCATTTCCTCAAAACTTTCAGTAGTAAATCGCAATGGTCAATAGTACTCGGTTATGGTGGATAGATTGTGCCTTGTTGGTACTTTTACTTTTGAGAAGTAGAAGCACTGTCATGTAATAAGTGTGTAAAAATAATTAGTCCTGAGCGCTGCTCCTGCAAACTATGAATTGTCGAGTCTGGAGCTGTATGCCTTTGACAACATATATACTACTAACTGGTAACATGCTAAGGCATGAGAATACCTGGTTCGTAACCTAACCATTGCCTTGTTGTTTCAGGTTTGCAATTTCGACCCGATGGCGCGAGAGTCCTTGAAAGAGCATGAAGCTAGGAAGCAGTGCAGACCTACTTGAAGGAGCACAGCTGGGCTTGCAAGCTGAACTAATGGATGTGGAGTGCTTTGCTGACTGCAAATGCTGATTAGTTACAGGAGGACGCATTCGAAACGAGTTGTTGAGCTTGTTGGGATGCTAAGTGGCGAAACATCCAGTATGACAAACACTTTGTATGTTGAGCTGATGTTCAATGATAAACACTTTGTATTTAGGGTTTAGGGTGACCCACCTGTCGGCATCTCCATCCACCTCCAAATGAATTACTTTACCTTTTAAGTGCATCCCTTATAGGAAACCGTAGCAACGCTTGCGGGCACTGTATCTTAGTAGGAATAAGAATAAAACAGTGCAACAACTCGCACCACTACAGCCATTCTTGCTGTGTGTAGCCGGCCGGCCGGCCCACAGCAATGAGTTGCTCGTTACTTGCACTTGCAGGTCAGATTTTCTTACAATCCATGATTTCGTGAAAAGGCTTTTATTATTTTAGAAAAATACCATAGTTCTGTCATATACTTTAATTTGGTTTTGAAAACTAGGTGTTTCGATGTAGTAATGATGTATGTAGTTTTCAAAAGCATATATTGATAAAATTAGTGTCTTTTGGAGTTTCACAAACTTCACTTCACCTCTTTTTCTGAACCATGGTTTTGCATGCACACGTCTCTTGTTTTAAAACTAAAGTTTCTTTTCTCAAGACGGGGGCGGGGCTTCCCCACCTACATTTTCATTATAAAAGGCTCATACCCAGGTTGAGCTAAACCAAAAGAGACACAAAATCATGGTTTAAAAGAAAAACTGGTCATCATGAGGTGAAGTTTCTAGGCTTTGTTTCATCGATGCAAAGTATTTTTGCATAGTATTGCTTTGGTTGTTCTACACACATGGTATTGCTAAAGGGAATATATCTAGTGCAAACCAACATTTCGTGCAAACCACGGTAAAAAAAGCCGTCTAAATTCATGAAAAAAATCATACATGTAGATGACATGATGATAAACAATGTTGTAAAATATCTTATCCAAACTCAACTTCGTTTGTGAGATATAAAAATAACAAATTGCTAACAAATCATGTGGACATCTTTTTTGCTTGAAATTTGTTATTTTTGTATCTCACAAACGAAGTCGAGTTTGGACAAGATATTTTACAAGGTTGTGTATCATCATATCGTCTACATGTGTGGATTTTTGGTGAATTTAGACCACTTTTTTATCGTGGTTTGCACGGGGTTTGTACGAAATGTTGGTTTGCACTAGATATGTTCTCATTGCTAAAACTGTAGTCCTTTTGGAGTTTTATAAACATCACTCTAGACCTTTTTTTTTTCTAAACCATCATTTTCCATTTCTACGAGTTTTGAAACTATAATTTCTAAATACTAGAACATCCAGCACTTTGAGAACACCATGGTTTTAAAAACTACAAGATTTGTTGTATTCAAACCCCCAACAAACTTTTGTGACCAAAGTATTTTACAACACCATAATATTTCTTTCATCCGAAAAGACTTTGCATACAAACATGCATAGCCTAAAATTGTGCCTTTGCCTGTGTCACCTGCAGCAAGAAAGAGGTTAGCAATAGTAATTGTGTTGATCATCCTGATGACCTCGGAGCAAAGTGCTGATGGGGCGGCTGGCACCAGCAGCATGGCCTTCCCAGGCTGCCCAGACAGGTGCGGCAACACCAGCGTTCCCTACCCTTTGGGCTTCGCTGATGGTTGCTTCCAAGAACCCTTCGGTGTCTACTGCGAGGACGACCAGGCCGTGTATCTCCAGGATCGCAAGAGGCTTAAGGTCTTCGAGTTTAATCTATCTGAGGGCGAGATTCGCATCCAGAAGCGCATAGCAAATAGCTGCGATGATAGTACCCAAAGCGCCTTCATTCCTGGTCAGCTGATGATGTTCATGCGTGGTGGCATGGAATCCAAAGGCATTCCTTATATCACAGTTTCCACCAGAAAGAACAAATTCACAGCAATCGGGTGTGCTACCACAGCAATCATCCAAGACTGGAGCCAGCAAAAAAATTACACCAGCGGATGTGTATCATTCTGTAATGAGGATAGCATCGAAGATAGCACGCAATGCAATGGCATGGGCTGTTGTCAGACTTCTGTCCCAGGTAACCTTTCTTTTTTTAGATAATGGAAAGAGTTTTATCTTCAGACTTCTTCAAAGAAGAAGCATCAAACCAAACGTATTACAAAACCTGCACACCTCAAAGTTTATTAACTTACTATTACAGGTAATCTTAGTGCTTACCAGCCCTCATTCCTGGCAATAGGCGGTGTGGATTACACCACTGCTCAAAAGTTCAGCCCATGCAGCTATGCTTTCATTGTCGAGCAGAATTGGTTGAAATTCAATGTCTCATATGTCAAAACTAGACAGTATGGAGAAATGTATGGAACTAAGGGCCGTGGGGTTCCTTTGGTGCTGGACTGGAGCGTCGGTGATCAACCTTGCGATGAAGCCAAAAGGAACAAATCATCCTATTTATGCACCTCCACGAACAGCGAATGCACCCCAATGCGCAATGGCGCAGGTTATCTCTGCCAGTGCTCTTCAGGTTATGAGGGCAACCCCTACCTACAAGGTGGCTGCCGAGGTCAGCATTTTTTTTTTTTTTGTGGAACACGCCCGTTGCGTGTTTTTTTCATTAACAGATGTATTTTTTATTTTTTATCATCTCTCGTTCTCTCAACTTGAATTTTTATAAATCCTAATTGCTTCTCTTTATTCCTGTACCTTGTTTGATGGACAGACATCAATGAGTGCGATGATCCATCGCTATATCCTTGCAGAGGTGGTCACTGTCGTAACACGGTTGGAAGCTACATCTGTTCATGCCCATCAGGAACTCAGAGCAAAGATCCAAAGAACATACCCTGCACTACAACCATTGGTATATATTTTGCCCACCATAAAAAAAAACTTTGCACAAGTACTGAATTAGCTTATATAGAGTAGTAAACTTCCCATGGTGTTTCATTAGTTTGGCGGAGTGTAGTTACAGGTGGCTAGAACTCTTCAGGTTTCTGTCTGTGTTTCAAGGTTGTTTACTGGGCAATAATTCTATATATGGAGTATATCTTACTATATGTGCAGTTGTCACTGTTATTCTGACGTTTTTGGAGAAAAACTGTAATTTTTATGCTTCATTCAGGAGCCTTGGTTAGTTCAATAGGCATGCATTAATTGTGTTACTAAATTTTGATGCCTTAGAGAGCTATCCTGAAAAGATAAAGAACCCTTAGACTATATTGGTATCTATTGGTAATGTGGACAGTGTCTAAATGTTGCCATTTATTATTTTGTTTATATAGTCTTTATACTTGATTACATGAAATTTACTGAAAATTTGTAATAATAATATCTATGAATTTTCAGGTTTAAGCATTGGCATAGGAGTTGGTAGTGCAGCAAGCTTTATAATTTTGGTTCTCATTGCAATATTCCTTACCAAAAGGTTCAAGCATAGGAGGGCAAGAAAGTTAAGACAAAAGTTTTTCGATCTAAACCGGGGCAACTTTTGGAACAGCTCGTATCCCAAAGGGCAGATATTGCGGAACGGATGATCATAACAATGGATGAGCTCGAAAAGGCAACAAACAACTTTGACAAAGCTCGTGAGCTTGGAGGGGAGGGCATGGTACTGTTTATAAAGGAATTCTATCAGACCAACATGTTGTGGCCATAAAGAAGTCAAATATAGTGGTCCAAAAGAAATAAATGAGTTCGTAAATGAGGTTGCCATCCTCTCTCAGATCAACCATAAGAATATTGTAAAACTTATTGGATGTTGTCTAGAGACCGAGGTTCCATTGCTGGTTTATGAATTTATCTCCAATAGAACCCTCCACCACCATCTTCATGTTGAGGGTCCACGATCACTTTCTTGGGGAAACCGGTTGAGGATTGCAACTGAAATTGCCAATGCTCTTTCCTACCTTCACTTGTCGGTTTCAGTCCCAATAATCCATAGAGATATCAAGCCAAGTAACATACTTCTTGACGACAATCTCACATCCAAGGTATCAGACTTTGGAGCTTCAAGGTATATCCCCATTGATAAAACAGGGTTAACAACAAAGGTTCAAGGTACCATGGGATACTTGGATCCTGTGTACTTCTACAGAGGTCGTCTTAATGATAAAAGTGACGTCTATAGCTTTGGCGTTATTCTAGTGGAATTGCTCACCAAGAAAAAGACATTTCCATATCTATCCTCAGAAGGTGAGGGCCTTGTTGCAGATTTTGCCAGATTATATGATGTAGGCAATGTGGTTGAAATAATTGATCCTCAAGTTATAGAAGAGGGGCAAAAGAAGTCCAAGAGGTTGCTCAAATTGCAGCATCATGTACGAAATTAAGAGGCGAGGATCGGCCTACAATGAGAGAAGTGAACCGTTCGCTGGAATGCATTTTGTCAGGTGAGAAACGTGAGGGGAGGATAGTATATTGGCAGCTACCGAAGGGCAAAGCACAAGGCCAGAATCGAATAAATGGCACAGCTTGTAGCATGTGCTCTTGATGCTTGTGGTGGTGGACCGGCAGCACATATAAACATTGTATAACATAGAGAAAGTGGTAAACTAGAAAAGTGGCAATGTGTGCTCGAGAAAGTGGGTTCAAACAGGATATTTCTGTGGCAACCACATGGTTTGCCTAAGATTAGGCATAGCAAACTACGGCACCAACCAACCCTAAAAGTACCTTCGTGTCAAAATCCTTTATGAGCTATAATGCAAATTTAGTTATTATTATAGCGTTGAATCAAGAGGATCTATGATCATCAAGCAGTTCAAGATTACTTAGACCAAATCATTTATAATATTTCATATGGTACTGTTACACGGATGAGGTGGAATCAAAAAGGAAATCAAGTATTTATGTATCAACCATTCTTTTTTAACAGATAAAATGTGTCAAAACTAATAACTTAATCATGTATAATACTCATCTACAGCTAACATTCCCATACTGCTCCATTGCTTTGTCTTTTTGAAGGCATCACCGGAATATAAATTAGTTGAAACAATCTAATACTTTGGAGTATAAATAAAAAATGAATGAATAACCCTAATAATTATTGAAACAACATAGAAGAAGTATAAATATTTTCGAACAAGTACAGTCTAACACACAGTTCTACTAGGATCTGTCGCACTAAGCAACAAAAAGGTTCACATTACAAAGGTATATAGAATATTTTGGGACGATGAAGTCAAATACTTTGGATTTATTACAAAAGTATATAGAATTAAATGCGTCCAGGATCAGAACCTCTTGGACACAGGTCCTGATACTCAAATACCTATACCTATTAAATTGTATTTAGCTGTGAAGTGCTAAATCCATCTTTCTGGGATTTGGTATGATCAGCAACGGAGCCTTTTGCAATTGGACCATGGACGAGGAGATACAATCTTATCCATCATCTTGGTTTCTAAGTTAAAAACGCCAATAGTAAGGTGGCAGCCCAACCTGCTTTTCAAAGACACAGACTTGGAATCATCAGTGAAATAGACATGATTTGGCCTCACCAGTGGATATTCCTCAGTGCGTAAACAAAGTGATAGGTTATGCCCAAGAAACAACACATAACCATCTAGCCTCTTAATTTGCACTAATTTTCTGGATGCGATGGAAACTTTACATATTTGAATCCCCAAGTTTTGTTCTCAAATGTTGCGGGTCTTCACAAGTATCATGTTCATCCTCAGCTAGAGCTTCTTTTATCCAAACTTCTGGTCTTCGCACTAGCAGCAAATCACCGCATGGAGCTTCAACAATGTATACCCTGCCCCTCCCATAGAACCCCTGACTTTTCATAATTACCTTTGTTAGGACAACAGTCCCACTGAGATCAAAGGCGAAAATTTCACCAACTAATGTCACTGCATATAATAGACCATCCTTATAGATGCAGTCCTCAAAACTTGAGTGTGGTGGCAGCCATGTCCACTTCTCATCCCTTAGCCGAGCAAAGGAAAGTTGCCCAAATGGACTGTGGATTAATACCACGAATAGCCTCCTACAGATGTATCATAGAACACATGTGCTTTATGAAAGAGGTATTCCCTCAATGTGCTCAAAGAAATTGTTGCAGGTGGACCAATAACTGAGTCTGCGGTATGCTTTGAGTAGCGATACTTACAAATCACCCCCTTTTCGTCAAAAATCGGTGTCACCTGCTCAATGGTGATGACCGACGGGAGCGCGATCTGTTCACTGGTGATTGGATTGACAAGTTGCATCTCGGAACGCTCATCAGCAGTAACCAACCAACTTTGTGATGATCCAATCAGATACCTTCTGTGGATGGGCGGCTCTGGGAGAGTTAATTTGTATGCCTTGTTTTCAGCAAGGCTGTGGAGGAAAGTAACATTCTCAGCAGCAGACTCATTGGTGTAGATGAGGCAAGGTGTTTGGGGCCATTTGCATCTCCCAGAGCTACACATGCTGGTGTATACAGAGTTCCAGAAGCAGCAGACAGAGCCCACACGCACCAAGTCAGGTGTCTCCAGAAGATCAAATATAAGCATCAGGATTTCCTCTGGGAGCTCTGTAAAGTTTCCTGTCACAACCTCCATAACTGGAGGCTGAAAATTTTGTCTTCTGGGGAAAAAAGCTAAGGGACAAGATGGATCTCCTTCCCTCCGCGGTAATCAATCCGCTAGGGATCAGGTTTTGGAGGGCCACCGAGCGAATTCCCTGCAGAACGCGTGCTGGCAGATCGGAGCGGCGGCAGCTCGGAATTGGGGACTGATTGGGGAGGCAGCGAGTTAGGGTTTCGGGCTTTGGATTACCGGCGGCAGCAGGGTTCCAATCTAATGGGTGCAGGCTTAAGAGGGAAGCCCGGGAGGCAGGCTGGCCATGGCGGGGCAGCGGTCGGTGGGCGAGGTGGCTGGACGCTGGTAGCGGTTGCTGTGGAGCGCAGGGCGAAGTGATGGGGCGGGGGGCAGAGGACGCCGGAGTGGTTAGGAAGAGCGGGGTGGAAGCGATGGCGGTGGGTGGGTGGTGGGCGGAGCGGCCGCCGGCAGCCGGCGGTGGAACTGGTCGGCGGGGCCGGAGCGTGCGTCCGTGGCGCCGTCAGCCGCGAAAGAGGCGAACCGTGGGGCGTGGCTCGGTGAGGGGACTCTCCAAGCTGGTTTAGGATGCTGTCAAAAAAAAAAAAAAAAACTGGTTTAGGATCTTCCCAAAAAAAAATACAGTCTGTTCCCATCCGACAACAGCATGTTTTTTTATGTAAATTGATTGTGCTTGTGATTTTTCCCCTTCTGTAACTAATCCCTAGGTTTCATGTATTCTAGTCTTATCACTAACTGTACCTCTAATATATGTATCACATCACACGAATGTAATAAAACATTTATCACAATATTCTTTCTCTATTCATTCACGCTTTCTAGTACGGGGTACAATCTGTCCTGTAGCTTTGGGCATGACTGTGTGGGGTGAGTTGTGGTACCAAGTGGCGAGGTGGAGTGTAACACTTTGTATATTTTTTTCGCCTAGTTTCCATTAAAAAAATTGAATAGATATTTCCCCTTTTCTCTTTCTTCATCTAATAAATATAGAAAGTTTTTGACGTCCTTTCTAAAAAAAAAATTTACACCTTGACTCCTACAGCATATAGCTGCTTTGCTGAAAGATAATGACATTATGGAGCTTCCTACAGCAGCAACTTGAACGAGCATAGCTAATCTTGGATGAATCACTTTGCTCTTTTGTATTTATATTCACATATATCAATAAAAAGAAAAAAAGAACAGGTAGGGGGCTTCCCTGCCGACACCTTTCAAAAAAAAAAATTTGGATGAATCAACAACGTGACACACATCGCAGTGAAAGGCGATTCCAAGTCGGTGACCAAGTCTATTTTAAACTCCAACCATACTTACAGATCTCGATTGATATATACAGTCAGAAGCAGGCATGCAGGCTTTCCTGTTCCTTGTCTGGGTTGGGTTAGTGGCTAGCTCAAATTTCCTCCTTCCGGTCACGTACATGCCCATGTCGTCATTCATTCATGTACCTCAAGTTCCCAGCTGAAATGAACCATCGCACCCGGGACAAATTGATCTGAATCTGATCACGCATGACAAATCAATGCTATCTAGGGATTTTCTTTAAAGTAATAATATGTTTTAATGAATAATTTAAAATCTACAAGCTATTATACAAAAACCTGAGATATGACACCATGTCGGCAGTTGAGCAGCCGATAGGTGCTAGTTCAGTGGATTCCGCAAGCCAAACCTTTTCGCACCGGTCCAACGCTCTGCCACGAATGGGCCCAACGCTGAGAAAGAACATAGACGGGCTTTCACACATGGGCCTAATGAACAAAGGATCCTATGCGCGTGCGAGCATTGGGACTTGGGACGATTCGTTCTTCTTCTGATGATGAAAAGGACCCAAGGAACGTTTTTGTCTGCATACTGATGTTGTTCGTATACGCTAAGGCGTGTTACAATTCTTGATTGCATTACTCAACTGATACTCAATTCCATCAGAGTTGACAGGATATATCAGAGATACAGAATTGGGGATACAAGCAGGAGCTAGGTTGGGGAAGGCAAGATACATAGAGGACGGTCTTAGGAATGTTCAGATTCCTAATAACCGCCTAAACAGTTACAAAGGTTCCATCTTATAACAAGGCATTTTGACGGGATTACCTGTTGAATAGTAGGTACGGAGTAGCTCTAGATCAGCCAAGACTCTGGAGCTGCTCGATCGGCTTACTAGCAGTCGTGTCGTGTTCTCACTCTCAAGTCTGCAATTCTGTCCAGCGATCCAGTCGCACCAACGACAGTCGCCTGCTCGCCTGCTCCGAGGCTGCGACTCTTCCCGGCAAGTGCCAGATTCAGACGCCGGGATCGCCGTGCTTTGGCTGTGTAGACATACAGGATCAGCTGGTAGGCACACTGGTGTCTACTCTGAATGCTGAAGCACAGCCACGTCCGTTCACAGAAGCCGTCAACAGTCAAGACCACCCGAGTCAATGGCTGGATCAATAAACGATAGCGGCAGTGCAACGCGCATTTGCTGCCTCTCGCAGTCACCCTTGCCCGCCATGACACGGCGATGATGTGCCGTAAAGTCCGCCGGCAAGGCGCCGGCAAGGACTGAAAGGCCAGACGAGGCCAGAACGACTGAAAGCCTTTCATTCTATACACAACACCCCACACAGCACCCAGCTCCATGAGCTTCAGCAGTGCACTCAAGACACTGAATTCTCAGCTGATCTGCTCTCAAGACATCAGCTAACATAGGATAGATCTCTCCCTTTGCCGGTCCCCAGATCCTGCTCGAGAGGAATTGCATAGACGGCGCATGGCTTGGCCTTGGTCACCACTACTCATTACAGGTAAGGTTCACGCTACGTACTACTGCTAAGAGCAAGTACAATGAGGCAAGTTCAGTCGGCGAAATGAACGAACACGTAATCACAATCTGACGTGGGGAGAGAGAACGCGAGAGCGGCGACTTCATGAGAACGCCGGCAAAAGCGGCGAAATGCCCGGTCCACGGCTCCTCCGCATCCCATTCGTTCCGGTATCATTTTTAACCGCATGGAGCATTGAAGGATGGATGGGACCCGCCACCACCGGACCACAGCTTGAGTGACCTGGCGTTCCTGCCGCCGGCAGCGGGCGAATCTATTAATCTTGCTCTAACCGTCCTGTAGACAACAGATTAGATTGTGCCTGCTGTAGGGACGCAAGCCGACCGGTATTAGATTTGTGTCTGCTTTTGGACGCAAGTGGGTTTGTTCTTGACCAGCCGTAAAAATTAAGTTTATTTGTAGGCTCTCGCTGACAAAGTCATTTGCATCTCCCCTTAATTTTCTTGCAAAATACTCCCTCCATCCCCAATCATAAGTCATTTTAAAAATCTGAGTCAAAAAACATGATCACGTAGAGAGAATCATAAAGATTTGTAGCGTCACGAGGTAAAAGATTAGACGTGACGGGAATATTTGGGACTTGCCGAAGTTTAGACTCAAAACTTTGAATCTAAGAGCTTTGTTTGGTTTACATAAGTCAAGTGACTTATAAAGTCAAAAAATTCAAAATAAGTGACTTATTTTGCCCAAACGGTAGGGACTTATAAGTCACTTGCAACTATTTTCTCTTCTTTTTTTACCCCGACTTTGTCGGTCACCCATTTTATCTTCTTTTACACCCTAACTTATAAGTCACGCACAACCAAACAGGCATGACTTATAAGTCACTAATTTTAGTCACCGACTTATGGGAACCAAACAGGGCCTAAAACATAGCCTTACTTCTAAATGTTGTTATCTTCTCATGTAAATTTGGTCTGGCATGCATTTGTCGCGACGTCGCGTTCTCTCTCCCGACTTCGCAAATCCCGTCCGCATCCGCCTTTGCGAGCCGTTAGAGTCCCGGCTAAGAGCAACTCCAACCCACCCCCAATTGAGCCCCTACCCTAAATTCAGGGGGTTTTGAAAAAATCAACTCCGATGGGCCCTAAGTGAGGCCTCAAATTTTATCAAACCGCCAAATTTTAGCTTTAACCCCCTAGACCTGGTTCCCCTATTCCCATGGGTCCCACCATTTTTTTCCCGTCGCCAGCCACGGGGAATCCTGTCCCGCACGCACGCGCCGCCCGTCGCCGGCGGCGGCGTTTCTCCACCTCGTCGGCGTGTTGGCCGGCGCATCTCCACCCCGTCGCCGCGCACAGATCCCGACCGTCGCCGGCGAATCCGAGCCAAGGTCGCCGAGGCCCGCAGCTGTTGACCCCGCCGCCTCCGCCGCCACCACCAGCTGCCGGCGTGCCCGGAGGTGGGGAAGGCGGTAGCTGATGAGGTTGTACTGCGACATCTGGTCCAACCACCCCGGCCTCGTCTCCGGTTGGAAGAACTCGATGAGCTGCATGAACGGCGACGGGAGGAGAAAAGCTGCATGAACGGCGGCGGAGGGCGCCATGGACGCCGTCGCACCCCGCTTGGAAGTTGCTGGAGCGGGCCGCCTCAGCCTCGACGTCGCCACCCCGCGTGCCATCTTCTTGGCGGCGTCAGGTGCTGACCGCGGTGGCAGCCTCTTGGCGGCGGGGACGGGAACAGGGCTCTCGCCTCTGGCGCGCGGGACGAGCGTGCCGGGATCTCGCCCGCGTCGGCGCAGCGGAACATCCCGCACCGCCGTAGCCGCCCCTGCTCTCTCACCGCCGGAACTTCCTGCCGTGTCCGCCCCGGCCTGCAGCCTCGCCTGGCTCCCGCCGTCCGATCCGTGCCGATTTTGCTGTTGCCGGGCTAATCCGCGCCGAACTAACGAGAAGGGCCTCCTGCCCTTCCACTCGCGCGCCTCCAGCACGTCGGCGGCGGTGGCCGGGTGGAAGTTCGTCGGGTACGGCACGGCGAGGTGGTTCGACCGGTTCCCGTGTCCGCGTTGCGGCTCCGTCCGCCGCCGCGGAGGGCTCCGCCAGCCGCGTCGCCATCCACCGCTCCGGCCAGCTCCACCTCACGTTGAACTCTCCTGCTGGAAGGACGAGGAAGATGGCAAGGACGAGGGAGCTTGGTTTCCCGGCCGGCGAGTGCCCGACTCTCAGTGTCGGCGGCCACTTCGGCGGCGGCGGGATCGGCATGATGATGCGCAGGTACGGGCTTGCCGTCGACCATGTCATCGACGCCAAGCTGGTCAACGCCAATGGTGAGCTTCTCGACAGGGCAACCATGGGAGAGGATCTATTTTGGGCACGATCTATTCTGGGCACGGGCCAATGGCGAGCTTCTTGGCCGGCGAGAGGCGTGCGGTGTCGCGCCTCTTCCTCCCGCCCGGCACCCACGGCACTCGGCAGCAGCAAGAAGCCGACGCCGCTGCCCTGGCGAGACGCGAGCCGAGGCAGAGGGCCACCGGCGCCATGGCCGCGCGGCGCGGTCGGGGGCACGCGGATAGGGTCTTGTGGTATATTCGACTGGAGTTGGAGGTGAATTTGGGTCCTTAAATTTTTAGCTGAGCATGTAAAATAATTTTTAGGGTCTCAATTTAGAGATTCCCACTGGAGTTGCTCTAACACGCCATCTGCTCTTGCGGTGGCGGCGCCTAACACTAGTGCGGCCACGCCGAGCAGTCTAGCACTAGCGGCGACGGCTGCTAGCACCAGATGTCGGATCCATCGATGGCCGAAGCGGCTGCAGGTCTTCCAGACCCCAAGTGCCAGGCGGCTGGGGATGCATCCGGGAGGCGGCCAGACCCCCGGCCGCGGTGGTGGCCTGCTGCTAGCGGCAAGCCAACCAGGCACCCAGACCCCAGGTCCTAGGCTCCTAGCCATCCGGGACTTTGGTCCAGTGCTAGGTAAAAAAATGTCCCTTTTCATTTTTTTTAATGTAAATCCCTTTTCATTTTAGGTTTACACGTTTTGATGGTCCAATATTTGATAAAAGGAGTGTCAAGACGAGCACTGATGGTTATACCCTGCAATGGATCTCCATGTCGCCATAGTGTCAGATTTAAATTTCAGTTCCCTGCATCTATGACTATGAGATTGAGAAAATGAAAATAACTACAAGTTCTGAACTTATCAGTCTGTAGATCGAGTTCACTTTCCTTGAAGATTTAACTATTAATTAATCTTATGCCTTAGTGTGATCTAGTTCCTATCAATTTTGACGAGAGCCACCTGCAGAATGTAGCTTTCTAGCCTATTAGGATCAATGGCCGGATCAGTTATGTCCTATCGAGCTTCTTCTCCTCTCCTCTGCTTTTCCTTTCCTGCTTTTAGCTCCTTTGTAATGTTGTTATTTTCGTTTTAATATAATATAATTGTCTGCAGGGGCCTTGGTCCCTTCAGTTTCATAAAAAAAAGTTATGCCCTATCGAATTGCACATCCAGGTCTGGTTTCAGAGAGATAAAAAGACCTGACTTCAGTACTTCATGCCATACCTTGTGTTCTAACCAAACATTATATAGACGTGGCTATTATCGTCATTTCATTATCAAGGGGAACAACAACAAATAATCACAACCTTGACTTGTTGTTTTTATTTTTTTTCTTATGTGATATATGAACTGAGTTGGGTTAGCAATGAAAATTACAACATACAAAAATATAGTCAATTTGATATCTTGAGTTGGGTTAGCAATGAAAGTTACATCATACAAAAGTCTAGTCAATTTGATATCTTGGGCACCCGGTTGAAATTCACCCTTTGTGTATGGATAAATTGCATTCTTTACTTTTAATTATGTATTTTGAATTTTTCATCAATGTTTCAATAAAGAACTACTTTAACCTACTATATTACGGGACATAATGGAATGCCAGATGAAAACAAGTTCATAGTAACAGGGGCAGCAACTTATGTTGACCTAGTGCACTTTGCTCATTGCTACAAAACCTGATTTTTTTAGTGGCGTCTCTTATTTCTAGTCTTCTAGAGATGCCTTTTTTTTCTCGGGTAGTTTTATTGAGAACTGTCATTAAAACTGGTTTTAGAGATGGGCCCGTCTCTAAAGATTTATTTGTTAACCAGAAAAATTAAGGGGCTAGATAACCAGTTTTAATAATTCTGAGAATTCATACCTACCATGGATTAACTCTTAAATTTGTCAAATCTAAGCTTAGTTAGTAATAATTAATTTTCTTAAGGTTTGTTTGGTTGCTACAGTTGTTTAGCCTATTGTGCCACTTGTCATATATGCAACTTCATGACTAACTTTTCCTAATCCCTAAGACTAGGTGGCCCTTTTTCTTGCTATAGAAATAGAAACTAGAGCAAAACTGGAAGGATTCCCGGAAGAAATAGTTGTTAGGGCATAGATGGGGCATTCAATTGCCATTATAAAGGACTACCCACTCACTCTTAATCCCCTTCGTCATACCTTTGTGGTAGGGCGTGCTTGGTTCTGAGCGGGACTTTCCTCGCGTCACCTCGCCTAGCTTAATTGGCACGAGCAACAAGGCGCTTGCCAAGCCAAAAGAGCCAATTTGGCTCACCTAAGAAATCAAGGTCAGCTAGCAAGATATCAAAACGTGTTCACCGTAGTTCCTAGTTTGGCGAGGTAACATAGTGTTCAAAAAAAAAAAAAAAAAAAAAAGTGATGCGCTACAATATGTGTAAGTATCTTACTTTATTTGCTTGTTTCACTACCTCAGGTAATAAGCTATTGCTGCTAGTTGTGGTGGCCTCCCTATCCTTGGGGTATTGTGCAGGAGCTGGTTTGTCCTTGCCTGACTGCCAACGCAAATGCGGTGACATAAGCATCCCCTACCCTTTTGGCATCAACAGTGCCTGCTCCTGGGAGGATACCTTTAATGTCATATGCGATGAGGAAGAACAAGTGTTGTATCTCGAGAAGAACAAGAGCCTTAGGGTGTTGGAAATCAACGTGCCCCAGGGCGAAGTCCGTGTCGAGAATCACATATCAAGTAGCTGCCACGACCACAACGACAACCCCAACTTCTCAGAAGTGCATCAACCTATCTTCAGATTTGACAACCCTTATTTTGCTGTTTCCATCACCAAGAACAAACTCACAGCAATTGGGTGTGCTACAGTTGCAATCTTCTATGGCCAGAGCGAGAACCAGCTAAGTGCTTGTGCGTCGTTCTGCGACAAAGCACGGCATTGACAATAGCACGCAGTGCTCTAGCAGGGGCTGCTGCCAGGCTTCCATCCCTGACAACCTTAAGTACCTGGACACCTTATTCGCAGCAGTAAACCATATAAACTACAGCCGTGTCTGGGAATACAGCCCGTGCAGCTACGCTTTTATCGCCGAGCAAAACAGGTTCAATTTCAGTGCCTCCTATGTCAAAGCAACAAACTTCAGAGAACTCTATGGAGCTAACCACAGTGGGGTTCCTATGGTGCTGGATTGGGCTATTGGTACTGGAACATGCCATAATTACAGCACGATCAATCAAACATCATATGCCTGCGACAACAGCAATAGCGAATGCATCGGCGCGCCCAATGGTCTGGGGGGGTATCGATGTGTTTTGTTCTCAAGGCTACGAGGGCAATCCCTACATTGTCGATGGATGCATAGGTCAGCAGCATGCATTTTTTGTCTCTGCACAGTCAACTTTCTTTTGTCTTCATATTGATATGCTGTTTGTGAAGTTACATGTTATGTTACGACACCTTAGATTCACATTGAAGGTTCGACTAACTCATAACTTTCTTATTAAACCATAGATATCGACGAGTGTGCCTCTCCAGACCTGTACTGCCATGGTACATGCATTAACACTGTTGGAAGCTATGAATGTTCATGCAGACCAGGAACTCAGAGCAAGGATCAAAGAGCACACCTTGCACCCCAATTCCTGGAGCCAACAAGAAAACTGAAGTGATATTTGTGATAGGTATGTTTACTTTGCAAAAAGAGTTTGTTGTATGTACAGAACACTAACTTTTGCAGAGTTTTGCCGATCTAAAGCAATTTCTCAGTACAATACTTGCTAGTTTAAAGTTTTTTTATATGCTTTTATACCCCCATCAAAAGGTCATTCGTATGGTTTCTATGTTTTCCATACTCCCATGTTCTGATTTTCCATGTAGACCCTAAAGGACCTGTCTTTTATCACTTATTCTCAATTGTAATGCTGCCAGTTGAACTGATGATGAACCGATAATCATTCATTTCCAGGTATTTTCATCTGTTCCATTTGCATCGTCATTTGTATCTCCATTATAATCATGAAGGAGTGTAAAAAAGGCTGGTGGTGAAAGAGAAGGAGAGACTCTTCAAAGAGAATGGTGGTCCAATATTATTTCAGCAAATCCACTCTCGACAAATTGACACAGTGATATTATTCACAGTGGAAGATTTGGATAAGGCGACAAAAATTTTGACAAGAGCACAGAACTTGGCACAGGGGGCCATGGCACCGTTTATAAGGGCAATCTGAGTGATGAAAAGCTAGTGGCTGTGAAACGCTCAAAGATTATCAATATGGCCCAAGCCGAAGAATTCATTCAAGAGATTATCATACTCTCACAAATCAATCATAGGAATGTGGTAAGGCTTCTAGGTTGCTGCTTAGAGGTTGAAGTGCCCATGCTGGTGTACGAATTTGTCCCAAATGGCACTCTATTTCATCTACTACATAGTAGCTACAATGACAGGCCACCTGTGCCGCTCGAAGTTCGCCTCAGGATCGCCCAAGAGTCTGCGGATGCACTTGTGTATCTGCATCTCTCTACCGATCATCCCATAGTCCATGGTGATGTCAAGTCTCTAAACATTCTCCTGGATGAAAACTACACAGCAAAAGTGACCGACTTCGGAGCGTCAAGGATGCTTCCTAAGGATACAGATCAGCACATGACAATTGTACAAGGAACTCCTGGTTACCTAGATCCAGAGCACCACAAGGAGCAGAAGCTGACAGAGAAGAGCGATGTTTATAGCTTTGGGGTTGTGCTTCTAGAGCTAATCACAGGGAAGATGGCTATATACTCTGATGGTCATAAGGAAAGAATAAGCCTTGCATCATCCTTCATTCTAGCAATGAAGGAGAACAGAGTAGGAGACATGTTGGACACTAGTATAATGGGTGTGGGAACAGAGGAACTTCTCCAAGAAGTTGCTGAGCTAGGGATATGGTGCTTGAGCGACAAGGGGGAGGAGAGGCCTTCCATGATCGAAGTAGCCAACAAGCTAAAATCTATTCGGAGTAGTTGGAGGGAGCTATTATTGTTGTTGAAGCATAACGAAACTGAACTCCTTATCAAGAGGTCAACAGACGTGGCTTCAGCTGAACCATCACCTAGCATGTACTGTACAGCGCCAATGCTAGGAATGGATATAGAAACACCATCTGTAGACCATGCATGCTAGTAGCAACACTTTGTCACACCGCGCCCTTCTTGGAGTGTCCCAGCCTATCATTTGTATCATGTCTGACCTTTTTTAAAGTGTCAACAGGGGAGAGACCCTTCTATTAGTACTTGATTTGAACATATTTTACAAAGCGAATTTATAATACTAATATTTATAGCAAAAGGTTTATTGCAGTTAAGTTAGTACCCTATACTTAGTGTTAGTGCTTACATTTACAATAAAAGGTTGAACTAAGAGATCATCTGTTACTTATATACGAGGATTCTGAAGTTGATCTAAGTTCTCATGGATAATATTTATAGCAGAAGCATAATCAGGAGTTTAAAATATCATTCAAGGATGTTGAAGTACTTGAGTACTGTATCATTCTATGGCTTGTGAAGATTAGAGTTGTACCTAAATTATTTGGATATACTAATGGCATAATCGAAACCCTGATCTTGACAAATTTATCATGTGGGTTGTCAAATTTGGATATACAAATAGCATAATGAATAAATCAAGAGTTGAATATACTAATAGCATAAGGGTTGCGCTAGCGCCCTAACGCCTGTCCCGCATATGCCCTCTCACTCTGACCACACGCTCCTTAGATTGACAACTCGGCATAGGTGCCTCAAGGTTGACGAAAATGTCGCTTAGCACTGAAAGCACTACACCATTATATCATGGAACAAGTCCAAAAAAGTGTGAGTACCCATGTCAAAGTCAAGGACCGTTTTGATGCGAGGAAATTAGTGATACCTCGATTAGTAAAATTATGCAATTCTAGTTATATCTTTCGTAAAACTATCTAAAATTTGACAAAATTTGTGTAAAATAACATGAATATTATTCAGCGTATATGAATGTATACTTATTTGATACTATAAATATTGATAACTTTTTGTATAAATTTGGTCAAACTCAAGATACATTAAACTCAGCAATATTCTATAATTGCATTTCTTTTTTCCAACGGTTTCATACACATAAACAATGTATACAGATTTCGGGTAGATGTTAGTAATTCCGCAACATTAGATCTTTGGAGGTAGAATACTGCGGCAGCATGTACACAAGAATGTATGTATTTACAGACGTGCAGCACCGTAAAGTACATAATAGTGGTATATGGAGAAATAAATTAAGCTGCTGGACGGGCCCATGCCCGCATGAACTAGGCGGCGTTGCCGAGGTTCTCGAAGCTCCAATCCCGTCGCATGCCAACGCTTCGCCGGAGCCGTGGGCCGCCCTGGATGAGCTGCGACACCTTCAACTCATCCACCGTCGACTTGCACTTGCGCACCGCCTTCTTATTACTCCTGACGCTGCCGCTGCTGCTGCTGTCGCTTCTCATCGTGGTGGTGACGCTGTCGTCGTCGTCGTCCTTGTCCTTGCTGTTATTGGAAGAATCATCCTGATCATCCTCTGCTTCTTCGTCGTCGACGGTTGCTAGCGTCCGCAGCGGCGCGTACCGCGGCGGCACCAGACCGTCGAAGGCACGCCACGCTGGAGCGCCGTGCAGCAGGTGGCCGTCTGTGGTTGCGGGCCATCGTCGTAGGGGTCGTCCACCGCGTCTCCGGCGACGACGGCCCCGCGGCGGGGCACTTGCAGGCTGGTCAGGTGCGACGGTAGGTTGCTCATCTTCGATGATCCTATCAACAATGATCTTATTGTTCACTACTCTTCTCTCCAAGGTTTTAGTCAGGATCGTATTAGTGGGATATGTTCGATGCAAGGCATAGCACATCAAGTAGAGGCCAGGCTAATTTTGGATCAACTCCTTTTATTGGCATCCCACCAAAAGTGCTAGATCTTAAATAGACAGTATTAAAATAGCTACGTACACATGTGATTTGTGCTATGAAAAAAAACAAAGTAAATGAAATTTGACCCATTTTTTAAACGTGCTATGGCTTTCGCACTTTTGTCATACATGTACAGTACCTTTCATTCCACTAAAAATGCTATAGCTAAATAGACCCCTTTATTGCAACTTCAAGAGCCTCTTTATATATAATTAGTAGGAATAGAAATTTTGGTAAAATTTTACCCTCCAACAGTTTTTCATTAGCAATCCAAATATTGTTATAATTTATTTTTGGATTTCTTGCTAGCAAATTAAGGATGGCAGAAATGACTCTAGATTGCGCACAAGATATGAAAAAATATTGTAGCACGAAAAAAACACACATAGAAAGTTGGCTCAATAGTAACCTCAAGAGACTCTTATTATATCCTTCTTAATCATTAGGAATAGAAATTTTAGTGGAAAAAATACTCCTCAATAGCTTCTCTAATTGTATCTTTAAATATTATCATCCTATATTCTTAATTTCTTGGTAGCCAAAATAGAGAGAGTAGACATGACTCTTAAAAGTGTGTACAAGATATAGATAAGTTTTTTCTTTGAACCGGCATGCAGGAGAGTCCCCTGCCCTTTTTTTTGTTCTATTAATTAAGGTGAAAAAAAACTTACAAATGCACAACAGGAGGTTCCAAGGCAACTAGGCCCAAATGAAAAAAAGGAAAAAAAATATTGAGGTGAGAATATATAGAGAATCATTTTTATTCAAATTGCTTAATTTCCAAATGATGACTTGGAAAGTAAAACTCTTGAAGATGATTTAAAAAGTGAGTTTTAAAAAGACACTTGGAGATATGATGATTTTTAGATAAAGGGCTCTTATGCTCTAATCTAAAATAAGAAATTAAAGAGGTGGGAAACATAATAGCTTCATCGCCGTACATCATATCAGCCCTCTGCTCGTCCCGCGCTCACGCCGCCGCCGCCGCTATTCCGCCTTGCCGAGGGGCGCCGCCACAACCCAACCTGGTGCCATCCGTCGGGTGGCCGCATCCAAACTCCACCTCCTAGATGAGCCTAGCAATCAGTCGAGCAGCGCGGGACGCAGTGGCCACGTGCGAGGCTGCGACGGCGAGCTGTCTTTGTTCATTGGGGCTGTGCGCGACCGCGAGCCACGCAGCGGCGGCGCAGGACACCGGCGGCGGCGAGAACGGTCGAGGCGTGGGCAGGTAATGCCCGTCCTCTCCCCAAGTTAGAGTCCCTGTCATGGCGGCCGTCGCCGTCGATGTCCCTTCCTGCATCCAGCTCCTCCGCTTCTGCGGCGCGGTCGCCGGTCGGCAGCTCCACCAGCTCCTCCTCAAATCGGGCCACGTCCCCTCCTCCCTCCCACCCACCAACTCCGTCCTCCTCATGTACGTGCGTGGCTCTCCGCTCCACTCCCGCGACGCCCAGCGCCTGTTCGACGAAATGCCCACGAAGAACTGCTTCTCCTATAACTCCCTCATCACCTCCCTCTTCAAATCCGGAGACCACCGTGCGGCGCTTGGCGTGTTCCGCTCCATGCCTGACAGGAACACCTTCTCCTGGAACACGGTGATAACTGGCCTGGCTGGTGCTGGGGATCTTGACACTGCGAGTGAGCTGCTGGAAGAAATGCCCGTGAAGGATGCTGTGGCTTGCCATGCTGTGTTGCATAGGTTTGTCCGTTGTGGCCGAGTGGATGAGACGTTTGCTCTGCTCAAGAGGATAGGTTCGCAGTGCAATCCAGATGTGATCTCGTCAGCATTGAATGACCCATTCGTGCTTACCACAGTGGTTGGTGCCTGTGCTGACCAGATAAAGTATGAGATTGGGAGGCAAGTTCATGCCCGGTTGGTGGTTGCTCAGACCGAAATCGATTCGGTTTTGGTTTGCGCATTGATTGACATGTATTGCAAGTGTGGGGATTTGGACTCTGCTCACCAAGTTTTTGATAGGCTAAAACACATCGATGAAATTTCACTGTCTGCTCTGCTCTATGGCTACGCATCTTGTGGACAGTTGCACAAGGCGTTATGCATTTTCGACAAGGTGCAGAACCCCAGCATTGCTCTGTGGAATTCTCTTATCAGTGGCTGTGTCCCTGCCTATCATGGAGATAGTGCTTTTGTTCTTTTTGTAAGGATGTTGCGGTCAGACATGTTGCCTAACTCTTCAATTTGTGCCATTGTTCTGAACACGTGTGGGTTTTTACGCATGCTGAAGCCTGGGCAGCAGACACATGCTTGTGCTTTAAAGGGTGGGGCTGTCAATGACTTGATAGCAGCAAGTGCTCTGATTGACTTCTACTCGAAATGCAGCCTCTGGGCAGATGCCTGCAAAGCTTTTGGTGAACTTAGGCATCATGACACCATTGTGCTCAACTCCATGATCACTGTATACTCAAACTGTGGCCAAATAGATGAGGCTAGAAGAGTTTTTGATATGATCCCTAGCAAGAGTGTCATCTCATGGAATTCAATGATTGTTGGGTTCAGCCAAAACGGGCACGCTCTTGATGCAATGGAGCTGTTCTGTGAGATGCATCGGCTTAGTTTACAGCTTGACAGTGTAGCTATATCCAGTGTTCTGAGTGCATCAGGCAGCATCTGCTCCATAAGTTTTGGGGAGCAGATTTTTGGTCTTGCTATTGCACTTGGCCTGCAGTCTGACCATATTGTAGCCTCCTCGCTCATTGACCTGTACTGCAAATGTGGTGACTTGGCCATTGGATGCAAGATCTTCAGTGGTATTGATAATGCAGATGAAGTCTTGTGGAACTCAATGCTTATAGGTTATGCTTCTAATGGGTATGGAGTTGAGGCACTGAAACTTCTAAATTTAATGCAAAGTAGGGGTCTGAAGCCAAGTGAACGGACATTTGTTGGTGTCCTTTCTGCATGCTGCCATTCTGGGCTTGTGGAAGAGGGACTGAGATGGTTTTACCAGATGAAGGAAGATTTTGGCATGAGTCCATCAGCTGAGCATTATGCGTGTGTGACTGACCTGTTGGTCCGAGCAGGCCGACTGGATGAAGCAGTTGAGTTCATAGAGAACATGCCTTTCAAAGCTGATGCAATTAGTTGGACTTCTATCGTTGGAGGATGCAAAGCCCAGGGCAATGAGGCTCTGTTGCACAAGGTTGCAAACAAACTGATGGAAACAGAATTGTCACCGCATTCTAGTTTGTATGTGCAGCTGTCGAGCACACTCGCAGCCCATGGGGATTGGGACAAATCAGCAGAGATTAGGAGTATGATGGATGACAGAAGAATTTCAAAAAGAACGCTGGCTTAAGTTGGATTGACAAGGCTTAGAGGAAATTGCTAATGTCACCTCCCACAGGCATTCCGTCCCTTTCCTCTGGGCCCTTCCTATTAGCTTTGGCTTCCTCAATGTGTTTTTCAGCAAGTCAGGAAGTGGTAACAACGATCCTGCTAAAATATGTGCTTTTGATCATTGCTTAGTTGAAGCATGCACAGGTTAATGTAAGCATAACCATGCACATATTGATATATATATCTGTAAATATTGTATTTTGGTGTAATAATAGAGTTAAAGATTCTCTTTGTCTGTGCTGCACAGACTGTGCAAGTGTGCAGGCCAAAGAATTGCTCCATGGTATATTGATATCTTTATCAAAATTGACTCTACTGAAAATGTGTCAACCACCGAAAAGGTAAGCTTTTCACATCATGCACAACCTTGCCTTCTGCATACAATTTTCTAATCTTATTCAGAGGTTAGTTTGGTATAGCTGCATTGTTCTACACCTTGAAGATTATGGTACCAAAAGATCAGTATTACTGTCACTTTGGTAATCATCTTTCAGTAATGATCATCAATAATGATTACTTATGACATTGAGTGATTTTCAATTTTTTCTATTCAATAATCTGGGTGGCTCTAGCTGCACCCTCGTGTAGTATAGTATATTTGAGAATTACTATTGAAACATATCTATTGAAGTATTATCAGGACCGATCAGTGTTGGATCTGATATTCTTTTTCCTTATTTTTTAATATAAGTGGCGCTGCCATTAAAAAACAACCACCAGCTTTGGACATTTTATATTGTACTATTTATAAGTTGATTGAAAACCACTCACCAGTACTTGTATTTTGTTTAGATAGCCATCTAGACATGGTCAGAACTCTAAAAAGAATTATTTGTTTGCATTCAGAAAATCTTTAGATCTGAAGAAAAGAAAGGAAGAGCTCTGCAGTTGAATAAAGAACATGGTCTAGCCCAGGTAAGCTGTACTTTTGAAGAGCACCCTTTGCATTTTGGTTGACCCAGCAAATGCTAGTTATGCATCGCAGGGTCCTGACCATATAATTAACATAAAACATATAATTAACAGGCACTATGGTCCTGCTGTGTTATTTTTCGCCAGATGTATTATATTTTAAGCATTGAATTCCCAATAAGCATTACATGATGGTGCACATTTGTTTTGATGTGTGTAAATTCATGTGATGTATAGGTTTCCTGTCCTACTACATCAATGCTTCGTCTTTATGCGACTGTGTTATACTTGAGTGCCCAGCAAGCAGAAAGTGAAATACCACCCTATTTATCTGTGGGTATTCCCAAGGATCAAAATTACCTACATGCTTTAGAGAAAGCTCTTGGCACATTAACACGATGGCCACATGATAATACATCTCTGGTCATGTACCTGGACTCTTTAGAGTTTATTAGCAAGGTACTATTACAGCAAGTCGATACAGTTTGGAAGAACTTCTTTGAAGGAAAATCATCCCATTATTCTGGTAACTTGAACTATGTTTTGACAACAATGCATCAGTTTTTTGATTTCAGCTTCACATCTTTTAGGTAGGTCTATAAGTTATTAGCACTGTAATTAGTGAATGCAAAAACCTTTATTGATACATGCTTACTGTAGAAAGTATGGTATTATGAACAAACAATGGTTCTTGATTTCACAAGGTGTTTTGTCATTTCTGCTGTAACAGCTGTACGAAAATGTCTCAAGGAGACAACGAGAGATGGCATGATACAAAATCTGGCATGATACAAACTGTCCAGTAGGTTTCCTCAAGAACTGTCCGCGATTAAATTATCATCATGCCTCTCTGAAGGAAAATCACCCCATTATTCTGGTAACTTGAACTATGTTCTGACAACAATGTATCAGTTTGTTGATTCTTCACATCTTTTAGGTAGGTCTATAAAGATTCTTCACATCTTTTAGGTAGGTTTATAAGGTATTAGCACTGTAATTAGTGAATGCAAAAAACCTTTATTGATACATGCTTACTGTAGAAAGTATGGCATTATGAACAAACAATGGTTCTTGATTTCAAAAGGTGTTTTGTCATTTCTGCTGTAACAGCTGTACGCAAGTGTCTCAAGGAGACAACAAGAGATGGCATGATACAAAATCTGGCATGGTACAAACTGTCCAGTAGATTTCCTTAAGAACTGTCCGCGATTAAATTATCATCATGCCTTTTCTTTAGTTCATTATTGTTATCTGGCATGATACAAGGAACTGTCCACGATTAAATTATCATCATGCCTTTTCTTTTAGTTCATTATTGAAATTACTTTTAAATACCTCTTAGCTAAAATGAAATTACTTTCGCATACCCGCAAGCTAACGGAATTCATCTAGTTATCTATATGTGCAGTACATATCTGTTATTTCCTAATAATGTATCATTGCTTTTTGTTCTACATTGCTCATATGCTAATGCTGGCATTATCTTTCAGCATTCAAGGATGTCATTTGATCTTCTAATCCTGCGGTTGGAGGAGAAGGCCGGCATGGCTGTCAGTGGCAACCTAAAGCCGCTTGCTGGTTATTATCTACAATTCATCAAAGCCAACTACATTGCCTCTGGTAATTGTTATTTCCACAGCTTCTCAGACAGCCTCTGAGTTCCTTTTTTTAACATAGAAACAATTTCAGGATTATATCTAACACAGCTTCTCTTGGAATGCGGTGATAACTGGCCTGGTTGGTGCTGGGGATCTTGACACTGCGTGCGACTTGCTGGAAGAAATGCTCGTGAAGGATGCTGTGGCTTGCCACACTGTGTTGCACAGGTTTGCCCGCTGTGGCCAAGTGGGTGAGGCGTTTGCTCTGCTCAAGAGGATAGGTTCGCAGTGCAATCCAGATGTGATCTCGCCAGCATGGAATGACCCATTCGTGCTTACCACAGTGGTTGGCGCCTGCGCAGATCAGATGAAGTATGAGATTTGGAGGCAAGTTCATGCCCGGCTGGTGGTTGCCAAGGCCGAGATCGATTCGGTATTGGCTTGCGCTTTGATTGACATGTATTGCAAGTGTGGGGATTTGGACTCTGCTCACCAAGTTTTGACAGGTTAAAACATGTCGATGAAATTTCACTGTCTGCTCTGGTCTATGGCTACGCGTCTTGTGGACAGTTTCACAAGGCGTTATGCCTTTTCGACAAGGTGCAGAACCCCAGCATTGCTCTATGGAATTCTCTTATCAGTGGCTGTGTCGTCCCTGCCTATCATGGAGATAGTGCTTTTGTTCTTTTTGTAAGGATGTTGCGGTCAGACATGTTGCCTAACTCTTCAATTTGTGCCATTGTTCTGAATACGTGTGGCTTTTTAGGCATGCTGAAGCCTGGGCAGCAGACACATGCTTGTGCTTTAAAGGGTGGGGCTGTCAATGACTTGATAGCAGCAAGTGCTCTGATTGACTTCTACTCGAAATGCAGCCTCTGGGCAGATGCCTGCAAAGCTTTCGGTGAACTTAGGCATCATGACACCATTGTGCTCAACTCCATGAACACTGTATACTCAAACTGTGGCTAAATAGATGAGGCTAGAAGAGTTTTTGATATGATCCCTAGCAAGAGTGTCATCTCATGGAATTCAATGATTGTTGGGTTCAGCCAAAACGGGCATGCTCTTGATTCAATGAGCTATTCTGTCAGATGCATCGGCTTGGTTTGCAGCTTGACAGTGTAGCTATATCCAGTGTTCTGAGTGCATCAGGCAGCATCTGCTCTATAAGTTTTGGGGAGCAGATTTTTGGTCTTGCTATTGCACTTGGCCTGCAGTCTGACCATATTGTAGCCTCCTTGCTCATTGACCTGTACTGCAAATGTGGCGACTTGGCCAATGGATGCAAGATCTTCAGTGGTATTCATAATCCAGACGAAGTCTTGTGGAACTCAATGCTTGTGGGTTATGCTTCTAACGAGTATGGACTTAAGGTACTGAACCTTCTAAATTTAATGCAAAGTAGGGGTCTCAAGTCAAGTGAACGGACATTTGTTGGTGTCCTTTCTGCATGCTGCCATTCTGGGCTTGTGGAAGAGGGACTGAAATGGTTTTACCAGATGAAGTAAGATTTTGGCGTGAGTCCATCAGCTGAGCATTATGCTTGTGTGACTGACCTGTTAGTCCCAGCAGGCCGACTTGATGAAGCATTTGAGTTCATAGAGAGCATGCCTTTCAAAGCTGATTCAATTAGTTGGACTTCTATTGTTGGAGCATACAAAGCCCAGGGCAATGAGGCTCTGTTGCACAAGGTTGCAAACAAACTGATGGAAACAGAAGTGTCATCACATTCTAGTTTGTATGTCCAGTTGTCGAGCACACTCGCAGCTCATGGGGATTGGGACAATCATCAGAGATTAGGAGTATGATGCGTGACAAAAGAATTTCAAAGAACACTGGCTGCAGTTGGATTGACAGGGCATAGAGGAAATTGCTAAGGTCACCTCACAGTCATCCCCGTCCCTTTCCTCTGGGTCCTTCCCTATCGGCTTTGATTTCTTCAATGTGTTTTCCCACTAGTCAGAAGTGGTAACAAACAATGGTCCTGCTAAAATATGTGCTTCTGATTTTGATCATTGATTAGTTGTACTATATGAGGCGGTTTCTTGGATGATTTCCTGAAGCAAGCACAGGTTAATTAATATAAGTATAATCATGCACATATTGATATCCGTAAATATTGTATTTTGGTGTAATAATAATGTTAAAGCTTCTCTTTGTCTGTGCTGCACGGACTGTGCAGGCCAATGATTGGCTCCATGGTATATTGATATCTTTGACATCAAAATTGACTGTACTGAAAATTTGTCAACCAGTGAAAAGGTAAGCTTTTCACAGCATGCACGACCTTGCCTTAAGCATACAATTTTCTAATGTTATTCAGAGGTTAGTTTGGTATGGCTGCAGTATTCCACACCTTGAAGATTATGGAATCAAAAGATCAGGATTACTGTCACTTCAGTAATCATCTTTCAGTAATGATCATCAATAACGTATTACTGATGACATTGAGTGATTTTCAATTTTTTTGTTCAGTAATCTGGGTGCCTCTAGCTAGCTGCACCCTAGGTTTAGAATATTATATTTGAGAATTATCAGGACCGAGCATGCGCAAAGGAGGCTCTTGTGTTTACTCAACCACAGTGGTACAATTCTCTTGGGCTCATGGATGCTCCAGAAGTGTTGTTTCGTGGAATGAATACGTTGTTTCTGAATAACATAGAGGTTGATCAACTCTCAGAAGAATTGTTTTGTGAACATTTCAGGCATTTATGTGAACGTGGATGGATCCATGTTTTTTTTTTTTCTTTTTTTCTTTCTTTCAGCAAACCTTACTGACTGGACCGCTGGACTACCTAGAGACTCCGGCATCAGCAAACAGAACCAGGATCCCCGCCGTACTAATGCGTGGTTCCCTTCTCATGAGAGACGCCGCGCCGGACTATGGGAGAAGTGGAATGAAGGCAGACACAAGACACGAGGCGTTCCAGCAGTTTCATGTGCTAGAACTTGGCGGGCGTGGAGTGAGTACCCACGCGACGCGGCACAGCAGGAGAGATGGCCGGCCGGCCAGCTAGTAAAACGACGATAGCATCCATTCCGATCGGGGAGGCAATAGGCCGCAGACAGGGGACGCGGGGACCCTCGGCGTCCGAGCCGAAACTGGCAATGGCTTTCCCTCCATCTATGGCGTCGCGTCGCGTCAATGCTTCTCGTCCAACGACTGGCTAGCTACTGAGTGGCCTTGGTACGGTGCCATGTGCGTGTGCATCGCCTTAATTTGCAGCAGAAATCGCATGGAGAAATTAAAGACGCAGTGCATGCAGTGCAGTGGTGAGCAGCCACCGACCCGAGGCCAAGCATGCCTCAGGGCGTCCCCAACAATCCCAACAATGTACAGGTCAGCTAGCTAGGAGAGTAATGAGCCAATGAGAAGCAGAGAGACGGCAAATCCAAGAATCGCTAGCTCGCACGTTCCACGAGAACTTACTGAGTCTATGACACTTCTTCCACCATCCAGCTTTTGTATTTTTTAATTATTATCAGGTAACACATCAGCTAGCGATTTACTTTCTCCATTGCGGACGCCCTCAGCAGAAAATCAATCTCCAGAAAAACATACGACAAGCTAGATGCATGTGCTTTTTCAGCAATAGGTGGTACTAGAAGATGAAAACTACGTTAATACAGTACGTAAGAATCCATTCATAATGTACCACCAAACACAGCAAACCAAATAAGTACCAAACTACATTATCATACTTGATAGGACTCGAGACGAGAGAACCATATGTCTAGAGTAATTATCTTCTCAGTGGACTAGTACTAGTAGACGACGTAGCAAACTGCGCAACCTGCAGGTGATCATCTCGGATTCTCGGCTCGATCAGCGGAGGGAGACGATCAGCGGGAGGAGACGACGATGCCGGCGCCAATCGCCGCCCACAGCACGATAAAGAAGAGCCACAGGTAGACGTCGAGGGCGCCATGGGCGCTGCCGTGGCAGGTGATGACCAGCTGCTCGAGCACATCGTCGGCGTGGTACGAGGTGAGGACTCCCAGCACGGTGCCGATGAAGGCGACGATCGGCGACGGCACCAGCAGGCCCATGGTGGCCGCGAGCACCTGCGTCGAGGCGGCCACGAGTAGGTACCCCGACGCGGTGCGCAGGCGCGCCACCTCACCGTCGGTCGGCACGCAGCTGGCCATCCCCTGCACATGTACAGTCAGTTTAAGTCCCCCGCGCTCCCTTGATGAATTAATTGGAGAGATTTCTCAATCAACACGAAAGAATTAATGCTAGGATTTCGATCGTTCTGACGTAATTAATGGAGCAAATTAAGATTATTATTGCCATTTGCAGTGCGTGCGTTTTGAATGAATCACAAGAGGCAAGTAAAGAAAGTTAGCGAAAGATGGGGTTTAGCAGTGGTGAGCGAACGTACGGCCGGAGGGAGGAGCATGGCGAAGAAGGCGAGCCCAGCGGCGGCGCAACCCAGGAGGAACAGGGCCGCCGCCAACGCCAGGCGCGCGGTCAGCCGGGTCCACGCCGCGGTGGTGGTGGTGGTGGTGGTGGTGGTGGTGGTGGTCACCAGCCATGCCCCTGCCGCTGCCGGTGCTGCTGCTGCTGCCGGCGCGGTGGCCTCCACGGGCACCACCACATCTGGCGCCGGACCTGAGTAGCGAGCTATGTTTTCTCTACCGGTATTTTAAAAATCTCGGTGGTCACCGATAAACGGGAATATCGGATATATCGGAAATCTATCGGTGATAGAAATAAAATTTCGGACAAAATTTAGATAAAAAATAATTCATTTTATTCAGGAAAACACATAGATCATTTCTAAACCATTTAACACGAAAAACTAAATAAAACATATTCTCAATTGCCTATTCAATGAGCAAGACAACGACACGGCTGGAGCGTGCGAGTGTGTTACAGCGGTGGCAACTTGAACCTAGATGAGACGCGGAGATAAAATGAAGCATGGATTAATTGGGTGAGGCTTTGAGGTCTATTTGTATGGACAAATTCTTAAACTCTGAAAATTTCGAATGATAAATGAAAATTTCGGACCCGACCGATAAACGGGAAATTTCTGAAATTTCGGATATTTCGGACCGAGATTTTTTCACAGGTAGCAGTAGTAGTAGCAAATGAAATTATACCAACAATCAACAAGGGGAAGAAGGCCAGATCGAGCTGCTAGTTCGTCGATCGAGACGACCAGCTAGGACGTACCTCCAGCACTACTGCGCCCAGCACCAACAAGATCGCCCATCTCGGTCTTCATCGTCACTCGCTCAGAACCAACTTCCTCCCGGCCTCCACTGTCCAAACTGAGGTCTCGTGTACTGTGTGGAACTAGTGGAACTAGTAGCTATAGCAACACTGCTGCCTCTCGTGATCGTCTGCCAGCATATATAGTGGCGTACGTGGGTGCCGAGCGCCGCGGCGTGCCAAGTGCCAGAGGTGACGATGTGAAGGAGGGGAAGCTGCGCGGAAATTGCATCGATCGTCACATGCATGCAATGGCTCCCTGCCAGAGAGCGCGTGCAGCCTCCGTCCGTCCGATGGATGCGAGAGCTGAAACGGGCAATGGCGCGGCTGTCCCTCTGTATCGTCATGCCTGCCTTGTTGGTGCCGATCGAGACAGAGACAGCCACGACGAGCAATGACGAGTAAATGCAGTCCATAGGAGAGGAGGGACGCGCGGTGGTTGAGATTGGAGCAGAGAGTACAGTATGTAGATGCAGCAGTATGTATGTAGCTAAGGTATCACTGCACTGCTAAGGTCGTCTGAATTGTTTTGGGGGGTTTCTTTTTCCTTTTGAACCGATTGAATACACTCACTGCTAAGGTCACCAAACGAACAAAGGATAACATGCATGTATACCGGTTGCATTTTGCATTGTTGGTTTGAAGAGGCGTCATTGATAATACTGAAGCGATGGAAGATTCACATTGGCCACAAACTATGCTGTAAACATGTTTGTCTTTTGATATTAATCGAAAGGCTGGGGTGTCCCCACCCTTGAACTCAAAAAAAAAAAAAAAAAAAAAGAAGCATCGTTGATAATACCGAAACTATGAAGGATTCTACACAAGTTGCGTCTGCAATACCAAATGTTGTACATTCTGCATTTCATTTCAGATTTACTGCTTCAGGCGATCGATCGGCATTTGTGCTCAAGCATTCTGTGCTCTCAGGGGTACTTTCTCTTACTATAAGTTTTGCTGTCAAGTATGTACTACTATGCAAATATGTTCCATCTCTTTGTATAGTTAGATATTTTTATTTCTTATATTATATTCCTTGTGTTTTCACAAATATGTGATTATCAATGTTTTTATTGGATATTCTTTGATGTTATAAGATATTTACATCTTATATGGGCAATCTCGGCGCTCAAACCTTTATGGTTTCACTAGAAGATTATGGCATTGAAAGCTTAATACGTAGTTAGTCCTGAAATCCAAAGGATCTAGATCTTTTACCGGTGGCACATAACCGAAAGAGGTCATTTATTTTAGTTTCATGATTTATTTTTCTAGATGTTACCGTAGCGTTAACACGGGCAATATACTAGTAACTTTTAATGGGCCTTGATTCTTCCATACATCACGGACTCACAGTGACTCTCTAACCGTTCGAACCTATACCGGGGACGCATTCACCAATATACGCCATGCAGTTTAAAGGATAGGTGAACCATAAACCACCCTTCTCCAACAGCGGAACACAACGAGAACACAACAAGCAGACACATCTTTTCGTCTCGCGGCGCCGAGCTCCGCCTTCGTCGCGTCCTCCTCCTCCTCGCAGACAGCAAAAGCGGGTTGTCCCCTGCCAACCTCCGCCTGGGCAGACTCCAAGCCCGCAGCGGCCTCCCCATCCATCTCCCTTGTTGATCCACGCCCCTCCTCTTTGTCACCCCATGGTGGCGGCCTCGGCGGCGGCGCGGCCATCGGCGCGGGACCGGGATGCCATGGTTGTGCCTCCTCACTCCTCGAAACTGGTGAGGGTCTAGGCGGTCCTCGGCCGGCGCGGACCCGGCGAGATCTGAGCCCGGCCTCTGCGACCGGACCGCCAAGCGGTGGTGCAGAATGGCAAGCGAGCGGTGGCGCGGACGCGACCTTCCCCGACGAAGCATCCGGGTGCGCTTGTGGCTCCCCGTCTCGGCCAACCATCGTTGACTAGTTCGAGGGGAGAGAGCGACCCAATTTTGCATTCCCTCTCACCTCGACCAAAAATGGGTGCTCCCTTTGTGTTCTCTGTTGGAATTTGTTTTTCTACCTTAAGCTCGGCATTTTGGGTATGGGTAGCGTTTTGGGTTTTTTGTTGGAGACGGTCGATGGACCTAAAAAGGATATGATCTGGAGAGGCCTAAATGGGGGTGGGCGAGAGAGGGAACATGGAAAAGGGAAGAAAAGAGAACAAAAGCCCTAATTATTCCCATTTTTCGATAAATTGATTTATTTGCTTTTGCTGACTAGATTTCACAATCAACAAAACCCTTGCTTGTGTGAAGTGTAAAAAATAACATCTCAAGACGAAAATCTTCTATTATTAGGTCCGTCCAGGAGAAGCTAATGTTTTGATTTCATAGATCAAAAGAATTGCAAACAAATTTGATGAGAGCCGACGAAAACCGGCGTCGATGCATTTGCCTCTCCATGATCGGACTCCTTACGCAAAAGAAGATGAAGTGGTTCACTGGCAAGGTTCTACCTATGGTGTTGTCATTTGGTGCTACCCTGCAAGTGGAGGAGTCGCCACCGCAGCAAGTGGATCGCCGGTCAACCGGCTCTCGCGTGTCCTAGTTGCGAAGCAGGGTGAGATTTTGGTGATGCAATGGCTTGGGTTCATCGATCGTTGCGGGGAGCTCTCCACAACGGAAATGGGGCCTACAACAACTTCCGTGAGGACCTCAACCTCTCTCATAAGGAGGTCTTTGCGGGGAGTTCTCCGTAGGAGAGGGGCCGAGGCGGTCGAGACGCCGTCTTTGGTCGCCACGACCGACATTTGTTGTCGGCTAGGTTGTTCGGTTAAAGAGTAATAGCGTTACGATCTCCTTCTACTAGCGAGGGTTGAATGATTGTACAATCGTATTCCCCCCTAGTGCGTCATTCCCCCGCTTAATACAAAAGATATGTAAACCTTTTGCATATTCGAGAGAAAAAAAATTGACGAGGGCCGCCAGAATGAACTCTACAAAATTTGACAAACAAAAAATGGGCTTTGATGATACAGAAAATTAGAAAATTAGTTAGGACGAAAAATAGATGAAAAACATATTTATATACATGAGAAGTAAATACAACTTGCATATATAGTAAAACAAATCAAGCAAACTCATTGCATAATGGCTATGCAAGATATTATAGAATGACATAGAAAAAAAATGTTGATGAACATCAAATCTACAGTGTAACATCGAGCAATTAATAAAAGCTGAAAGTATCATGGAATGATTTAATTATGCAAGCATGACAATATTTTTTTAATGAAACGGATAAATAATACTACATGAAACAAATAGAAAAACAAGAAAAATCTTGCGAATCCCCACGGTGTAGTCGCTCTAGGGTCGACTGGGCGCCTTGAGGTCGGCAACAAGTCAGCAAGGTATTCCTTTTTTTTTTTTTTTTTGAAACCAGCAAGGTATTCCTGAAGCTGAAACAAAAAATTGCCAAAAACAGGAGAAAATGTTCACGAAATGCATGGGCGGGCTCAGCCGCTCAGCCCAGCAAGGGCAACCGCCGTCTCGGCCGGCCCACGGCCCAACGCGGATCTAACGGGTAGAGAGGCAGGCACACGCCGACGCCGTGGAATTTTCTCGCCTCATCATCTCCCTCCCCCGCAATCCGATCCGCTTCCCGTGGCCGTGGTTCAAAATTCGAATCAGAAAAGATTTCCCCAAGCATTTCCGTTTCATTCTTTCTTTATATCCATCACCACCGTCCTCCCTCGTGCTCTCTCGCCTCTCGCTCGTTGCGCGTTCAAATTTCGAACCCACTCCTCCGCCTTCTCCGCCTCAAACCCTAGTCCGTCCGATCCCACCTCCTCCCCAGCCACCGCGCACCATGAGCTCCGCCGCCGCGCCAGCCGCCGTCGGCAGCGGTAAGGAGCTTGCGAACCCGCCGGCGGACGGGATCTCCAACCTCCGCTTCTCCAACCACAGCAACAACCTCCTCGTCTCCTCATGGGACAAGGTCAGTAGTGGTGACCTGCCGCCTCCTCCTCCCCTGTTCCCCAATTCCCCCTCTCGTTAAACCCTAGCTAGCTCTCTGATCCCGCTGATCTGACCTGGTTTGGGTTTGCAGACGGTGCGGCTCTACGACGCCGACGCCAACGTGCTCAAGGGGGAGTTCGTGCACCCTGGCCCCGTCCTCGACTGCTGCTTCCACGACGACTCCTCGGGGTTTAGTGCCGGAGCCGACCACACCGTGCGGAGGTGAGCGTTTTTTTTGTCTCTTCCATTCCTTCCTTATTCCATACCTTGCTCTGCGTCGAATTTGGGCATCGGGCTGGCGATGTGGAGCACAAGCACTGCAGATGCAAATTGCATGTGGCTGTGTGCTCTGAGATCTCAATTTTGTTATCCAGTTGGTCAGACTAATGCTGTAGGTTTGCTGTGTCAAATGTAGTTAGAGGATAATATATTATTTGCTGCTGTTGACACTGAGGATTGTCCATAGCAATAACTAACCAAAGAATTTTATAGTGAAAGTGAAGTCTATCAATTTTGTACTGACAGAATTACAGTTGTGTGGTGTTTATATTTAAGTTGGGAAATATCTGGTCCTGTCCTTCTAAATTTTTTCAACTGTTCATGAAACCAAATGTAAGTGTTTGTTCTATGTTTATTGTTTGATGTGATTGAGTTATTCATCATGTAAGATGGACAATCATTGTGCCCAGTTTGTTTCATTGAATGCTACTAGTTCCATAATTGGTAGCATGTAAATAAACATTTGCATTGTCTGGGATCCACTTAAATGGAAATCTGAAGATCTGATTAATGAATGTTCACTTCTTTCCATAATTAGTTTGGATGCAAATACACTTAGATTTACCTTCTCTTTTATATATGTGATTGCAAGGACAAGTAATAGGCCCAAATCATCTATGTCAGGTTGGTATTTAGCTCGTCCAAGGAAGATGTTTTGGGGAAGCATGATGGCCCAGTTCGATTTGCGTGGAATACTCCTATGCTGCTGGTACTTGTATTCCTATTGATTTGCTTTTAGATTTCTGTTCTAGCCTTTACTTTTCTTCTGCATGGTATGCAGCCTGATACAGTCAAAACTTGTTTTCTATAAATAGAACACATTGACAACTACTTTTGTACCTGAATTCCAAAACAACTATATATAGTTATGCTTTTGAAAGATTTAATCCTAGGCCAGGATAGATTTTTTTTTTTTTGTTAGAGTTTTGTCTCTGGTACCGCTATTTTGTTGTTTTTTTTTTTTTGGTCTTGGAATATTTGTTCAGTTCTCAGCAAACTAACTATGCTCTGTCCTCAATTTAATGTAATCACTGTCCAATTTAAATTAAATGAAACTTCCTAAGCTTGAAATGCTCTTCTGCAATTTTTTTTCTCGAATACCTCTTCTGCAATTTTTAATTTCAATAAATATCTGCTGGTTGAAGTTAAATAATGAAACTTTAATGCACTTGGTGTTCTTTTACATATTGTACTTGATTTGTTGTGCTATCAGTGACTACCTAAGGAGTCTGAATTAAACTGTTTGTTTTGTTCTATTTAGGTCAAGTCATCACTGGCAGCTGGGATAAAACTGTAAAATGCTGGGATCCAAGGGGAGTCAGTGGGCCAGAGCGTACCCTTGTTGGGACATATGCTCAACCTGAACGAGTGTATTCTCTTTCATTGGTAGGAAACAGGTTGGTTGTTGCAACAGCAGGAAGACATGTAAATATTTATGATCTTCGCAATATGTCTCAACCTGAGCAAAGAGAGACTCTTCTTTGAAGTACCAAACCCGATGTGTTCGATGTTACCCCAATGGAACAGGTAATTGCTTCCATCTTGATTAGGTTGCTAGTTGACAACACTTATTTGATTGTTAGTTGTATATTCTGTTTATATAGTGGAGCTTGTAAATATATCAATTTGCATTCATGGATTTCCTTTAGCTCTGTTTTATATTCTACTAGTGCTACATGTCTGTTGATACTTGTTTGGCTGTCTTTATTTGTGATGGGGGCTTTCATCTAGAATAAAGATTAGGGCGCTTCAAGATTCTGTCATGGCCCATCAAGGCCATGGACCATACATTTGCCACGACAGGTTCCATAAGTTCAGTTTAATCTTTATTTATGATTTTAAGTTGAGGTTTATCGGATAGGTTCATCCAAATGGACATTGAATTTCCTCTGTAGGTTTAATTACAAAATCAAATAATCTAAATCTGGACAGGACATGATTAGTGTCCTTTAAGTTGCACATGAATGATAAGGAAACCTATTAAAAAATGTTGCATTAACATTTGTTTCTGTATTTTTACAGTTTTTTTTTTTCACATATTAAGCTGGGGTATTTATAATTTTTCTGTTGATTTTTTTAAAAACTTTGGGAATTTATCTGTTGATTTAACTTCACTGAATACAGTTTTCTGGTGCTATCTCTGTTGGCTGTCCACGCCTTGAAAATTTCAATTTGGAACTTAACTTTGTTTATTTTCTCCTTTTTTTTTTTTTGAAATGATTTATTTTTTTTCATTACTTCTAGTTTTTTTTAATACTAGCTTTTCATGATCTATCTTCCAAATCAATAGCAGTATGGAAGTAAGAATCGAAATAACTATGCCACCCTTGGTACCATGCTGTGAGAGCTTATTCTTGTATTAGAATTCAGAATATTCTTCTGAGTTCAACAATAACTACTTATTTACATTCTGTTAAAATCATAAACTAGTGCCTGTATAATGAATTCCTATATGGATTGTTTGATGCACTGTCTGTATTTTACCTTTTCTTAAAAAGGGCATCACATCCCTTATTTCTATCAATAGTGGAAAGTTTGGTAAGCTACAGATTAGCACACTACACAGGGCTTGTTCCATTTGTTTACTACCGGGAACATGCGTATATTGAAGATCATACCTGATAGATTAGGGTATTCCCCGGTGACTCTTCAAAAAAATAGATTAGGTATTTGAAAAGTGTTATCCCTGTTTTGAAAAGTCATGTGTTTGACACTCTTGGGAAATATTCCTCGAGGATTGGGTGGCCAATTCAAGTGAGTCTTGTTTACAGGAAACCTGCTAATTGAACTACAGTTTGATTTCTGTTAGCTGCTCTGTAATGGGCATACTGGTCAGCTTTCAGTTCTAGTATTTCCAGGTTGGATGACTGGTCTGGCCTTTTCTTAATAATTATAGGCATATAGTATGCTGTTCAAGCTGCCTGTATTTGATTGTTCAATATTATCTATCTAGTTTTCAAATTATTGTATGATGTATATAAACCAAACATGCATGCTGTATGCTGACCTCAGTCTTCTGTGTCTTGCTTCAGGATATGCTCTAAGTTCTGTTGAAGGGCGAGTTTCCATGGAGTTCTTTGATCTATCTGAGTCTGCTCAGTCTAAAAAGTATGCTTTCTGCACCTTAGCTGTGAAAAGATGGGTGCATGTCTGACTTATAATTGCTCAATACTATGACTCAAATGTGCATGTGGTTCCTGTATCATCAATTGAAACAATGGATAGTGAAACTTCATTTGCAAACACATTTTCACAGTTCCCCATATATATTTTTTTGAAGCTTATAGCAATCTGTGATCGTACTTACATGCAAACATGCTGACCTGTAGTTGGAATGCAGGTCAATTTGTTTATGTTATTCAAATTCAAACAGAGATTGGGGCAATCTATGTTTTGTCTGTGTCAACATTTTTATAATGCCAATTCAAACTCAAAAGCTGTTAGAACAATGAAAACAAAATTGCCTGCAAACAGTAACCTTGTTATTTCTTTTTCCTGTTATTTTGAGTTGCTTTAGAAATATGTGTTTTTCTTACCTCTCAAAAAAAGAGAGTACCACTTAGAAAGTAAATTGAGGTTTTTCCCTGGCATTTTCTAGTTGTTTCCTAAACTAAATTGGATTGTATGGTCGTGCCTGGTTACAGATTGCACTGCATAGGTACTAAGTAGAAACTACGTGTTTTGTGTTACTAAAATTAGTGAAATGATGCTACTGTACACTTACCTTCTTCTGGAAACCTAGACTCTGAACAGTGCCTAGGGATGTATTTTCTGTTCAACTTGTTTTGGGTCATTGGGTCGACTGTCGTGCAAAACTTGTCAAAATAACTAGAGGGGAGAAAACTAAACTAGCTGAGCCACAAAATACAATTGGTACCCTCTTGCATTTCCAGTCACAGTGATCATGGACATTTTTTTCATGCAGGTATGCTTTCAAGTGTCACAGGAAATCTGAAGCTGGCAGGGACACTGTTTATCCTGTCAATGCAATTGCTTTCCATCCCATGTAAAGCCTTGATGTTCCAATTTCTTGTAATTTGATATCTCACTAGATTATTAGTTCTCATTTTCTTGTCCTTGTGCAGATATGGAACATTTGCCACCGGAGGGTGTGATGGTTTTGTCAATGTCTGGGATGGCTATAACAAGAAAAGACTTTATCAGGTAAACCAAGTGAAGAGTTTTGATTCAATAGGATGCTATTGTCTGAAACATTCTTGTATTCATGATTTCCCTACTTTTGTTGGTTGCAGTACTCAAAGTATGCATCAAGCATCGCAGCTCTATCATTCAGTAAGGATGGCCATCTGCTTGCTGTGGCATCCAGCTACACTTACGAAGAGGGAGAGAAAGCGTAATACTGAACTACTTTGTCTGACAAATCTTTGTTCACATATGGTTAAGAAAAACTGTTGACTCACTACTGTTTTTGTGCATTTCAGGCATGAGCCTGACGCCATATTTATCAGGACAGTGAATGAAGTCGAGGTGAAGCCCAAGCCCAAGGTATTGGCCGCCCCCCAGTAGTGTTGTGACCTGTTGGCGGTGGTATCGGTCATGTGATTAGATGACCCGGACTTCTCTTAAGTTGATGTCAATTGCATTAGTTGACGCGGTGCTTGTTTGCGTTGTAAGAAGTGAACCACCTGTTTCTTAATCTAGGCCCTCATCTTCCGTTTTACTTGTCCATGGAAACATTTCATATTCCCGCTGATTGTATATTCCGAGACAGATTATGTTTTAGTTTATTCGATCCTTTGTTGACTTGAACTTATTTTTGCATTATTTAAGTATCGTAAGTCTGGAACCAGTAGAGAATAACTTTGCTGGCGGGGAGTATTTGGTAATTCCTGGCTTTGTTGTAAAATTGAGGGAACGACTTGTGCCGGTGCCGCAGGCAAACATTCAACAGCTGAAAAGGGCTCAAACAATTAGAATTAAATCTGCTAACACTGATAGAGACGAATAAGTAAAACAACGGAAAAGATAAGGCACTGCTAACCCTTTTTTTGTTGGACTGCCTACCATTGCTGTCATACGAGTCCATCCGTCAGCAAACTTTTTTTTGCCACGTGAATTGGTACATGAAAAGCATTATTTTGGGTGGGAAAACGATGGCCTTGATGTCCGTCCGTCCGTCATCACCTGGGAGCTGGGTTTTTATACCGGTCGGTTTCCGCGGGGAAACCGCGGTTCAAGATTACCGGTCCGGCCCGGTATCGGGCCGGCCGGTAAAAAAAGATTTGAAATTCAAAATCTAAAAATTGAAAAAAAATCGTGAAAAAAAATACTGTAAAATAGTTTGCGATTTATAGAAGCCAACGGTGCAACATTTTTTCAAATTTGAGTTCGTTTGGTATAAAAATTTCAAATCTAAGTTTGAAAAAAAAAAAAAGAAAAATACAAAAGCCGCCCATTAAGGCCCATTAAATCATGAAGGTCGAAAAGCATACTAAACACACTCAAATTTGAGTAATTTTGACATCATTGGATTCTACAAATCATGAAGTATTTTTAGGAATTTTTTTTAGCATTTTATGAAAAAAAATAAAATTTTGAATTTTGAAAAAACCGTTCAAACCGTTAAAACCGCTCGGTAAAACCGTTTATACCGCCGGTAAACCGCTCAAACCTACCGGTAAAAAAGATTTTTACCGATGAACTGGAAAATTTGAATTCAATTGACTTCAAAAAACCAAACCGACCCGGTAACCGGCGGTTTACCCGTAACCGGTCCGAAATCGAAACCGGACCCGGCGGTTTTGGTTCAACCGGTCGGTAAAAAAAAAACCCTGCCTGGGAGTCCGTCCGTCAGCAAGAGAACTGCAGACATTTTGGGTGGGAAAACGATGGCCTTGATGTCCATGGAGTGACGTGGAGCTCGATGACTATAGTCATCCTCTCCTTCCTCCGTGTGGTCGCTGGTCAGCTTATCTTTTGGGCTGCTGATTCGGTCCTGGTTATTGAGCGAACCGACGATGAATAAGTCTGCCTAGACGAAGCTTCTTCACTCTAGCGTCGTGTTGGACACTTGAGTACTTAGGCCCTCTTTGGTACAGCTCCGGACGGCTTCAGCTTCCCTAACACCCGCATTGTTCATCTCCTGTAGCGACACTGTTTGTAGGATGTATTTTTCTCCCTCACTGTCATTGACACAGTCGGAGCACACCTAGAGTCAAATTTAAGTCATTCTTAAAGACCATTTGTTAATAAATCAATCCACAACAAAAGAAATGATATTTTGCATAAAATTTTGAATAATACGAATGATTAAATTAGGGTTGAAAAAGTTAAACGAACTACAATTTGAAACGGATTTAGTAGTCACTTATATATAAAAAGACTTATGTTTCTGCATAGGCAACCATTCAACAGCTGAAAAGGGATCAAACAACTAGTAGACTTAAAACTGCTAACACTGCTAGAGATGAATCATCAAAACAAAGAAAAAATAAGGCACTGTCTGCCATTGCTGTCAGAGACTCATAGGAATATATATTTTTTTGTCTCTAAGAGTCTTTTTCCTTTTTTTGCCACGTGAACTGTAGAGGCAAAGGCGCAAAGCATCATCACCTGGGTGGGAGTCCGTCAGCAAGAGGAACTGAAGACATTTTTTTTTTTTTGAATGTAAGGAACTGAAGATATTTTTGGGTGTGGTGTGGTGGGAAAACAATGACCTTGATGTCCATGAAATGACGTGGACCTTTTTTTTAAAAAAACGGACGTGGATCTTGTTTGTTGACTACAGCAGTTTTTATATGTATTTGAAGAGTACTTTTACCAAAGCATTGATTATTTGTCTTTAATGACCCGCCACACCTAAATAATATTTCTGGCTCCGCCACTAGACTACAACGTGTTTGGATTGCGTCGTCGGTTCGTCCAGGATATGATATCCATCTGTGCGCGACCGTGTCGTCGCCGCCGGTCAGCATATGGTATCTTTCAGCAAGAGGAAGTTGCGCGAGTTTTTCTTACGAATCGCGTGCAAGGAAAATTACCAGTCTCGGCTGTGACTGTCTGTTGGTTACCATACGTACCATCAAACGGCTACAACTCTTCTACACCACCGACTTTGAAGTCAGTCACCCATCCCCTTCTCTTCTCATCTCTTTAGATCAGCACGGTAGTAGACTGTCCTTTATAAATGGTACTCCATAAAACATCTATACTAGAACCAGATCGGCTCAAGTAGCTAGTACTACATAGCTAAGGAGCTCTGTCTTTTTTTTTCTTCTCTATGATACTCTGTATATACACATATGTGGAGACCATCAATCAATGAATATATACATATATAACAAAGCATATAGAAAAGGGCAACCAAACACGACGGGATTCATGGCCTCAAAGTTATGTGAAGGTAAGATCATCGAGTTTTTTTTTTTTCTTGATATAAGGAGTCTCTCTCTCTCTCACCCACACCCACCCACACCCACCCACACACCAATTAAGGACAATTATTGATTGTCTAGCATTTCTCATCTACACTTCTGCAGCGCTAGCATGTAAATCGTCATTGTTGAGTCCTTCAATTGTATACAAGCAGGCCCCGTACTCTCTCGTATTTGTAGAGGCTGCTGGCGCGAAAGCAAGTAAATCGATCGGAAACCAAATTAATTAATCGATCAGACATATTATATTAGTATAGTTAGCAAACACCACAAAATAAAAGCCAATTAAACACTTATGGTCCTAAAAAATTAAACAGAAAATACATCAATTGCTTAACTCTTGGTTTCTGTTTTGGTTCTAATATAAGCACAAATAGACATAATTAACATACTTTTGTTAAGAGGCTAATTTTAATCAAACAACTTGAACATATTACCACAGGCCACAGGCGGATCTGGGCCTAAGGCCCCTAGGGACAGGCCCTAGTCGTTGGCCCAGTGAAACTAATAGTAATATATAGTTTTTTGGCCCACAAGGGAGGCCCATTAGGAAAAATACAAGGGCATGCTACTCAATTATGCTGCTATGCCGTTCTCAAAAAAAAAAAAAAAAAAAAAAAAAAATTATGCTGCTATGCTGCTCCTCGAGCATCAGCGACCGCCACTTTCGGTGAGCGAGACCGTCGGCGCCGCCGCCACCCGCCAACGCCCGACCAACGCCCGGCCGGCAACCACCTCTCCCCCCGTGGCCCCGCCAACCGCCCACAGCCCATGGCGGGACGGCCCACCGCCACCAGCGTCGTCCACGCCGGGCGCCCCGGGCGGGCGCGGATGCTGGGCGGCCGGGGGCCCAGGGGCGCCCCCGTCCTCCAGTCCTCCTTCCGTGGCACTTCCGCTTCCGAGGGCAGATGCCCGAAAGCAGCCGAGCCCGAGGCTCAGGCTCTGCTGACCGCTGGTAGCCTCTAGCATGGTACTGCTCCCTTCCCCTGAATCAATTCCTCTTAATTAGCTGAAATTAGAAACAATGAAACAGAGATATTTGGTATTTATTTATTTTTATCTCATCATGTGTACCGTGTAATGTTGTTAGAAATTTTAGTTCAATCATCAAATCGAATAGAAATTTTATTTGTGTCTTAGTTATTTACTTATTTATGTGTGTGGCTGAGTGACTGTCTGATATTGATGGGCTTATAGGCCCCAACCGGTTATGATAGGTGTATGATGGGTAACTTCACCGCTAGATAGAGGCCCTGGTCATCAGTGGTCCATCACTCTGACACCCATAGTCATGAATTGAAAGATGCTTAAGAGCCTGGCTTGGGGTTCAGGAGGTGATACTGTGAACTCTAGTTTGGGTGCTATGTTGTTCTTGGGAATCTCCTCATTCACTTCCTATCCTATGTAGAGAGGAAATTTATTAGTTGTATGTAGTAAATATATCTAAGACTTTTTGTTAGTAGTTATATAATATGATGTTCTTGGCTGTGTTAGTTGAAGCACGAGTTGACAGGGACTTGATGATTACTTGTACAGGTAAAAGGTTGTTACTACTGCTTATGGGGGCTACCCTAATCCTGCCGCATAGTACTACAGTTCATGGGGCCAGTGCCGGGAACTTCAGCCAAGCTCTGCCCAATTGCCAAGAGAAGTGTGGCAACATGATCATCCCTTACCCGTTCGGCATTGGGAAACACAGCCGAGGCAAAGACTGCTTCCTGAAGAAAGATTTTGAAGTCATATGCGACACCAGTCATCAGCAAGCTCCAACTAGCTATATCTATACAGGGGGATCAGAACAATACTCCAAGGTGTTGGACTTCAATCTGCTTGATGGTGAGGCACGCATTCAGAATAGAATACACTGGAGATGCGACTACAACAACGGCAGCAACATCACAAGCACTGAATACCCGGCATTATCACTAGATCTCGGCAATTCTTTGAAGGTTTCCTACACTAAGAACAAATTTACAGCAATCGGATGTGCAACCATTGCAAACATAGTGGGCTCTACAAATGAAAAAATTGATTTAAACAACATGCACTACACCACCGCTTGTTCATCGTTCTGCGACAGTGAAGGGGGAATCAGTGGGGGCCCCGACTGTGATGGCTTGGGTTGTTGTCAAACTTCACTTCCACAATATCTGTCGGCATTCACTTTTGGATTTTTTTACTACGATGATTTACTACATAATCCATATGCCCAAGGTTTCAGCCCTTGCAGCTACGCATTCGTCGTCGAGGCCAGCGAGTTCAAATTCAACACTTCCTATGCAATATATCCAAATTTTCAGAAACAAGACGGTCTCCCTTTGGTCCTTGATTGGAGACTTGGTACTGAAAATTGCGTGGAAGCCAAGATGAATTTGTCATATGCCTGTGTCGCCATGAACAGTGAATGCATCAACGTAACAAATGGTATAGGGTACCGCTGCAACTGCTCCCAAGGTTACCAAGGCAATCCCTACCTAGATGAAGGGTGCCAAGGTCAGCATGCATATACTTCATAATAACCACTTCTTTGTTTTCTCTCTTTGTACTGAACTACTGATTGGTCTTTTCTTTGCCGTTGGTTTGTGTACTGATTTCACTCTCCTGTTTATGCGAACAGACATCAATGAGTGTGATTACCCATCTAATCCTTGCATTAGTGGTATCTGTACCAACACCAACGGGGGCTACAATTGTTCATGCCCAGGAGGAACTGTGAGCAAGGATCCCAAGAATATAGCCTGCACTCCAGTTTCTGATACGAACAAGCAGCCTCAAGTGAAGGTGGTCATAGGTATATATATTCTGCACTATATATATGTTCTAAAGGGAAGGCATGAAAGTGATTAAAAGTCATGGTAATAAACTGATAAAAACGAACACATTGCTGCACCATTAAATGTTTCGCGTCAACGCTGTCCACCTCTAACATGCATATGCTATGTATGTGCTAAACACCTAAAAACACTTGGGGGTTTTGTTCTAAGATGAACTTGCATGCATACTCACAAATGCAAGTCAATACCTTGGTATTGGGTAGACAGCAATATGATAAACTAAAACTAGCTGGATGGCAAACTTTCTATTAAAGTCTTTTAAAAAGGTATATGTACAAATTAACATGGCTGCAGCTGGTCCGTTTCTTTTTTGCAAAATGTGCCCTGTTGAACTGATCATAAGCTGATCACAATGTATTTTCAGGTGTTTCTCTCAGCTGCCTATTCCTCATCATTTGTATCTTTTCTCTGCTGATCATGCGTCAAAAAAGGAAATTAGCAGAAGAAAAGGAGATGTTCTTCAGACAAAATGGTGGTCCTATACTATACCAAAACATCCTCTCTAAAAGAATTGATACAGTGAGAATATTCACAATAGAAGATTTGAAAAAGGCTACATGCAATTTTGACAGAAGCAGAGAAGTAGGCAAAGGAGGCCATGGCACTGTCTACAAGGGCATTCTAGAGGACAACAAGGAAGTAGCAGTGAAGCGCTCAAAGAGTATGAACCTAATGGAAACCGAAGAGTTTGTGCAAGAGATTATTATACTTTCACAGGTCAACCATAAAAACGTGATCAGGCTTCTAGGTTGCTGCTTGGAAGTTGAAGTGCCCATCCTGGTCTATGAATTCATCACAAATGGGACTCTCTTTCAATTGATCCATGAGAACCATGACAGGCAACCTGTTTCTTTAGAAGATCGTCTCAGGATCGCTCAAGAATCTGCTGAAGCATTGGCTTATCTACATCTTTCCATCAACCGTCCTATTGTTCATGGAGATGTGAAGTCTCTCAACATTCTTTTGGACAACAACTGCATGGCAAAAGTGACGGATTTTGGGGCATCAAGGATGCTTCCTAAGGATTCAGTTCAGTTCATGACAGTGGTGCAAGGAACTCTAGGTTACCTAGATCCTGAGTACTTGCAAGAGCGAAAGCTATGTTTATAGCTTCGGAGTCGTCCTTCTAGAGTTGATCACAAGGAAGACGGCAATATATTTTGAAGGCGACGAGATAGGAAAAAATCTTGCAACATCGTTCCTGAAAGCGCTAAAGGATAACAGAGTGCAAAGTATGTTAGACGCTAGCATAATGTATGATGGAACAGAGGAATTGTTCCAGGAGGTTGCTGAGCTTGCTAGCCAGTGCTTGAGTATGAAAGGAAGCGAGAGGCCTTCCATGACTCAGGTGGCTGACAAGCTGAAGGCTATACGAAGTACCTGGAGTGGTATACTGTTGCTGAAGCATGAAGAAACACAGCGTCTTTCTGAGCAGCTGGGCATGGGTGAACTATCTCCTAGCATGTACTACACAGCAAGTCATCTGGGATTGGATATCGAGACACCACATGTAAATCATGCTGGTAGTACCAACATCCTATAGCTAGGAATAATACTGAGAAACCACTCTGGAGTGTTAGAAACATGGATCTTATGTACGTGTAGTCATTTTGATCACTCCAGGTTTAGCATGTAGGCGTCATATAATTTTTTTTCTTGTACATATAATCGGTGGTGTAAGGCATATAGACAGTTATCCATGTCTGCATTTGTGTAGAGATGTTTCTGTATTTTTCCTTATTATCTATATTGCTGTTGAGATATTTCTGTATTTGTCCTTATTAGGAGTGAGCACCTGATTCCTGATTAATAATGTGACGACTTGGAAGGGTTTATTTTTCTTCTCTGTTCCAGAAAAGCTGTGGTTACGTCTTGGCACTTAATGGCAAACAGAGAACAAGAAAATTGGGATGGAAAATAAGTCGTGGTCCTTGTTTTGAATTTTTTTCACAGCAATTCAAATGTACCTACTCGCAACTAAGGGTAAAGCGGACTAACACAACACATATATCGGCTTAATTTTATAGATAATTCACTAACCTATCATAAAAATTCTAAGTTATTTGACTTTATTTTCTAGATGCTGATACGTAGACCCACCGGTGAGGAAATCAGCTGCTGGGCAGGTTAATGGCTTTTCTAGATATCATGCTAGGATGAACACTCCACGGTGGCTGGCGTTGATCAGGTTGATGGCAGTCCTACGACCGGTGCTGCATCAGAAGTTCAGTGCTTTTTGGTGTGACAGCGACAGCATGTCCGCAACGGCTCACTGGGGTCGTTGCCACGACAACTGGTCTCGCTTAGAGATGGTTATTAGTTTGGTGGGGTAATTGTGGTTCCTATGGTTGGTGGCAACACTGCACGACTAACTGCAACTTTGGAGTTGAGCGAAAGGTTTCAGTTGCGATGTCCAGTGCAAGTGGATAGTGGTGTGTTAATCTTTCTCCTGGGGCGATCTTCAGTGGTCCGACATTTGTTGGGTTGGCTGCGGTCCATGTTGACCGGCGCGGTTGCGACTGGTGACTCACTACTGCAGTGACAACCAGCAGATGGCGGCAAGTAGCAGGAGGTTTCTGTGCTGATACTTGCGGCCATTTAGTAGAAGCTTGAGGAATGACAGTGTGCAATGATTTGAGTGGCGCTCTTTGTATGATGCATGAACAAGATGTGGCTTCTAATGGCGGCGCTGTGGTGCTATGCAGGATGGAAGCAATCCTTGTCGGTGCCAGGGGATCTCGTACTGGCAACGGGTTCATTGCAGTTTTTGGCTACGACAATTTAATGTGTGGCTAGTTTGGGTCGATCTTAGGCGTGGGGTTAATAGTCGAAAGCCTTTCCATGTCTTTAACTATGCCCCCAATGGCGACACATTTACCGACACGTCCCTTGTCGGAGGTATTGTTGTAAGTCTTCCTTACACTTTCTAGGATACTGGTTGAAAAACCTTGTTCTCTAGCTGATGTTGACAATATTTGTGTATTATGTCAATTTTCTCCTTAGAGGCATCGCCGTGGAAAGCCTACTCCCCATTTTACTTTTCTTTGCTTGTTCTTTGTAGCATGCATGATGACGTTTGTTGGTTGTTGTTTCTAAGGTTTATTTTGCTAACGTTGTGTTTCTTGTGGTGGTAGTTTTGTTGTCATACCCTTTCTAAAGGTGTTGTCTTTTGATTACTTTTTCTTATTGTAAAACGCTTGTTCACTATTAATATATGCCCAACATGCTAGCTCTAGGTTCCTTCATGTTGAGGGAATGACTGGTACGAGAGCGTGAGGAAGACTTAGACGGCGCGTCGGTAGCATGTTAGAACAGATTAGAAGAGTTGAATGGAGCCATTTGCGCTTCACCGTACAAGACTATATGGCTGGTGTTCAGTGTAGCCATTTGCTTGGCTTGGCTCGTTTGACTCGAGAGAGAGTTTGTGCTGGCTCATTAATTATTGAGTAAAGTGCATCATTGGTCCCTAAACTTATTCGACTGTGTCATTCCGGTCTCTGAACTCGTAAATCAATCATTTAGTTCCTTAAACTTGTTCAGTTGTGTCTCATTCCGGTCCCTAAACTTGTAAATCATCCGGTTAGGTCCTCAAACTTGTCCAATTATATCATCTTGGTCCCTAAACTTGGTTTTGAGTGTCATTTAGGTCCAAACAGGGTGACCTAAAAAAATCTATAGCAAAAAAATAATTCATAACTTTTTCATACGAACTTGAATGAAGACAAAAACTTTATGTCAAAATTGTACCTTTTGACGCGATCTACAACTTTGTAGTTGAAAACTTTTAAATAAAAACTGTTTAGAGTCCCAAAAATTAATTTAAAATTTAATTTTTAAAACCTATAAACTTATAACAATATTTTGGGACACTATACAGTTTGAATTTAAAAATGTTTCAACTAAAAAGTTGCACACTACATCAAGGGCTACAATTTTGATATAAAGTTTATCTTCATTCAAGTTCATATAAAAAGTTATAAATTATCGCCCACTTTGGGCTTCCTTCTTTTTAATATAATCGACAGCTCTGTTCGTTTCAAAAAAAAGTTATAAATTATTTTTTATCTAGAGTTTTTATTAGATCAACTTGTGTTGACCAAGATGAGACTCAAAACCAAACAACATGGTCTGTTCATTCAAGATGAGAGTTTTTGTACCCGTGGTATGAACCACTGGCATTCTTGATATCTGTATTTTTTTTTCCCTGGATGTTTGTTTCTGGAGTAATTTCGAGGAAGTAACAAAGCCATTTGCGACGACGTGCATGCCACTTGCAGGTTGCAAAGTGTATATAGGTAGATACAGGAAAGTGACTATAGACTCACGCGTGAAGTCACGATCGAAAAAAAAATACAGGAAAGTGACTATAGACTCACGTGTATCATGTTGAGCAGCCGCTCGTTGGTTCCTAGCAATCGTTGTACAGAGGTGTGCATGCCCAATAAGCAGTGTCCTTCAAGAGACGAGCTCGGGGCCTCGGGCTCGCAAGTCGCAATCGCACCTGCAAAGTACTAAATAAAGTGAGAAAAAAAGCTGTACCTGTACTCTCGCCGGCGTGTTCCCGCGTCGCCCAGTCAACTGGAGCTAGGTACGGAGTACGTACGTACTCTCACTCAGCTACTGATGGCCTTCGTGGTGCATGCAGCCATGGGGTTTCGTACGTGTTGCGGCGGTGTTGGAGACGTACGCCTATCGAGTCGCGAATTAATCGATCGGGACCGATACTCGGTGCAGCTGGCAACTGGATATTGTGATGCCGAGAGGCGAAGACCTCATCGGCGTTGTCTTGGGAGTCACCGGCCGGTCAGGTCTCCGGCCCCCCGACGACCCCGACGACCCACCAAGCACTGGAGGTGCATGGTAGGCAGGTAGGGCCCTGAGATTTGGGAACATCGAACACGGCAGGTGCACGCCTGCGTTTATATAAGCTACTAGGAGTAGCAGGGTGCTTCAGCCTTTGAGCCTTCAGTGAATTGAATCAGCGGGGAGTCCAGAGTTGCTAGCTCGCCGCCGGCAGCTCTCCACAGGTCCGGCCGCATACTACTGCCCTTCTCTTCTTTTTTGAAAGTAACCGGCAGCAGAGCTGCCCGCTGCGTATCCACGAGATTCACGGATGGGTTGTTCATTGCCTACAGGTATGTTTTTCCTCTCATTTTACCTGAACCCTCCAGTTAAATAATTAAAGTTATCTAATTTTTTTAGATAGTTGATAGTTCATATCCAGCTTCATCTATCAACTGATAGAATCAGACCAATTATTATAAGGATCCGCCCATAGGCATACACGCGAGCCGTAAATAAACCAGCTTATAGCCAAAAACATGGCAAACCAAAACGACGATAAAGTTTTGACTAAACATGACCAATATGCCTCATTGACAACAATCAATTGGAACTAAAGAACTACAAAGCTGGCGTCTCTCTAGATGTTGTCCGACTAGGGTCAGGTGATCTCATAGATCATCATACCGCTGCAACCTTGGCCATTGCCGAGCTGCCATGCGTTCCTCTAAAAAAAGAACCTGCAAAAAGAAATTACTAGTAGTTTTATTATTAGGATATGCACAAACCCCTCTAATTGGTGTCCACCGGTTGACTTAGGACCTACATGCACATTTTTTTTTTTTTTTTTTTTTTTTTTAGAATTCATGATCCACAGCATTGCTGGTCACACATCATAGTGGGTGTTCAGATGGACTAGGATTAATTGTTAGAGCCTCTCCAAAGAGTACCCTAGCTATTTCCCTTCAAAATCTTTGCTTTTAGCGAGATGAAAAAACCTCTCCAACAACTCCTAACCCATGCTCCTAAAATTTACGCACTTCTGATCCTCCTCCGTGGTGCGTAGTCGCGGTCATGGATGATACTGCGCTTTCCCATATGCATATCGGTCGGTCAATCTAAAGATGGAAGAGTGTGTGGGAAAGAATAAGGAGTAGGAAATGATTTCTTATGCAAATGTACAAGAGAAACAAATATATAAAAGTGGTTACAATGGTTTACAAATAGTATATGCCTGTACAATTATCTTTTATATTTTAGAAGTGGATTATAGGAAGCTCTTTGAGACGACCTTTTTTTTCCCTCCCAATACCTATTTATGAATTACAAAACTACATTTTTGTGAGAGGAAAAACTAGAACACTCTTGGAGATGCTCTTGGCTATGGCTAATAAATACTAACGAGCTAAAAAGTAGATGACTAGTTGTTATCCCTTACTTGTTTGGATCATTAGTTAAACATTAGCTCTTAGACAAAAATGGCCTGCTTTTTTCTTCTACCTTTTCTCCCTCTCACCCGGCTAGAGAGAGAATAGAGGATAGAGATGACATTTTTTATATATCTATAGCACTTTTAGCCCCAGTTAGCTGAATTTGAAGGACAAGTTGAGACTTTGGCTAAATTTTAGCCCAACCATTAGCCCTATTATTTGGATCTTCAAGGGCTAAAGTTTAGTAATTAGTTGTTAGCTCATGATATCTAAATACAAACCTATAGTCAATGAAAAAATTCTAATAACAGACCATGTTTGTTTGTTTTTAGCAAAGAGAGAGCTTTATTAACTAGATGGAAGGTTTACACAATCGGTATTAAGGGGGTACCCATCTAAGCCTTGGAATGTCGTTTGCTATGTTTAGCTAAGGCTGCTAAAACATTCGCCACTTGATTGCAATCTCTCTTTACTTGTGATCTCTTTAACCTGTTCAGAAGGTAAGCAAGGCCTTTGGCATCAGAAATTGCCGGGCCTATCAATAATCGTTCCACCTCGTTCATACGCAACGTGGACATGAGTTTCATGCAGTCGGACTCGATAATAGCTTCATCCGTCCCACACTGGATGGCCTGCCGCAGACCCTCTATATAGATAATGGTTTCCCCTCCACTACCACATCGTTCTCCATGAATATCCACGCCAAGGAAATAACTTGGCCAGAGTTGTTTTGTTAGCTTGAACTTATCGGTCTGGCTTATCAGCCATGGTACAATATTTTCTATCACAACAAAACAACATCAACCAATTTATCAGTTGCAGAAACCATTAGCCGAACAACCCGCCCCAGATTACCTTTTGAGTTTTCTAACACAATTCTTTTATGCTCGCCACTTTGCTTTTCAATGAACATACCTAGTATTCCGGTCACTTTCATTAGTTATGAAATTCGTGAGATCTAAACATTGCCTCTAACTAGCCTAAGCACTACATATATATATATCACTTTTTGCTCTATCCCCTAACCTTGTCTTAAGATAGCCTCAACTCAAGAACAACTTCCCTTGGCTCCGGGAACATTCAAATGGCCGGTAGGTAGGGGGGGTTGGGTGGGGGTGGGGGGTGGTTATACAACCCCAATGCATCAAACTTCTTGTTGCAACTATGGTTGGCTAAAACAACACTCACCGAAAGCTTCGGTCACCCCCCACCGGAGAATTCGATGATGCCACGTAAACTAACCGTTGCATACCGATTGTCAAAGATTTAAGCTCGATAGACTCGATAGGGAGCTTGCGTGAGTGTGTTAATTCCATCATCGAGTTCTCGAACACCCTCATCGTAACTAACATCCTTGCACCTCTCTCGGTGACCGCCAAACGATAAGGTGATGATCTTCACTTCAGCCTCGAACCCGGCCCGACCGGGAAGCTTTGTGCTCTCTATTGTTCATTTCTTCGTGTCTTTTCATCCAAGTTTCTTCTACGTGATGTCTTTAGCTTCTTGTTTGTCTTCTAGGGTCTTTGAGACAGCTTTTTGACCTTTGTTTGATGTGTTGATCACTTGATCTCTTATGTATAGCCTCGCCCAAATATGAACGGATGAGAGTCACCCCTCCCCTCCGCCCCCGCCCTTGGCGGGGCGGCAGCCCGTTCCTCATCCTCCATCGATCCAGCCCCTACCTCCGCACCCACCTCTTCCAGTCCGGATCCGAGTCTCCCGTAGCCGATCTCTTGCTCCATGGGGTCGAGACCTCCGCCCCGGCTCCCCAGGTCGAGATTGAGGCACATCTCGCACCTCGTGCGGCCTAGCCCATCGGGCCGTCATCCAGGCACCGGGCGCCCACCAAAGGCGGCGTAGCCTCGGCTACACCGGGCGGGTTCTGCCGCCAAGCCCCTCTCTCCGCCTCCCAAGTTGGCGGAGCAGCCCGCCATCATCGGGCCCAAGGCGTCGCCGCCCGTGCTAACCTCGTAGAAAGCACGATGCATTGTCGGCCCCCTCCCCTCCTCCTCGACATAGTCGCCGCCAGCGCCACCCCCGCTGTCGCCGACACAAACCTGTCCCTACCACGGGGATGGATGCCGCCCGCCCCACGTACCTCTGCTCCACCCCACCGCCGGGCGTTGGAGGGCGACCTGGTCATCGTTGAGGTGGTCCCGGACGACGATGACCTAGGCGAGGGGCGATGACAACAATGGTGCGGTTCTTTGCCTCGCTGTCAAAACCACTCTCTCCCTTTGCTGCTCCCTTCCATCCCGGGAGTAGTTCGGGCGGGCGTTCGAAGGCTTATTTGGGCGATGGCCACCCCGGCGGGCACCACCGGTGACGAATCCTCGCCTATGTCGCCTGGCGCTTGTCCCTACACGGGCCGCCGCTTTCGCCAAAAGCTGTTGGGGCTGCATTGCCATCGGCGGGGGATGTAATGCAGCGACACAATGTGCCGCCACCGTGGGGGGCTTCGGCCGTGCGGCTGATCTGGCGATCTCGCGGCGGCGGATCGGCGGTGAAGGACGCTCAGCGCCGGCCGGCCGTGTTGCTCCAGCCCGGTGCCGCGATTGGGTGCCCGCACAACGTTGACTCGAACGCCGCAGCGGCGAGGTCCCGGCACCATCGCCTTCGCCCACGGCCTAGGACGTTAGTGCCCGGCGTGTCCTAGCAACCCGCGTCGGGGACCCTCCGCCGATGCCGATGGCTTCCGACTATCGGTGGCCATCGCCATCGACGCCCGGCCGAAAAGCGGCGCCCGGATGCCACCATCATCGCCGCCGATTCTGGTGGGGCGTTGCTTCAATCGCCGCACAAGGCCACATCGCCGCCCGGCGCTCGCCTTCAAGCTTCCTCCGTTCACGGGCTTCGACCATCGGCGTAGGGCGCAAGCGCGCCCCTTCGATTCGAGCACCCCGCCGCCGAGCATGCCTTCGCCGAGGAGGTGTGGCATGTGGCGCGGGGGCAATCCATGGCAACGCTGATGTTGCGGGGTGCCCGGTCCGTCGGCAACCGGGCGCGATGTCGCTGGTCGGGAGTTGCCGCCTCCTCGTGTCGGCGCGCCGGGCGACGCTGGCGTTGTACCCGAGCCCGACCTCGCCCCGCCCTCCCCTGCCAGCTGGAGCTAAGAGACTCGATCCCATGTTGGATGAGGTGGTGGCGGCTCCCACGCCTATGGTGGCCGCCGTGTGTCACGTGGGCGCCCCTCCATCGCCTACCACCGCACTATCGCCGGTGGACGGCCCGGTGGGCAAACTTGGTTGAGGCCGAGTTCGCCTTTCCTCTAGTAGTCGTCATGTTGGATCTTTTGATCGGGCAACACTTCTTTGGGGGAAGCTTCACCCCCACCCCCGCCGCCCCCGGTTGAGGAGCACACCGAGCCTGGCCGGAGCCCGATGTTTGGGATGTCGACCTCCCGGTACGATCTTTGGTGGCCTTGAAGATGGCACTGCACACTCTTCGAGCCTGGTGCTCACACCATCGGTTGACGAGTTCATTGCCTCTTTCAAGAAGCAGCTTGAGCCACCCACACTCTCCACACCGGTTTTGAGGAAGACGCGCCCGCGCCCGAATGCTTTTGAGCTAATGCCGCGGCGTAGCACGCGCGCCTCACCGCAAAGAGCTGGTACGCATACACCAAAACCAAGAGGCTCGGGCTAGGAGGGTTTTGTTGAAGAAAATCGGGATCGACGCCGAGGCCGAGCTTGATGATGCGGTCTCCTTTGACGAAGTGCGATGCCGCCCTCACGGGGCCTCTTGCCGAGGTGAACGGGGAGGCCATGGAGACCTTCCTTCTCTGGGGCAAGAAGCGGCGATCGGGGCCTGATTGGTTGTACTTGTCGGTCCTCTCGGTTTGGTTGCAAAGTATGTTCATCATGTAATAGCCTTAGTTTACTTCAAGTAGATAGGTTGTTTGTTTTTGCTTTTGTTTTGACTTTATGATGTCTCCTCGGCATCAAGGCCTCTGTTGTATTTGGATTTGGTTTTTCCTCCTCTTAATGAAACATGGGTGAATGGCCCGATCGAGAAAAAAAAAAAAGTATAGCCTCGCCCAAGACTATCCTTACATCCATAGAACTAAAACCTTGTATACTAGCAAACAACATCAGTCCCAAGGATGATGTTGTCATGACAAAATCACTAATGAGCCTTGGTAGGTACTATTTTCCTAACGACAAGAATAAGTAATTTAGATAGCTTTAGAGATTTTTTAGTTATTTTTTATAATGGCATAGGTGATAAGTTAGGTTTAGATTTAGTGGTTTGATCTACTTTGTTTTTCCATTATGACACAAGCGGTTAATATAATAAAAAAGATAGATAATGTATATTCGTGGTTTTTTTTTGAGAATTATGTATATTATTAGTGGTAAATATGATGATTAAGCAATAGTACTCTCTTAAGCCCCAAAGTAATTGTCGTTTTAAACTTCACAAGAAATAACTTTGACTAAATATATATTAAAAAATATAAAGAATTAGTATTTATGTTACATAATTAGTATCATCTAAAATATCTTTGAATCTAGTTTTTTAACAAATTTATTTGCAGATACAAATATTATATACATTTTCTACAATTCGAGGCATGGAAATAAAAAATGACAGTTAATTGGAGATGGAGGGAGTACACCTAATACTATTAATTCGTTGTGCCAGAGGGTAGACCTAGAACTCTATAATAGTCTATATTAGAAGGGACTCATGTCATCTTTAACCTTTTGTACAATTTACAACTGCTTTCTCTCTTCAATGTCAATATATAAGAATTATGAGGGACTCAAGGGGGCTCTATTGTTGTGAAGATGGTAGTAGGGAGCCTCATCTTCCCTACCGTAGATCCGCTCCAGCATTGCTGAATTAGCGAGCAAATTAAACCAAGATGAAAATAATGATAAAACAGAAACTACCACTGTATGTCTTTCTGATACAGGCTTGGTCCATATTTACAGGTAAGAAGATATTGCTGCTAGTTGTAGCAGCCACACTGATGTTGCAATTTAGTACTGCAACTGTTGGGGCTGATAACAGCAGCCTAGCGAGAAACGGTTGCCTAGACAAATGCGGCAACGTCAGCATCCCCTATCCGTTCGGCATCGGGAAAGCAGACTGCTTTTTGGAAGGCTTTGAAGTCTACTGCCCCCCCAGATAATGTCCCTATATTAAACACTTCTGGCACACCTCTATTGGGAATCAATCTGACCTCTGGCGAGGCACGCATTCAGAATAACATATCACGGGCCTGCAATATCACCAGGATGGATCTTGGTGATGTAGTAACTCCAGTTGGCCGTTCTTTTCATAGTTTCCAGGACAAAGAACACATTCACAGCAGTTGGCTGTTCTACCATTGCATTTGTACTGGGGGATATAGAGACACCAATTATGCAGGACTATACGGATGATGGTGGGTCCTACTACAGTGTCAGCGCATGCGGATTATTCTGCGTAGATGATAGCAGCTATAATAGCACGGATTGTTCTGGCAGGGGTTGTTGTCAGTCTGCAATTCCAAGAAACCTGAAATCGTTCCGCCCCGCATTCTACAGTAATGACTACGTTATAGGTGGAAAGAATTTCACTAACTGCAGCTACGCATTTGTCGCCGATTCAGAGTGGTTTCACTTTGATCCTTCCTACGTCAGACCAAACATCTTTGAAAAGCAAGTGTAGGGGCAAAGGCCCCCCTTGGTTCTCGATTGGGTTGTTAGCAATGCAACCTGTGACGCCGCCTTGAAGACCGGATCATCATTATGTGCCGACACAAACAGCGTGTGCATCAATGATACCAGTGGCCATCGCTGCAGCTGCTCTACAGGTTACGAGGGAAATCCCTACCTGATCGGAGGGTGTCAAGGTTAGCATACATCTCTTCCTCTCTTTCTACTGATTCATCACTTTTATCTTCTGCTGATTACAAATGTTGATAGATTTCACTCACTTATATATTCGACAGACATCAATGAGTGCATGCAGCCATCTATGCATCTTTGCAATGGTACCTGCACCAACACCAACGGGAGCTATAAATGTTCATGCCCAGCTGGAACTGAGAGCGATGATCCCAAGAAAATGCCCTGCATTCCAATTTCTAACAAGCAGGCTCCATTAATGAAGGTGGTCATAGGTATGTTCTGCAGAATTTAATTTCTATAAAGGGGGGAGCATGAAAGTGAATAAAAGACATAAGTTGCCATTAACTGATAAAAAGGATGGAAATGCCCCTCTTTTCCTATTTCAATATGTGTCCAATGGCAGTGCAACGAGTTGAACCAATGACCAATGACAAGTTGATCACAATATATTTTCAGGTATTTCTATCAGCATCCTGTTCCTCATGGTCTGTGTCTTTTCTCTTCTTATTGGGTACCAAAAAAGAAGACTGGCAGAAGAGAAGAAGAGGTTCTTCAAACAAAATGGTGGTCCTATACTGCCCATGTCTGCATTGGTCTTGAGATGTTTCTTCTTTTTTTCTTAGTTTCAATATTGGTGTTGAGATAGTCCAGTATTTTCCATTATTATAAGTGAGGACTTGATTCCTGATTATTGTGACGACTTGAAAGAGTTTGTTTGTTCTTTGTTCTCCCTGTTCCATAAAAGCTGTGCTTATATGATTTCACACCTCATGAGAGTCATGGCAAACAGAAGCTGGAAAAGTAGGATGGAAAATACTAGAGGCTATCACCTGTATGCCATTATATAAAATGCACCGAACCTGTATGCCACTAAAAAATTTGGTTGAACCTACATGCCACGACACTTTTTCACTTGCACCTCTATGCCATTCCGTCCAGGTTGGGTGCCGACGGTGTTAAGCCCCGACAAGTGGAATGACCATTTTGCCCTACTTGTGGAGCCCATTTGTCGGCCTCTCGTCTCCCTTATATTTGTGCACGTCACCACTAAGTGGGACCCACATGTCAGCTTAGTCTTCCACCTCCAAAGACCGTCCATGAAGCGAGCACACGCCAGCGCAGTCCTCGCGTCCGCCGTCTCACCGTCGCCGCCGCCATCAGCGCAGGTAGCCGGCCGCCCCGTGGAGGCCGGCCGTGGCAGCCGACACCCGACACCGCCACCGCCTTCCACGCACCAATCACCGCCGCCGTTCGCGTGTAGGGCCGCAGCGCGGAGGGCGACGGTGGCCGCGCTGCAGCCGCCGCGCGCGCGGCGGCGGCGTGGGGCAGGGCTCCGCCGCGTCACCGATAAGGGCGACATCGCGGCAGTGCTTGGACCCGGGTGCTCCACGGACACCGCCGCCGCCGCGAACCGGGTGGTCGAGGCGGTCGACGCTGAGGCGCCTCGGGCTGCCCGGCCGTGCTTGCGAGCCAAATCGAGGGCGGGATGCCTGCGCGCCGTATGCCCTCCGGTCGAGGCACGCCCTAGCCAGTGGCGAGGGCGGCTCCCGTCGGTTCCCTCGCTGCACGAGCCTGAGAAGAAGAAGGGTGAGAAAAATAGAATATGAATTTTTCTAGGGTTCCTGTTGCTGAAGTGCAAGACACAGAGAAAAGGTGGGAGGGTCTGCTTTAGTTTTTGGAAAGTCTAGGGTTCCTGATGTAAAATGTTTTTCTATTATCGTCTAAGGGCATAATGGACCTTTCCATAGGTGGGTCCCACATGTCGAGCTCCACATCTGTTAACTTTCAACGGAGCTTGGGACGGAATGGCATAGAGATGCAAGTAAAAAAGTGTCATGGCATATAGGTTCAACCAAATTTTCTAGTGGCATACAGGTTCGGTGCATTTTACGTAATGGCATACAGGTAAAAGCCTCAAAATACTAGCCGTAGTCCTGTCTATCAAACGTGCCAAAGCGCAGCCAAGAGCCACATGTGCATGTTGTAGTCACTGATTCAGAACCTATTTGGTTGGGCGTCGTGTCCTGTCTATCAAACGTTGCCTGACCATACCACAATCCAGGCTTGCTGTTGATTTTGAGTGCGGTGGAGATTGCTATCTAGCTAGCATCCTGGTCTCCAACAGAGTTGCCATATACCCAAAATGAGTTACAAGCGGTGTAAAATCAGCCTCCAACAACATAGGCAAACAGAACACCCTGTTTGCGTCAGAGGCAACGCCGAACGCAAAAGTGCGTCGTTGTTTGGTCTGTTTGCATCGTCCTGCAGTGTGGGGGCCACCACCACTAGGGAAGGAGACGACCGAGCCAGCAATCGGTGGCGGTGGCGTAGCGGCTGCTCCGGGCTAGCATCGAGGGGAGTTCGGTTCTGCCTCACCGCCCCAGATCTGTGCCGGACCTCGACCGCCGCCCCCAATCTCAGGCGCGCCGAGGAAGAGGGAGGGGGGCCGTCAAAGATGGAGGTGGCGAGCTTAGTCACCGGAGGAGACCGCCCGCTGGGCGAGCCGGGTCCGCTGGCGCCACCGCCCCCGAGGCGCTGGCCGGCCGTGGGCGGTGGTGCGCGTCGCGGGGACGCCCGTCGCCGCCGAGGCGTGACGTGAGGCGGGCGCCAGAGCCGGGGATCGGGGGCGCGGCCTCCTCAACATCGCCGGCGCCCGCGTGCTGGGCATCTGCCGCCACCGTTGGAGGGAACGGGGCTTCGATGGGGGTGGGGAGGGATTTGCCTTCTGTGGTTTCCCTTCGCTGTTGGAGACCGGTAAAGTTTAGGTAAGGACGTCTTCACTGTGCATGACTCAAACGGGTTGAATTTGCCTTCTCATTGTTGGAGACAGCCATAGGGAGCAACCATAAGGTGTGCCTGTTGAGGACAGTTCACCTCCAAACAACTAACCACTAAAGGCATGACGCATGCGGCATGACTATTTTTTTTTTGAGCCCTCGGCCTAAAAAGGCAAGGCCCAAAGCCGGACCACGGCCCTAAAAACGGCCCATAGTGTTGTGCCACGAGCTGTTGCTCAAGCCCAAGGGTGGCCCGGTGGCCCGACATTCCGTGCTTGACCTGGTCCCAGCAGGCGCGTGCTTGAGTAGGCCTGTGTCGTGCTAGGCCGGTGGTGCACGATTGGTCATCTAAATTGGCTTGTAGTCCAATGGTAGGACGGTCGGTGGGGACGCTACCCACCAGGGTTCAAATCCCGGTGCTTTCGCACCTTTCCTGGGATTTTCCTAGGATTTTCGGCGTTATGCATTAAGTGGTAGCGGCGTTCCGTCGGCGACGAGGCGCCAATGGTGACTTCGAGAATCTCCGGATCTGCGGGTGCTCGGTCGCCGGAGGTGCTCATAGGGGTAGGGTTTTGCGCACGTGTGTTCATAGGGGTGAGTGTGCGTGCGTGTTGTGGCGTCTGCGTTATCGCGTGTCATTCTCAAAAAACATGTGCGAACTAATCATAGATTAGTTGGTTAGCTCCCTTGTGGTGAAACCTACCCACCTGGATCCAAGACCTTGGCTGCATGGGTGATCGCATTTTTCTTGCATTTATTCTAGGATTTTCGCGTTATGCTCTAAGTGGTAGCGGCGTTCCGTCGCCGACGGCACGGCGCCAATGGTGACGGGGAATCTCCGGATCTGCCGCCCAGTCCTTCCTTGAGTTGCTCATAGGAGTAGGGTTTGCGTACGTGTGTTCATTTGGGTGAGTGTGCGTGCGTGTGTGAGCGTCTGTGTTATGCTGTGTACTAAAAAAAGGGCAATTGGCTACAGGACACCGAAAGTGACCTCTATTTGCTAGCGCCCATACAAAATGAAGCGATTTGTTGATGGACACCGTGGTTCTTGTCAAATTTGCTACTACACATCGAGCCAAATAAAATATTAATATCTACCTATTGAGGAGAGAGAATAGAGGGGAAATGTCTGTTTTGCCCCTTTCATCTTCCTCTAGCTCTATCTTCTTCCTCCCTCACTTTAGTCCCCAATGACGCAGCAACGGCCATCAACGGGCACGGGCTCGGGTGACCATGGTTGAGCTCCCATCCCCACGCGTGCCACCCACGCACGGCCGCATGCCCCAGCTCGGGTCCTCCATAACCTCCGACAAAGCACCAGCGTGCCACGCCGCCCAAGCACACTCCACTACTACATAAAATCTTTTGCGAGACACTTAGGTTTTATTAACCGCGTGGCGGTTTTTTAAAAACGCCACGGTTAATCGAGGTCGAGCAACTCAACCAGCCGAGGGCATAAAACCGCCATGGTTAATCGATTTACCGTGGCACGGTTTTTAATGTATTTACCATGGCGGTTTTAAAAACCGCCACGGTTAATGGTAGCAAAAAATTAAAGCCCAAATAACATGTTTGGATCCATCCCGGCCCGATAAAAAACTATTTGCCACTATATATTCGGGAGTTAGGTTTTCTCGGCCACCACCCCTCCCTCCCATTCCCATCCCGTGCGGCCGCCCACCCGCTCCCTCTCTCTCCATTCTCACTCTCTCCCACTCCTCTCCCCGCTCTCTCTCCCGAAAGCAGGCCCTCTCTCTCCACTCTCTCCCCGAGCAAAGGCGCGCAAGATCGTTGGCCCTCGGCGCTCCCGTGGGCGCGAGAGGGCGGCGGCGCTCCCGACGGGCGCGGGCGGCGTGGGTTCTTCACCGGCCGCCATGGATCGAGCGGCGGCGCTCCACCACCTCTCTCCAGATCCGCACACCACGGATGAAAGGTCCCTTGTGGTTTTGGTAATTGAGTGTCAACATTAAGTGAACTAATATGTGTGATTGAGATAATACACACGGGAGATTAGTTCACATGTGCTTGACGCAATGAAGGAGCTTTATTGCATATGAGACATGACATGGAGTCATGTGACCAAGGTGGTGAAGATCAAGACAAGGCTTGGCTTGATGGACCGGTTGCAAGTGTGAAGGGCAAGTCGAGGCGGTGAAGCGATGGACCGCGAGGTGGTGAAGCTTGGGCAAGACTTGGGCCCACGGACCGACGAACGCGTGAAGAGCAAGTGAGGTCAAGATCGATGGACTAATAGTGTCACGTGATGATATGAAGTGGATCATATCATTTGGTGATCGTGTTGGTGCATGTGTTGCATCGGCACTTTGAAGATAGAGCGAAATGGAAATGCGCAAGGCAAAGGTATAACCTATATGGCATTTCATTTCACGGTCATTGGTGTTTAGAGAAGTTTATGACCGGATTTAGGATAGATGGCCGTACTATCAAGAGGGGCAAACTTGTTTGCATATCGGTCATCTAGTACCACTTGAGCGATCTAACTTTGCGATGTGTTAGGATCGAGTGGCGTGGTAAGAGCAAGAGAAAATCCTTTGAAAATGATTGTGAAATTGCTAACTCACATGCACATGGTGATGTACACTTGGTGGTGTTGGCACATTTGCAAAGGAGAAGTTGTTTCGGTGTTTCTCGGACACTTGGACTGCTCTTAGAGTGGAATACTGCTTTGATCCATCGTGAGTTGGATCAAGTAACCATATGGGTTGTGTAGCCCTCTGAGTAAGCTTTCCATAGAGTCCAAGATCATCGAAAACGGAGTTCGGATGAAGGAGATATCGCTATTTTACCGAGCAGTGGTCTGACCGGACTCGCGACCGGACGCATGCACTTTGACCGGACGCTCCGGTGAGTGGTTCCGGTCGGGAAACAGAGAGCATGTTTTCGTGGTTGATCTCAGGGATTGACCGGACGCATGCACCGGAAGCATGACCGGACGCATGCGCAGGGGTTCTAAATTTGGCAGGTTGGGTTTTGTCGGTTCTCGACGGACTCATCGACCGGACTCATGCATGAGTCCAGTCGGCGCGTCCGGTCGGCCCGCAGGAATTGCATGTTCCTCCCCAACGGCTCTATTTTGGCTTGTGGCTATAAATAGAGGTGGTGGCCGGCCATGGCTGGTGCTTAGCACCTTGGGGACTTTGTGTCCATGCTTGAGAGTGCTTGAGAGCCCTCCCACTCACTTGTGATTGATAGAGTTCATCCAAATCAAAGTGAGGAGTGATTCTAGTGCATTCGCGTTGAGAGATCGCATTCGTGGCACTAGGTGATCGTGTTGCAAGCCGGTGTGCTTGTTGTTTGGAGGTTGCCACCTCCTAGACGGCTTGGTGGCAAGAGACTTCGTGAAGCACGCAAGGAAGCTTGTGCGGTAACTCGAAGGAGGATTTGTGAGAGGTCCGTGCTCACCTCGCGGGGATCGCGAAGAGCGACACTACTAGAGCGTGTCGGTGAGTACCTCCCTTGTGCGTGTGGTGTCTTCTTGCGGTGCCTTGAGAGGCTCACTTGAGAGTGGTGTCTTGCGGTGCCTTGCGGGGTGTGCCTTGAGGGGCAAGTGATCGGAGAATCACATCGAAGAACCTTCTAGGTGAAACACCAAAGGAACCACCCAATGTGTTGGTCAACACAACGAGGAGTAGGGGAAGTTGGCAAGCTTCCCCGATACCTCGGTAAAAAATCACCGGTGTCAACTTGTCTACTCTTCTCGGTGGTTTGCATTCTCCAAATCACAAGCTTCGTATTTACATTCATATATACCTTGTGCTTGTGCTTGTGGAGTAGCTCTTGCAATTACTAGCTTGTGTAGCTTGTTAGTTGCCTTGCTTAGTTTGTGTAGCTAAGTAATTTGAGCCTTTGGGTCGCGTGTGTCGCCTTGTCCATTGTGCATCTAGTGAGCTTAGGTTGGCTTTGTGCTTTTGCTCATTAGAATTGTGTAGGAGCTCACCCTTGTTTGAAGTACTAGTGCATAGGTTTGTGTGACCTTGCAATAGAAACGGTTAGGAGCTCAAGCTAGGCTTATCACCTCATTTGCTTTGTGTAGGATCTTTTGTGAGGTGATTTAGAGTCATAGCTAGAGGGGTGAAGTCTTGGCTAAGCGAATAGTTTCAATTCCGCATTATATTTGTTTAGCCGGGCGCAATTAGAATTAGAAAGGACTATTCACCCCCCCTCTAGTCCCCATCTCGACCCTACAATGCAGACCGGGCCGTGGTTGTGGCGGCGGTTGTGCAAATGGGCGGTGGCGGATACGGGCGCCGTGGTTGTGGCGGCGGTTGTGGCAGCGGCGGTGGCGGATACGGCGGCCGTGGTTGTGGCGGCCCGGACCAGGGCCGTTAGGGTTAGGTTTAGGCTTTTCTCTTTTTATTATTATTTATTTATTTATTTAAATTTTTTTATTAACCATGGCGGTTATTGTAAATAAACCGTCACAAGAAATATTTACCGCGGGCGGTTTTTGGCACTTGAAAACCGCCACCGCCACGGTTAATCGTAACCATGGCCCTTCGTTCGTGGCGGTTGTGAAGACCGCCACGTAAAAAAAAATCTGTAGTGCTCCATTGTTTTACGCTCATAGGAGAGGCATCGCGGAGCTCGAGCTTCGCAGCCATGGCGGGGTTGGACAGAACGGCGACAACCTATGGGTGAGCGAGCGGGCATGCGACCCTTGACGTTGACGACGCCGACCTGCCGTTGCGGACGCTGGCACCCTATGGACTGGCGGGGTGGCTGCAAACCTGAGGACACGCGGCTACCGGGCGGGCGGCGGCGCAACTCCTCCTTCCTCCGCTCCAGCCCCCCCCCTCCCGTTCGTGCCAGCGAATCCTCCCTCCTCCCCCGTTCTCCCTAGGTGGCTCAAGTACCTACCTGGAGTGTGAGCTGTCCCCCCCTCCCCTCGTTGGGGGGCGGCACGCCACCCAGGCCACGCACACAGCTGGGGACACGGCAAGGGGTGGCGCTGCTTCCGCTGGGGCTGGGGTCACTGCTAGGGGCAGCGTGGCCACCTAACCGCCACGGAGACCAGAAAGTGCGAGAGGAAGAAGAAAGGGGCAAACGGACATTTCCCTGCTGTTTCTCTTTTCGTCAGGAACCAGATATTAATATTTTATTCGACTAGCAAATTTGACAAGAACGATGGTGTATACCAGGAAATTGCTTCATTTTGCTTGGGCGCTAGCAAATAGAGGTCACTCTCGGTGTCCTGTAGCCAATTCTCCCCCAAAAAAATCTATAGGCACATGTAACTTAGTGGTTAGAAGAGCCTCGGTTACCACCAAAACCAATTTAAAAGACCGATGGAAAGACTCGAATTTTTGGTCATGACCGAATGTCCACCCCTACTACCACGTTTATAATCTCAAAACATATCAAACATGGGTCTTGTTTTTATAGTAAGTGTTGTAAGGAACATAACGGTGCAATTGGATTTGAAAACGAACGCTTGAGATTTAGGCCCATTAACAACGCTTGAGATTTAGGCCCATTAACATTAATTAAAGAATTAAACAGAAGTATTTTTTTTCTCTGACGTCGTCGCTGACCTCACCAGAAAGCAATGGTGCAAAGCGACGTGACCAAGACTCTCATTGACGTCGTCGTTGCTGCGTTGCTGTATCCAAGTCCGTCTTCTTCCTCGGATCGCAACTACAGCCGCACATTGCGAACTGAACTCTCTGTGAATGAGAGTCCAGGCGAAAGGGAGGCCCCTGAGATACACAGCCTTTCAGGGTACGTGCTAGCTAGGAAATTTCCTCACTAGAACAGGACGAAGTCATCGTTGTCGTTGGCAGACCGATCGGATTCCTCGAGTAAACGCTCTGGTAAAGTGACTTCTTCAGCAAGCTAGGAGGAATAATATGGATCTTTCGGCAAGAACGACAAATTAAAAAGAAATCTTTTTGCGTATTCGATAAAAAAAAAGAACCACAAATTAAAATAGCTACGTCATCAGTGTCAAATTCGATCATTTGCCAGCCCGGCCGTTGGTGAACCATGCATGCATGGCAAAAAGGAAAGCCACCCGAAATCGCAGAAATAAAGGCAAATATAAGTAACGTCTGTTATAAAACATGTCGTCAGCGGTTAGGACCTTTTCCTCTCCGTCTCTCATGATCACGTAGTAGATGAAAGAAGTAGAACAAGTAGACACAAGATAGGAAGACTATTCTTTATTCATCTGAATATTGGTAATTACAACATAGAGCTCCCACGTAGATATAGTCCTGCCAAGGCCTAAGAGTTTCGGTAAGAGCCCACATACAAACGGACTAGGATTAGGATTCCTCCTTCTCCTTTCCTTCTAGGATAGAGTCCGTGTGTTTTACAACACTCCCCCTTGGGCGATTACACGATATGCATATGCCTCGTCAAAAACTCCATCCGAAAAACCCAGTGGGAAAAAAACGATTCTTGGAGAAAAGAGTACATCGCATTCGTTAATTGCATTGCACATGTTGTCTCATTAAAAACCTTGTGTGAGAAAACCTTCGAGTAAAACTCACATAGGAAAAAAAAAAGAGTACAACATTTAACTTTCATGATCATATATTCTTCAGGATGTTCTATTCTTCATGAATAGATATTGATCTTCATAATCTTTGCATAAACTTTATTGTTTTAGCAAATATGATCTACATGATCTTTGTAATTCTATTGGTTTACCTTAAAGGCGATTCAAGAAAAATATGCTCCCCCCTCATAAAGCCAAACTTTTGAACTTAAATGTTCAAACCACACTTTTCATAAATGTGTGCAAACTAATGGTATGCAGTACCATAATACTATGTCTTTCTAAAGTTGGCTCATAATTCTTCTTTGAATTATATGGGAGCAATATGCTTCATGCATAATGACCACCTATTAGTTGTGTAAAACAAATAAATATTATCCTTCAGAGTAATAAATCCTTTTAGAGGATTATGGGGTAAATAAATTAATATTCAATATCTTCTAGATAGTGTATCAAATGTTCCACTAAATAATAAATCCAGTCTTGCATTTGGCATTTAGGGGATAATTTAATTGCCAAAACCATCATTATACCTTCTATGGTATTTAGAGGATATCATCACTTCATTGCTAGCTTTTCATACACTTTCTAAGTGTTTGGATGACACCTTCATGGTGTTTAAGATTCCTCCCTTTTTTCTCTCTCTCGGGTCTATATTCACTTCAGGGATGAATGGTGTTTATTCAAGAATTGACTGGTAAATCCTTCATGGATTAATTCCTTCAAGGATGTACTTTCATTCTTAGTGAATTATTAATTCTCTTCTATGAGATATATTCTCTACTGCATGGGAGATGAGTGATATACACAATGATATTGCGTTATTCACTATAAAATCATTCAATGATTGTAATCCTTCTAGGACATACTCTTCTTGAGACTTGAATATTCATTCAGGAATATATATACCTTAGACTTTAATATTTAGTATGAGATTTGGTTGTGATTTATATTCTTCAGGAATTATATGGATTTTCATAATCCACTTATTAACTGCATATTTGATATTCATTCGTTTCGTTTGCCAGAGATATAACAGAACATTAATTTCTTCTTAATAGGAGATTCAACCTCAATTGCTTTCTTCATTGACCCGATATAATCGCTACTAGCGATTTTGCCATGGACTTTGTTTTCCGGATCCGGGTTCTCATAAGAGAAACATTTGCAATTAAAGAGGTAGTTTGTCGACAATTATTTTCTTTCTCCCAATACTCTCACAATGTGAGAATATTCTATCTCTGTCATTTCCCAGATAAGAGATGGTATATTGTTCTGCATACCCAACACTAGTGAGGTGCGCGCTTATTGTGTTGGATGTCATCTTCATGATGATCCTCTTCACGAGGTTCTTAACCTTCTTCGTGAGGCGTTCTCTTCATGAGAATGAAGGAGTTCCATTTCTTTTCTATTTAACATGTATACACTAAACTAAAACCCACAGGCGCCCCCCCCGTAGATTTTAGATTGATAGTATTTAACATTTTGTTTACTGATAGTAAACACAACTTCTGGTTTATAACTTCAAGTTGCTCCTCTCATTTCAAAAATATCCGGCATATGCTGCGCTCAAGCTTCACAAGAGCATTAGTCAAACTATTGTATGACTTAGTGTGTGATACTATTCTCGCTTCAAGCTCCAAGGAATATTTTCTCTTAAGATCATTTTTCTTCTATGGAAATAATATTTGGCATTCAAAATATAGGCTTTCTCTCCCCGAATGCCAATATTAGATCATTAATAGCATACTTCAAAAATATATCCCCTATCATGGGCTTACTTCAAATTCATATATCTCCAACTACAAGTGGAGGCCCATTTATGTATGCCATGATTAAATTTTATGGGAAATATTCACACACATATATCAAAATGGGAGTTATTATTCATTATGCAAATGAGCTAGAATACTTAAAGTGCATTTAAGAATGTTCAACATTCCTACAAAATCAGGGATATTCTCCCCTAATATGCACAAAACATAGTTTAGAAAACTATTTCATTCTCTAGCTTCTTTATTAATTAGCCTAAAAATTAATCCAAGTACTCATAAAAATGGATCATACACTTCAAATGTATATATAAAAAAAATGCAACATTCAAATTAACATGGAATTTTCTTCTAGAATTTTTAATTGCCATTAATGCAAAATCCCTTAATGCCTTTTCTTTATAAATCCCAAATCATCATAATTATGTTATCCAATATCTTAGTTCCACAACTATTAATCCCATCAAATGTGTTAGTCTCCATTGAGCAAATTTTCATAAACTCACTCCCCCGATCTTAGGTCGCTTGGCCCTAGATCAATCTATTGCTTATGCATACGATGCATCGAAAGCAAATCATTCCTTAGTTTAACGAGAACCATATAGACATAGCATGCTAGCTAGCCAATTTACTTATGAGGGAAGTGCAAAGGTAGCTACTAGCTACAACTATAGCTGCTATGCTAATATTCATGCAACAATGGAGATAGTTGCGACTCAACGAGATACACATGCAGGTGTAATGTGGAATGTTAGTATTCAGTCTAACATAATAGATAACAACAAAATACTGAGCTACGAGCTTAAATGCAATTAGTGCAAGAGAGAAAGTTAACTCGGCGGAAGGGACGGGGGCGAAACTTCAAGTCTCGATACATGCACTTAAAGATCGACTTAGGATGGCTATGCCTATTAAATAATTATTACCCACATTTTCTTATGCCTTTGCCCAAAATTCCTCTCCCTTTTCATGCCATAATTACTTCAAGTAGTAATTTGCTTCATGCATCATCTATGAATATACTCCATAGAATTCAATCATACTTTTTAGTATTCATAGGTTATGACATGAAATTCACATATCCAATGTACTATTCAAAGTGTACAACAACATATCAGGGTAGGACATAAACTTCTAGTTTTGGGCTGAAGTATTAAATACTTGGTTTATGAATTATACTATTTCTTGGCAAAATTTGTCCTTCTAGGAGCAAAACATATGCCAGTATAGTCTAACTATTCATGTGCTTTTAGGAAATTCAGTTTCCCATCTCGCCTACATGGTAGTGATGTAGAAAGAACTATAACCTTCATGGTTTATTGAGGCTTCTTTGTGGATAAATAAATGCAAAATCTATTTTGATAGGCAATTGGCAATTGTTTATATGTGAAACATATAAAACTAATTTATTCCATGAGAAGTTTGCACATTTTACTTCAAGTAATAACAAGAATTGCAACTAAGAATATTGAATATTTCATATTAGTCTTCAAGCTAACAATTTAACCATTAACCACTTAATTCAACAAAAATTAAAACTTCTTGCACCACCACCACTACTATCAATACTTCGGGATATAAACTTCAAATATAATAAGCACATGATTTAAGTTCTTCTTCAAGAGAAACTTTATATGTTCCAATACATTCTTGCATGTCTTAACTTCTATACTTGATAAGTGGTAGCTTCATGCTTTATATTCAATATTTATGATATGTAGTCACACGCCTTCAAGCAAAGTGTAACATATGCAAGCCACATATTCAAAATTATTGCAACTTAATATCCTTGTTTATAAAACTGTCTAAAAATTCTAACTCAATTTTCATAAGTAGTTTTTGATGGTAAATTCAAATACTTCAAGTATTACATTGCTCTTTGATATTCTTATACACAAGAGACACTTCTTCAAGAATATAGTTTGATAAAATCTTATTTACCATCTTGTCTTCTAGACATTTACAAAGCTTCAAGCTATTGTTTATAGAGCAGCGTTAAGCATAGAAGCTTCAAAATTCGACTTTCAATGCAATATGATATTCTATAATCAAAATTTGGGATTTTACTCATGCATTGAGTCCTGCAATGTATTTGTTACTTCTATCGGCCATATACTCATTTCAGAGAGTAATTAGGAAATACTTATGCTAAGTTTACTACACTTCAATGGTAGCAAAATATCCTACATGGATTTAATAATGACTGTAACAAATACTTTTACTTTCGGAGTAATTTTAGGATATTGCTTCTTCTTTTAAGGCATGCATATTAACATAACTTGGATCATGTGCATATAAGTTTACTACATGTAAACCAAGTAGCAAGGTGCAAAAAATATAGTGGATGGTTACTCAAAATATTCTTAGAAGCATCCTAGCATTTTTCAGGATTATGGAATATGCAAATTTTCAGAATTTATACCAAGCATTCATTCAACTCAAATTCATATGCTAGGAAAAAAAAAAAACAAATACGAGCCTCTCAATGGTGACAAGTCTAAGGTCTGCAGGATTTAGAGAGCTCATACGCCTAAAACCATGTTGTTATGAATAAAGGCATAAACCCTTAATCGATGCAATTCTAATTCGACCGAATAGACTAGCTGCTCACCTTCACTTCAAGTTCAATGCATCGCGGCGACGTTCAAGCAGCCGACGAGTGGGTGGGTGAGATCGCGACGCGCTCAGTGTGTCTCGGGCCGATGAGGAGGCGATCACGGGGCCAAAGTCCAGAGGTGGGCATGGTTGCTACGAGGTCGATGGCGCTTACGGGGCCAGCGTGTTCAGGCGCAGTTGATGCCGGGGCGTGGGTTGCGGGGCATGCAGCTCACATCTGTTTTTCGGTGGCAGCGATGCTTAGAATCGGTTCGCATACGGGCGTCTCGACAAGCGATCGCCTGTGGATGCGTTTGAGGTGAGCAGCATCCGAGTTGGAGTAGTGCATAGATCAAGCTGTGGAGTTAGCAAGCGTGCATGCTTGCGTGCAGGCGAGCGAGAAGGATCGTCGAGTCCAGTGCTCATACGGGTACCGAATCCGGATCGCGTACAGGCGGTGAGTCCGGGGTGCGTGCAACTTGCAAGCATTATATGAACCGCGTGCGCTCTCTTTTGCATACTGGCAAAATTGTTTTAGTTTGTCACGATCACGGATAGGTAGGTAGGCATGCGAGCCGACGAAGTCGATCGGTAAAGCTGCGGGCTATGAATAATGGCATCAATATCAGCGTACAGGCTAATATCTCTATTTCAGTTCGTACAACACAAACCTAGCAGATTATAATCAGTTCAACATAGTGCCATCCCGTATATGTGTGCTTTCGCTATATCTTGCCGATGCATGCAGGCAATCGGATCAATATGTAAATTTGATTAACCACCGACGCAACGGCTGTAAACTCCTGGTTTTTCATTCGCCTTTTTGTGCAGTACGTGCAAGTACATACATATTGCGTGGCCGCATGCTGCATACGGGCAGCAACTGCATGTTGCGCATGTAGTCGCGATATGCACGAGATCGGCCGGCGAGGCCAACTGAATCTGGCAGCGGGGAAGTCAGGTAGCCTGCTAGGGATATCCTGATATGCTACGCTATTGATCATAATGATGCCAAAAAAATCCGCTTCTCAATGCCTATGCGGCTCTGCACCTACTCCTACTCCGAAATCTTAGCAAGCAATTAGTCTTCGTGACCAAAGGATTAATAGAACAAAAATCACATCGGCAAGTGCTACTGACACGTTGATCTGTGTAGTATTTAGCTTCATGCTCGCGGTCGATCGATTGAATAGCAAAAACACAGACACTGCTATATACTTTGTGCGGTGCTAATTCAATCCAATAATTAATTACTTAATTATTCGTACCTTTGTTCTTGAATTCGAGAAGAAGCGAAGGCTGTCGCATAGGACAGTTCGGCTAGGCCGTGGGGACCTGCCGGCGTGACGATGAGTCGATGCAGTGCAGATTAGTAGCAGGTAGAGGTAGCAGATCCGTTCCGCTAACAACGTCGGAGATGTCGACGTCGTCGAAGTAGTTGCGTCGGGGCGTCGGCATGAGCGACAGCGCCGAAGGTCTGCGGCGACTTCAACGACGATGTCGACGAAGAGCTTGTCGTGCTGATAACGTGTTATAAAACATGTCGTCAGCGGTTAGGACCTTTCTCTCTCCGTCTCTCATGATCACGTAGTAGATGAAAGAAGTAGAACAAGTAGACACAAGATAGGAAGACTATTCTTTATTCATCTGAATATTGGTAATTACAAATAGAGCTCCCACGTATATATAGTCCTGCCAAGGCCTAAAAGTTTCGGTAAGAGCCCACATACAAACGGACTAGGATTAGGATTCCTCCTTCTCCTTTCCTTCTAGGATAGAGTCCGTGTGTTTTACAACAACGTCAAACTCTGAAGCAGCGTGATGCGGTACCAGAGGCCAGAGATGACACTATCTCAAGTCGGTCTTCGCCGCGCTAAATACGGCGACGTGTGTGTACACAGTGAAATTGTAGTCCACGTCAGCCTGCAGAACACGGCGAAATGCATTCGCATTTATATGGAGGACACTCTAACAAACAGCCTGCAGCAGACTCTGATCTCAGCATTCTAGGTAGAAGCCTAGTCCTTCTGTGTCTTCTTCATTCTGAGGCGCAGTTGGGGAAGGCAGCCAGCAGTAATAATATATATATATACACCACGCACATGGCTTCGCTAGTGCCTACAGGTTCGAATTTGCTATTACCACTCCCCTCTACCTCGAATAAGTAAAGTTTATGACATATATAGTTCCTCTCTCCCTTTACTTTGACTTTGTTGTTTAACAAATACTCCCTCCATCCCAAATTATAAGTCGTTTGACTTTTTTTGACAACTAGTTTGACCACTCGTCTTATTTAAATTTTTTTGCAAAATATCACTTCTTTTTGCTGCGGCTTTCTTTATTAATAAAAATTCTTAAAGAATGACTTAAATTTGACTATATTTTGCGTAAATTTTTTTGAATAATACGAATGGTCAAACTTGGGACAAAAAAACAAACGACTTATAATTTGGAATGGAAGGGAGTATTGATTGATGCACAGGGTATATTTCTAAGGTTGACCCATTAATATTGTTGTCGGTTCCTTATTAACGAGCACTGTCTAGTACGTATCTACGTATCACTACTGCTTTATAGTATATAGTCTAAATTAGCAGTGATAGCCATACTGGTTTAAAAGCGAAACACCACCCGATCGCGAAAAATACTGGTTTAAAAGCAGAAAGCAGCTATAATAGTTTCATTATCACTGCAGGTTGCTTTAACCCAACGTAATACTAATTTCACAAAGTTATTTAACCAAGTAATAAGCAGCACTGAAACGACCATGTGGCTACCAATTTGCATCCACCAAAAGTTCAGCACATCACTCAATTTATAAGTCGTTTTTACTTTTTTTTTAGTTCATTCATTTTACAATGTATCTAGACATATTATTATATCTATACTAGATGCAAAGCAAAATAGATATAAAAAATCAAGGCGACTTATATTTTGGAACAGAGGGAGTAAAATGTTCCTCGTGTTCTTATTCTCTTCTGCAATACTAAAGAACTTATTCCCATACCAGCGAACTGAACTATAAATTTTTTGTTGAATACAAAACTCTAAATAATATGGACTGCATCCACTATAGGTTTAAATGAGGCACAGCGGTCTTGAGCATTTTTTCACCTGATTTGCGAAATTCTATAAAATGATTTCTGAAGGCATCTCAATTTTGGTCCACCCTCTGTAATTCAATATCTAGGGGCGGTTGGATTTCGGTCAACCTCTAGAAATAGATTTTTAGAGACAGTTAGATGATAGCCGCATCTAGAAACTATTGATTTCTAGCCGCATCTAGAAACAATAATATACAAATATATTCCATATACAATCATATTAGTTTAATTAATTAATATGTGCCTAATAAATTATAACTTATTAGAATGAATCAATTCCAAGGATTTTAAACAGAGACTCAGTGTAATCCCACCCATCTCTACTATAGTCTATAGAGTCGGTTATTACTGCAGGATCCAAAGTGGTTTTCACTATCGGATTTGTACTTGCAGTGATATATAGCCACGGGGATCGGTGTGGGCTCCCTAACCAGCAATTATATCCACAGATCACCGGTACCGATCAAAGCTTTCCAACTATTACCAATACGGTATAGTGTTGTACTCAAACTGTTCATTATACTCTGGTGAGTTCTCCGATGCACCACTGGAGAGCTCCGGTGAGTGATAATGCTCGAAATGTATGAAAACAACCCTCTCTAGAGTCACTTTCCTGTGCACCTGCTGAGTTCTCTTGTACACTATTGAACAACTCTAGTCAGTGGTAGCACTCGAAGTGCATGAAAAATAACTCTCTCTGGTGAGTCTTTTTGAACTTTGCAGCCTCGTAACGTCCACTGTTCCAAAGCTCCCATGCTCAACACTCCGATGCCACCAGAAGATAACGTGACGCGCTTGAAAATAGCCTTACAGGAGGAGCACCGTTTCAAAGCTTTTAGTTCATCTCTCTAGTGTCACACACTCACACCATAGAGCTCGGTTGACTTCAGCAACAGTGAGACCAACATGTTTTCAAACTTGTTAACTCCAAAAAGGTTTCTCACATTACAACTTTCACCTTTAACACTTAGTTAGCAGTTTTTTCAAACATTTTCTAAAGGTTTTTATGTGGTTTTAAAACACCACCTGAATCTATATGCAATTGATGCAATTAGATATCTCACATGTGACACTAGATAACCGTATTTGCAAACCCGATTTGCTCATCTTTATAACATGACTATATATCCTATCAATCCGGCCATTTGCACTTCTGTACTCACCTTATGGACGGTGAAAGACAAAACCTATGCATATACCTGTCTTTTTATATCCAAGCTTCTTCTACTTTTTTTTTTTTTTTTTTTGAAACTAAAGCTTCTTCTACTTGATGTCCTTAGCTTCTTGTTTATCTTCTAGGGTCTTTTGTGACAACTTTTTGACCTTTGATCTCCTGTGTATAGCATCGGTCAAGTCCATCCTTGCATCCATAGAACTGGAACCTTGTATATACTAGCAAATAACATTAATCCCAAATGATGATATTGTCATAACAAAATCACTAATGACCCTTGCCAGGTGCCATTTTTTTTCCTTACGACTGGAATAAGTAATTTAGATATAAGTTTAGAGCTTTTTAGTTATTTTTTATAATGGCATAGGAGATAAGTTAGGTTTAAATTTAGTGGTTTGCTCTACTTTGTTTGTTCGTTATGACGCAAGCGGTTAATATAATAAAAAGATAGATAATGTATATTAGTGTCAAAATTATGATTAAACACACATACACTGTATACTATTAATTAGTTGTCCTAGAGGGTAGACCTAGAACTCTATAGTAGTAGGGCCCATAGTAGTATATACTATATATATATTTTTTAATAACGGAATTACATTCCGGCCTCTCTTGTAACGCATACACAGCCAAAAGCCTCTGCATGACCACACACAGCCAAACTTATTACAGAATCTAAGAACAAAATGAAACTTTAGTACATGAAGATATGTGTACTAAAGATTATCTGGCATCCACGAAAAAAATAGCGCTATAAGCGGCGCTATATAGCGCGCCAATTGAAACGCCCACGACGCTATTGTCAATTTCCACGCTATTGGCGCTATTGGAGCTATAGCGCTATTGCGCCGCCTAAAGCGCTATTTCCACGCTATTGCGCCGCTAAAGCGCTATTGGCGCCATAGCGCGCTATTTCCACGTTATTGGCGCTTATAGCAGCAGGTCGGGCGCTATCGGCAAAGGCGCCCGAATAGCGCCAGAAAAAGCCTAACGCTATTTTTCATAGCCCGCGATAAAAAAAACATGGACTGGCATCCATAGCGTCGAAGAATTGAGATCCATGGACACCCCACCTCGGCGCGCCCGACGAGAGGGCAAAGTGATGTCGCCTTCTAGACATCCCCCCAGAGAAGCCGACAAACCGCCCAGACTTGATCCAAAAAAACAGAATATAGATCAGATCTAGCGATAGATATACCGCCGACTCGTGTGATACCGGGTCGCTAGGGTGCATCGCGACACCGAATGGTCGCCATTGGAGAAGCACCTGTCCCCAGCGAAAGAGTACACTGCAGCTGCACCCAAGAAACGTGAACCATGACGCTCCCACGAAGATATAGGGAAGGTGCAGCATGATTCACCGGTCGGCCTGCCCCTCGGCGAACGGAGCCGTCAACGCGCCCCGGGGGTAAATGATGCAAAGCTGCACCATCGCCGCCCGGTCCGAGGGGACCGGATGTGGTTTTCACCGAGCTATATGTTCGCGGCGCGAGGGATGAGGAGGAGGGCCAGAAACACACCAACACCGGCAGCTAGATGTGGACAGAACTCGACGGCGGACGTCTTCAAGAAGATAGGTGACGCAGATGCGCCGCCGCCTAGAGGAACTAGGCGGGGTTTTCACCCAGATTATTCGCCCACCGATCCGCAACAAGCGGCGCCGCTGTAGGGCCTCCTTCGCGGGGGCAGGGCGCTGACCCCGGGGGGCGCCGGCCGCGTCGGCGCGGGAGATGCCGGGGACGCGGCCGCGTCGCGCGGTGCGCCATGCAAGAGGGCGCTACGTTCGCTGCCACCGCGGGGGACAACAAGGCACATGGGAGCTTGATCGCTTGAGCGGGGCGGCAGATCCGGGCATGGGGAGTCGAGTCCACACCTCTTGGCTGGGAAGCATGGCGGAGAACTCCATTGTCGACTTCGTGTCGCGTCGATGGGCGCGGGCTGCCCTGGACGCCATGGCCATCGGCCGGGCCGCCCAGCCGCTTCGCCGCGACGAGGAAGCCGGCACCGGGCAAGCTCGCCTGGCGCGGGGGGCTGCAGGCTCCGAGCCCAACCCGCCTTCTCAGATTCGGTATAGGATAGGCAGACCCGCCCGAGGGGCCGGATCCTCCGCGCGCGCCCCTGACCGCCATGGCCACAGCGACACAGCCGGCATCGATGGACCTCAGCGCCACGGGACAGAGGGCAACCGGCGGTGCCTCCCGCGATGTTGATGAGGGAGACGAGGTTCTTGTTGACCTTCCCGACGAGCACCGACGAGATCCATGGTGGCGGCGTCCGTGATGCGGAGGCCGCCACGAACTGCAGCAGCTTGCCCGACGCACAGCAGCCGGGAGTTAGGTGGGATGCGGGGAGGTTGAGTGGGTGGCGGCGGCGCCAATTGGCTGCCGGTGGGCTGGGCATCAGATCGCCCGGGTCATCGATCCCATTTTCTCGGATCGCCCTCTCGCTGGCTGCCCCTCCCGCCCTATGCTCATATATAGTAGAAGGGACTCAAGTCATATCTTTATTAACGTTTATTTACAACTCCTTTCTCCATGTCTTTAATATAAGAATTATGAGAGACTCATGGGGGCTCTATTGTCGTGAAGATGGTAGTATGGAGCCTCTGCCCTACCGTTAGATCCGCCCCAGCACTGCCGAATTAGCGAGCAAATTAAATAAACCAAGTAGAAAAAAAAAAGGAATATAAAAACAGAAACTACCGCTGTATATATCTGATACAGGCTTGGTCCATATTACTTACACAGGTACGAAGAAATTGCTGCTAGTTGTAGCAGCCACACTGATCTTGCAGTTTAGTACTGCAACTGATGGGGCTGGTAACAGCAGCCTAGCGAGAAACGGTTGCCCAGACAAATGCGGCAACATCAGCATCCCCTATCCGTTCGGCATGGGGAAAGCAGGCTGCTTCTTGAAAGGGTTTGAAGTCAACTGCACCTCAGATGATGTCCCTGTATTAAACTCTACAGGCACACGACTATTGGAAATCAATTTAACCTCTGGCGAGGCTCGCGTTGAAAATAACAACATATCAGTGGTCTGTAATATCAAACACAAAAAAATGAGTGGCGGAACATTCCTTCCAATTGGCCGTTCTTTCATGGTTTCCAGAACCAAGAACATATTCACAGCAGTTGGCTGTTCTACCATTGCACTCATCTCGGGGGATATAGAGACACCCATCATGGAGGATAGTACGGAGGAGGACGACGACTTGTACTACAGTGTCAGCGCATGTGGAGTGTTCTGCCTAGATGATAGCAGCTCTGAGAACACGGATTGTTCTGGCAGAGGATGCTGTCAGTCCGGAATTCCAAGAAACCTGAGATCCTTCTTCCCCTCATTCTACAGTAACGACTACGTTAGAGGTGGTCAGAATTTCACTAACTGCAGCTATGCATTTGTCGCCGAGTCAGACTGGTTTCAGTTTGATCCTAACTACGTCAGACCACATGTCTTTGCAAAGGAAAAGCTACGTGGACAAAGCCCCCCCTTGGTTCTCGATTGGGTTGTTGGCAATACAACCTGTGACGCCGCCACCAAGATGGGATCATCATTATGCGCTGACATAAACAGCGTGTGCATCAATGTGACCAGTGGGCATCGCTGCATCTGCCCTACAGGTTACGGGGGAAATCCCTACCTGACCGGAGGGTGTCAAGGTTAGCAAACATCTATATCTCATCCGCCCATCACATAATGTTGATTTCACTAACTTATATGTCTGACAGACATCGATGAGTGCAATTACCCGTCCCTGTATCCTTGCATGAACAATGCTACCTGCAACAACACCATTGGGGGCTACAACTGCTCATGCCCAGAGGGAACTCAGAGCGACGATCCCAAGAAAATGCCCTGCACTCCAATTTCTAAGAAGCAGCCTCCAATGAAGGTGTTCATAGGTATATTCTGCAGAATTTAATTTCTAATGGGGAAGCATGAAAGTGAGTAAAAGAGATAAGTTGCAATTAACTGATAAAAGAGGATGGAAATGCCCCTCTTTCTTTTTTAAGCGCCCAATGGGCGTGCAACGAGTTGAACTAATGACAAGTTGATAACAATATATTTTCAGGTATTTCTATCAGCATCCTGTTCCTCATCGTCTGTGTCTTTTGTCTGCTGATTGAGTATCAAAAAAGAAGACCGGCAGAAGAGAAGGAGAGGTTCTTCAAACAAAATGGCGGTCCTATACTATACCAGAATATACTCTCTAGACAAATTGATACAGTGATAATATTCACGATAGAAGATTTGAAGAAGGCGACAAACAATTTTGACAGAAGCAGAGAAGTAGGCAAAGGAGGCCATGCCACTGTCTACAAGGGCATTCTAGAGGACAACAAGGAAGTAGCCGTGAAGCGGTCGAAGAACATGAATCTAATGCAAACCGAAGAATTTGTGCAAGAGATTATTATACTTTCACAGGTCAACCATATAAACGTGATCAGGCTTCTAGGTTGCTGCTTGGAAGTTGAAGTGCCCATCCTGGTGTATGAATTCATCCCAAATGGAACGCTCTATCAATTGATCCATGAGAACCATGACAGGCAACATGTTTCTTTAGAAAACCGTCTCAGGATTGCTCAAGAATCTGCTGAAGCATTGGAGTATCTACATATTTCCATCAACCATCCTATTGTTCATGGAGATGTGAAGTCTCTCAACATTCTTTTAGACAACAACTGCATGGCAAAAGTGACAGACTTTGGGGCATCAAGGATACTTCCTAAGGATGCAGTTCAGTTCATGACAGTGGTGCAAGGAACTCTAGGTTACCTAGATCCTGAGTACTTGCAAGAGCGGAAACTAACAGAGAAAAGTGATGTTTATAGCTTCGGAGTCGTGCTTCTAGAGTTGATCACAAGGAAGACAGCAATATATTTCGAAGGCGGCGAGATAGGAAAAAATCTCACAACATCGTTCCTGAAAGCGCTAAAGGATAACAGAGTGCAAAGTATGTTAGATGCAAGCATAATGTATGATGGAACAGAGGAATTGTTCCAGGAGGTTGCTAAGCTTGCTAGCCAGTGCTTGAGTATGAAAGGGAGCGAGAGGCCTTCCATGACTCTGGTGGCTGATAAGCTGAAGGCTATACGAAGTACCTGGAGTGGTATACTGTCGCTGAAGCATATGAAGAAACTCAGCGTCTTTCTGAGCAGCTGGGCATGGGTGAACTATCTCCTAGCATGTACTGGACAGCAAGACATCTGGGATTGGATATTGAGACACCACATGTAGATCATGCTGGTAGTACCAACATCCTATAGCTAGGAATAATACTGAGAAACCACTCTGGAGTGTTACAAACATGGATCTTATGTACGTGTAGTCATTTTGATCACACCAGGTTTAGCATAGCATGTAGGCGTCATATAATCTTTTTCTTGTATATATAATCGGTGGTGTAAGGCATATAGACAGTTATCCATGTGCATTTGTGTAGAGATGTTTCTGTATTTTTCCTCGTTATTGCTGTTGAGATATTTCTGTATTTGTCCTTATTAGGAGTGAGCACCTGATTCCTTGATTAATAATGTGAAGAATTGGAAGGGTTTATTTTTTCTTCTCTCTGTTCCAGAAAAGCTGTGGTTACGTCTTGGCACTTAATGGCAAACATAACAAGAAAATTGGGACGGAAAATACGTCGTGGTCCTTGTTTTGATTTTTTTTTTTCACAGCAATTCAAATGTACCTACGCGCAACGGCAGGCTAATGGCTTTTCTAGATATCGTGCTAGGATGAACACTCCACGATGGCTGGCGTTGAGCAGGTTGATGGCTGTCCTACGACCGGCACTGCATCAGAATTCAGAAGGCTGTGTTCAGTGCTTTTGGTGTGACAGCGATAGCATGTCCTCAACGGCTCACTGCGGTCGTTGCCACGACAACTGGTCTCGCTCTCGCTTAGAGATGGTTATTAGTTCGGTGGGGTAATTGTGGCTCCTACGGTTGGTGGCAACACTGCACGACTAACTGCCAATTTGGAGTTGAGCGGAAGGTTTCAGTTGCGATGTGCAGTGCAAGTGGACAGTGGTGTGTGTTAATCTTTCTCCTGGGGCAATCTTCAGTGGTCCAACATCTGTTGGGTTGGCTGCGGTCCATGTTGACCGGCGCGGTTGCGACTGGTGACTCACTACTGCAGTGACAACCAGCAGATGGCGGCAAGTAGCAGGAGGTTTGTGTGTTTGAGGAATGGCAGTGTGTAAAGATTTCAGTGATCTCTTTGTACTATGATGCATGAATAAGATGTGGCTTTTAAAGACGTCCGCAATGGTCACTACAGGAATCCGCTTCTTTGCCGAGTGTGGATACGTTTGTCGAAAGTGAAAAAATCGGGCACTCGGCAAATAGCATCTTTACCGAGTGCCAAACTTAGCACTTTCGGCAAAGACTTCTTTGCCGAAAGTGCCTAACCGCCGGGCGGTGTTTCCCACTCGGAAAATTAGAAATTTGCCGAGCGCCAGAACCGTCGGCAAAATAATACACTCGGCAAAGAATAACAGGACCAAACGCCACGCCCTCCGTCACCTTTGCCGAGTGTCCGACGTTAGGCACTCGGCAAACTAGGTATCCTTTTGCCGAAAGTGCCACGCGCCTAGGCACTTTCGGCAAATAGGGTCTTTTAGAGTGCCATAAATGGCACTCGGCAAATTATGCATTTTTTTTTTGTTTTTCGTCTCATATTTTTTTGTGTGGACTTGGTACAGTAATTACATCTCATATTCAGAATTTGGGACAATTTCAAGTTGTTTTGCTATATTTCATGAATTATTTCTTTTTTTTTCTTGCATTTTAAGGCCACTCCAAATTTGAAACTGGTACATGAAATAATGGAATTTGGTCATTCAAAAATTATTATTCATGATGTTTGGCGTATGTTTAGGCTCAATCCAGGAACTCGCGCGAAATTGCGAACATTTTTGTGTCGGAACATGACGAGTTACATGCGGGAAAAGTGTTTTTAAATTCTATAAAATCCAAACGAAGTTTAAAAATCCATTAAACTTTGCGAGGTGTCTTGTCATCTCATGAGGAGGCTGTGGTAAAAATTTGAAAAAGATTCGAGCAAGTTGTGACGTCGGATGGCTAAAACTCAGAGAACCCCACACTTGATCTCATGAGGAGAGTGTGGAGGTGTATTTGCCGAGTGTGCCTAGACGCGTGGCACTCGGCAAAGACTATTTTTTAAAAATAAAAATGACACCTTTGCCGAGTGCCTCATTTTCGGCGCTCGGCAAAGGCGTAGCGGATAAATATCTTGCCCAGCTCCCTCTTCCCATTCATTTCGCGCCGAGCCCGCCCCGCCGGGCGCCGCCGCCACCCCGCCCGTCCCTCGCCGCCGCCCGCCACCGCGGGACTAGCCGGATCCCGCCGCCCGGCGCCGCGGACCCGCCCGCCCGAGCCGATCCGGCGCGCCCGGGCCAGCGTGGCCCGGCGGCCTCGGCGGAGGGCCGCCGGGCCCGGCCACGCCCGGCCGCCCCGCGCCGCCCCCAGCCCCCGCCCGGCCCCCGCTTGCCGGCCTTCCACATTCTGGCGGGAGGGGAGAAAGGGGAGGTGAGGAGGAAGAGGGAGGAAGGGGAAGGTGAGGAGGAAGAGGGAGGAAGGGAAAGAAGAGGAAGAAGAGGAAGGAGAGGAGGAAGAAGAGGAAGGAGAGGAGGAAGAAGGAGAAGGAAGAAGAGGAGGAAGAAGGTGATCGACGCCGGTCGCCGTTTCTTCGTGTTGCCGCTGCCAAGGTAAGCCCTATCCTTCTAGTAGTGTTAGTTGTAGGGTTTGTAGTAGTAGTTAGTAAATAGTTGTAGGGTTAGTAGTGTTAGTTGTAGGGTTAGTAGTAGTAGTTAGTAAATAGTTGTAGGGTTAGTAGTTGTAGGGTTAGTATTAGTAGTGTTAGTAGTTGTTAGTAATAGTTGTAGGGTTAGTAGTAATTGTTATGGTAATACTTGAATACTTTCATCTGCATGGTTTCGAGAAGTAAAGTGAATGGCTCTTGTTGATATATTGGTGGTTGGTGGCCTTCGTGCCCATATTTGGTATATGCATGTGGTTGTTGGCCTTCGTGCCATGTTTTTGCAGGTTTTGGGAACCTCCCCGTGCGGGGAGGTGTCGCCCAAATTTTGAGTCGACACTAACTATTTTTGCCCTTGTTTTGTAGGAGGACCTGTGGGAGGGACTCGGCGACCCCGATCGTCCTCGTGGGCGCTGCGTGTCTTGCTGCACCGCGTCTCCACCGACACCGTAGGTATTAATCACCTCCGTCCCGTCCTTATAGTTGTCTTACATAGCGTGACCCGGTTAGCGCGTCTCCGTCCGAAAGAGATCTGAGGGCGTGGGTATGCGCATTCGTGCATATCTGCGACGTATCATTTCGGTTGTCGTTTTTGGACAGCCGTGTGGATCGTAGATGGGTTAGCATCCATGCTTCAGTCCCGTCCGAGGCAGATTTTCGGCAAACACCTCCCGTTGTTCTCCGGATACACACTCTCCCGCGGGGCGTGTATCGGGAGAACGGCGAAGGGTCCGCCACGCCCGGGCGGGCGAGCCGAAAGCATGAACTAACCTTCTCTACGCATCCTTCGAACGGATTAGACCTATCCCTCACCTATTAGATGGTAGGAACGCCGCGTGTAGATGCAATTGCTGGTTATATGGCTCGACATGGGCGTATGACAGAGGATGGATAACCGTGAGTGGATGTACACGGGCCGCAAGTAAGAGCCTTGAATGGGTTAGGGGACCGATGCTTTCTGGAGCATGCATTTGGCCCAGCTGCTAAAGGGTCTATTCGGATGCCGTGTCCCTGCAGCAAATGTAAGAACAAGAAAAAGAAACGAAAGGTTGAAATGGGCAAACATATTTACAACAACGGATTCGCCCCAAACTATAGCCGCCGGATCTTCCACGGTGAAGTCGATCGTATTAGAGAGGACGTGGTGAGGCCCCTCCTCGAGGAGTATGATGCAGATGCGGGATGGCAGACATGATGGCAAGACTTTCACGATGCATGGTTCAATGGAGGATTGGAGGAGGAACCTGAGGAAACCGCAAAGGCGTTCTACGAGATGATGGAGGCGGCACAAAGAGCCCCTTCACGAGAAGACAATGGTTACGGAAGGATGCCATTTCACGCCTTATAGCGTTGAAGTCGCAATTGAGCATTAGTCGAGGGCGGCCGACACCTCGTTGTCGATTATTGGCAAACCGTTTCCAGAGGGTCACGCCCCTGCCGAAGAACACGTGACGAGTCACGAGAGACTCCTTCGTGGACTCAAGATGCCGTATGAGTCGTACCATGCTTGTCCAAAGGGGTGCGCCCTATTTAGGGAGACCTCAAGGAAGCAACGACTTGCCCAAAGTGCAAAGCCTCTAGGTTTGTGGAGGTAGAATGTAGTGGTGGCGGGAAGAAACAAAGTCAAGATCCCCGAGATGGTCCTACGACACCTTCCTTTTCGCACCGAGGCTCCAACGGCCGTACATGTGAGAGGAGTCCGCGAAAACAAATGACATGGCACAAGAAGGGCAAAAGATCTGAACCCCGGAGAAGTTGGTACACCCATCGGATGGTGATGCATGGAAGCACCGATAATATGCATCCCGAAAAGCTATGGAGGCTCGAATGTACGCCGAAGCGCTCGCAATGAATGGGTTCAACCCGCACGACGGAATGTTGGCGCCCCGCATTAACTTGTTGGCCCGCGTGATCCCTCTCAATCTTCCCCCCGGTGTCATGTTTGAGCTCAAGCACCGTTCTTGACGCCGATAATACCGGGCACCGGGCAACAATATGGGTGTGTTCATGCGGCCGGTGTGGGATGAATTGCAAGATGCTTGGCAAAATGGGGTAACCGACGCATTTAACCAGAGCTACAAAGACGAACTTTACAATGCATGTGTGGTACCTATATTCAATGCATGACTTCCCGGCTTATGGCATATTCGGCGCATGGTGTGTTCATGGGAGGTTCCCTTGCCCAACATGCAAGGCAACCGTGATGTTCAATTGGCCGCGAAGGGTGGTAAGTATTCTTCGTTTGACAAACATCGTCAATTCCTGCCCGAGAACCATGAATTCGAGACTAGACAAAAAGCACTTCACGAAAGGTGTTGAAGTCACCGACCCCATCCCAAAGTTTATGACCGGTGAAGAGGTCCTTGCCGAGCTAGCTGGTCTCAAAATCGATGAAAAGAAAGGTTGTTTTGTTGGATATGGTACCACACACATGTGGACTTATATATCGGGCTTGACTAATCTCCCCTACTACAAGGATCTTCTTCTTCCACACAACATCGATGTAATGCACACGTAAAAGAATATCTCCAAGGCACTCTTCGCAACAACCATGGACCTTAAGAAGTCAAAGGACAACGTTAAGGCTAGACTTGACATAGAGATGATGTGCGATGGACCAAAGCTAGTGATAGAGACCCCTAGCCCCGGGAAGAGATGGAAAAAAGGGCCCGGCCGACTACATCATCAAAAGGGCCGATAGGAAGGAAGTACTACAGTGGATGAAGACGTTATCGCTCCCCGATGGGTATCGCGGCGAATCCGAGTAGGGGAGTGAACTTGCGCACTATGAAAGTCTTAGGGATGAAGAGTCATGACTTCCACATATGGATTGAGCGGATCCTTCCCCGCAATGACTCCGGGGATACCTCCGAGCCGGTGTGGCGGCCCCGGCGAGTTGAGCTTTTTCTTCCGCCCGCCTTTGTGTTAAGGAGTTATCTCGGGATGCGATTGCTGATCGGAGCGTCTTTTGTGTTGATCCGCAAGTTGGAGATGATATTTCCACGGCTTCTTCCCGTCGATGCAAAGACTGATTTTGCACCTTCCCGCGAGGCACCGGTTGGGGGCGGCAGCCCGTTGGTGCTATCCAATCGAGAGGGCTCTCAAGGTACCGGAGAAAATGCAGAATAAAGCCAAAATTGAGCCTTCCGTGGCGAGGCATACATTCTAGAGGAGGTGTCGACCTTCACACAGGCATACTATATACCGAGAAACTCCCCTAGCGTCCACAATCCTACCCCTCGTTACAACGCCGACGAGAGTTCATCGAACCTCAGCCTTTCGAGGAGGGCAAGTCGGAAGAGGAAGCGCAGACTACCCACAAGCACTTGTCCTTTGATGAGTGGCGACTATCATGCTCTATGTGTTGTTGAACCTTGACTTTAAAACCGCTCCTTATCGCCAGTAAGTTCTCAATGAGCTTGTTCCATACGCCGTCACTATCCTCCACCTATCGATCCGACCCACTTGCCTTGTTTTTTTTCAGGGAATTTATTGGTCAACACCGAGAGGGAATGGGGCTCCTACCTTGCAACAAGAAGACAATCTTCTAAAAAAATGGGCAGCCCGATTTTATTTCCTCGGTTCTCGCTCAAAGGTACCATCCAACTAATCTCGTTCCGACTTTGATATTCCACTTTGGTCCTAGTAACATATAATGTAACGATCTATGTGGCCTCACCTTGCAGGCCCGCACAGATGCCGAAATGTGCGAAGATTTAAAACAAGGTGGGCAATGGCTTCCCCGTAGGGTCAACTCGTTCACCATTTATGATGTGAATGGCTATCGCCGCACGAGAAGCTACGAGGAGAGTCGGCCCAACCGTAGGAAAAACAACGTGCACCGGAGTTCGTACGCCCGGCTTGGATAAGAACGACTATTACGGCATAGTCGAAGAAATATATGAGCTCAACTTCGGGGTCCTAAAGAGCTCAAGCTAGTGGTATTCAAATGCCATTGGTTCGATCCTGGATGACACGAAAGTAGACCCTACGATTGGGCAAGTTGAAATTCGACAGGATTCCGTATATGGAGGAGAGGATGTCTATATTGTGGCTAATATACACGCCACACAAGTTTATTACCTCCCATGGGCGTGCCAAAAACACGAGGACCTTGCGGGTTGGTACCTTGTGCAGCGCAGTATCGCCAAGACGTAAAGCGCCCGTTCAACGATGATGATTACAACCTTGACCCAAACACTGAAGAGTTCTATCAACCTGAGGGGCTAGAAGGACGTTTAGAGATAGACATTCTTTCGTTGATGGGCATGGAAGTAGACAACGCCATCGATGAGGACGAGGGTGATGAGGTGCAGGATGCTAAGGACTTGCAAATTCTTGAACGATGGAGGATGGTGCGCGAAGGAGTTGTGGAGGGCGATGCACATGCTGAGGGCGATACAGATGATGAGGATGGTGACATTGATGATTACAATAGTGATAGTGATAGTGATGACTACATGCCAAACTTTTAGGCATTCGGGAGATAATTTCTAAATCATGTAATACTATTTTGTTATTATTGTTACCTTTCAATTATGTTTCGTTCATTTTGCAATACTAATTGGTTTACTCTTTGTCTTTGCGGGGACTCGACAAAATGCCAGGCGGAAGGCGGCACGCGTCGGCAGGGGTCCGTCCCTCACGCGAGGCCCCCCACCCTCTCCCCACGCCGACGAGGAGGAGGTCGACGAGCAAGACCGACGGTGAAGGCGTCGGCGCGCCGACGCCGCCCGATCCACGAAGGAGGCTTGAGTTTGTGTCTTCGTCGAGCCGGCCCGGGGCCGTCGTTGGGCCGCCGGGGGGCCGTCGTCGGGCCACACCTCTTCAGACTCGGACCCGTGTGCAAGAGACACCGCCGAGACGTCTTCCTCGAGTTTGAGCAAGGTCTACCAGCGGGGCCTCGACCCTCCCACGAGGGACGATCCCTTTGCCGCCCGGTGATTCGACCCCCCACGGTGACAAGTAAGTAGCCATTGATATTTTCACTACTTGTTCATATGACATGTTGAAAATCGAACTTCGTGACCAACAATTGGCCTTAATGGCTCGAAAGCAAAGAATCGGAAGATTGTAAGCGGGGGGGGCAGTTCGCGCCATATCAATGGCATCCGAGCCTCCCGATTAAAGAGAACTACCGCCGGTGACCGTGGGGACGGAGGAAGCCGCCCTATATTTGGGAGCACTTCGCGGCGCGTGGAGGAGGGCACCCTTGCCGTGAAGATCAAGACGGACTTCCGGGTGAGTCTCAGATGCGGGATTACTTCACGTAGTTTAAATACTATGTTTTTAAATAATAGAATGATACGTGTTGTCTCGTATGCGTAACTACTTCACGCTAGGCGGGCAAGAGGCGGTGGCCGCTAGAGTGCGGGACAAGGTGCGCGAGACCGACTCAAGGACTGCACCATGAGGCACGTGTCCGGTGCATCATCTCCTTCAACGCCGACGTGCTTGGCAAGGTGGTGAGGAAGAATGAAGCAAGGAGATGATGCTCGAGGGGAGACCGACCTCACCGGGGACCAAGTACATCCGGGTTCAGAGAACGCATTTATTCCGATTCCTTCAATGAAAAATAAGCGGGCTTCCATTCATCCTCTTCTATGTCATGCGGATGTGTCCGGAGTGGTGCGGCAAGTACAAGGACTCTTTGGGAGGCCATTGTGGACAAGTGGCTCTTGGACGAGACGCACGAGACCAAGAGACTTCGTCGGAGATGTCGCTTGGAGATGGAAGGGAAGCCACACCACCAAGGGAGCGTGCCCCTCCCAAAGGTATATGGATAGATGGGTACGATTCTGTTTGATTTTTATTCAAGCGCTCAAATCTCTTCACTTCTAACCATCTCTGTGTTCTCCGTGGAGTCCGCTTCGCATGAAGGCCAGCACATCAGCCAGTAACGCTGGGTTCGCTTTAACTCACAGCGGCGAGCGACCGACAAGGACAACGCGTCACGACCCGAAGGGGCCCGGGCGTACACCAATGCCCGCGTCTACCCCAAGCTTACCCAAGACGCCGAGGCGGCAAAGCGGCGCTTATGGGGACGACGATCCACCATCGCGCCCTAGACACGCACTGGTGATGAGGTTGGGAGGAGGGAAAAGACGACCCCGATGCGATGGATGGCCAACGGCGCGATCAACCCATCCCTGCTCATTTCCGTCGAGCGAGATTCGACTCAAGGAGCACGACCTCCAATCGACATCCCCATAGCACCTCGGCGTGAGCTCCACGCAGATGATGCAGGAGTTTCAGGTAATTTCAGTTTCATTCGTCGTTCACTGGTTTTACACATGTCCGCTGCCTATGCATTGTTTCAACGTTACGGGTGTAATATTGCAGGCCCGGATGGCAGAGTTGGAGGCCAGGCAGGCGGCCCAGGCGGCAGAGTTTGAGGCCAGGCAGGCGGCCCAGGCAGAGGCCCATCGGCGGGAGTTGGAGGCATACCAGCAATACTCGGGGTCGCTGTTGCGGGGCGTGGCGGGCTACTTCCGGGGCCTCCAAATCCCGGGTGTGACCCTGCCTCCGTTGCCTAGCTCGCTGTTCGCTCCACCCCCGTTTCCCGTTCCTCCTCCTGTAGGGACTCCGGTGAGTATATGTTGTTGTTTATTTATTTGGCTAGTGCGGCTCACCTGCAGGTACTAATGAGATCGCCTCTCCTTTGTGCAGCCACAGTCGGCGGGTTCGAACCCGACTCCTCCAGGTGGCCCTTCTCCACCCCATCCGGTCGGCCCGACTCCACAGTACACGTGGCCAGGTGGCGTTCCTCCTCCGGGCACGCAGCAGCCACACTACGGGCTTCCACACGTCCCTCCTACACACCACGGGTGGACGTACCAATCGGCGCCGCAGCATGGGTGGTATCCGGGGCAAGGTGAGGGCCCCTCACACTCTTCGCACCAGGGAGGCCACGGGTCGGGGCAGTGAAGTTGAGTTGGTGGTGATTAGGTTCAACCCTTTGTAATCGCGTGATGGATTTCTTTTAGATGTTGGATATGTTGCTTCGTGATGGATCTCGTTTCGATGTTGGACATGTTAGATTTCGTTTGGTTGTTGGACATGTTGGATTTCGTTTGGATGTTGGACTATATGTGTGAATTTGTGATATATGTGGATTATATATGTGAATTTGTGATATATGTGGATTATATATGTGAATTGGTGATATATGTGGTTTATGTGTATATATGAATGCTTATGGTATATGTATATGTTGATTTGCAGCAACAATAAACGTAAAACAGCAAAAAAAAAAAATAAAACTCCCAGCTTTTGCCGAGTGCCAAAGACTCGGTAAAAAGCCGGGCACCCCGCACTGGAATGGCAGATTTGCCGAAAGTGTGAGAGGTGGCACTCGGCAAATCTGCCATAACTTTGCCGAAAGTGTTTTCTAATCCTCGCACTCGCAAATTTCTTTATTTTTTCAAATTAATAATTTGCCGTAGTAATCGACATGGCACTCGGCAAAGGGTTTTAATTCAAATCTTTGCCGAAAGAATCGACATGGCACTTTCGGCAAAGGGCGCCCATTTCTAACGGACGACGTTTCCATTGCCGAAGCACTAACATGGCACTCGGCGACGCTTTGCCAAGTGCCCGACATTTAGCTTTTCGGCAAAGAATGGTTTGCCGAGTCATTCTTTGCCGAAAGCGCCGCGCGAAGTTTGGCACTCGGCAAAGGCTTCGCCCGAGTGCATAGAAGCCTTTGCCTAGTGCGCTCGCACTCGGCAAAGCAGCCGATTCCTGTAGTGGGTTAGCTATTTTATTAGCTAGATGTGGCATGGTAAGAAAAAAGTAGGAGAACAGAGTAATCACTGGATACAAGCAAATAGCTAGACTATTTCACGTAATTCAAAAATATGTGAGAGGAGCATGTGAGTCCAATAATATAAAATAGTCTTTACTTTTGTCTCTCATCTCCACATCAGTAGACTATGTAACTACCACTAGCTATTACCACTGCGGACGCTCTAAATTCTAGTGGTGGCTGGTGCTATGCACAGGATGGAGGCAATCCTTGTTGACTTTGGCTTGGTGTGATAGCGGCAAGTCACACATTACTATGACCTTGTCGGTGCCAGAGGATCTCCTACTGGCAACGGTTCGTTGCAGTTTTTGGCTATGACAATTTCCTAAGTGACTAGTTTGGGGCTTGGGTGTGGGGTTGTCAGTCGAAAGCTATGCCAGGCCTTTAACTTTGGCCCCCCAATGGTGACACATTTACCGACACATCTCTCGTTGGACGGGTAGAGGCATTGTTGTAAGGCTTTCTTACACTCTAGAATATTGGTTTGAAAAACTTTGGTTCTCTAGTTGGTGTTGACAACATTTGTGGATGACTTTCTCCTCGGAGGAGGCATCACTATGGAAAATCTACTCGCCCTCTTACTTTTCTTTGCTTGTTCTTTGTAGCATGCATGGCGACGCTTGTTGGTTGTTGTTTCTAATGTTTGCTGACGTTGTGTTTCTTGTAGTGGTAGTTTTGTTGCCATATCCTTTCTAAGGGTTTTGTATTTTGTTTTGTTTTTCTTCTTATTGTAAAACGCTTCTCGCTATTAATATATGCCCAACATGCTCTTGTTGTTGCACTACCGGATTCGCAGGCTTTGCGCTCGAGAAAAAAGACGACAACAACTAGGGTTCCTGCATGTTGAGGGAATGGCTAGCACGAGAGCGCGAGGAAGACACAGAGGGCACCTCGGTGGCATGTTAAAACGGGCTAGAGGAGTTGAGTGGAGCCATTGCGGTTCACCATACAAGGCTATGGCTGGTGTTGAGTGTAGCCATATGCTTGGCTTCGCTCATTTGAGTTTGTGATGGCTCATTATTTATAACAAGCTAAAATTGAGCTCGAGCCGAGCTGAGCTCAGCTGAGCCAGTCATGAGCCAAGAGGACTAATGAGCTACTCCCTCGGTCCTGAAACATGGTGCATTCTTGCATTTGAAATTTGTCTTGAAATATAAATGCATTGGGAAACAAGAATATAATGTTTACTTAAATAAATATACATGATTATTTTTGTTGAATTTATGTCTTATATGGGCTTGGCCCAATACAAAATCCAGAAATTCCTAATAAATCTCAAAGGCTCATTCATGAATATGGAAAGGAGGGAGTGGTGGAATCCTTTAGTACCACATTGCTAGTAGAAGGTGGAGAGGACCAACTTAAATATGGAAGTTGTTTCTACCTTCTCAAGTCTAGTGTGAGAAGGGAAAGGGAACTCCACACGGCGCCTCGCCTCACGGGCGGGCGGGGCGAAGGCGCGGGCGCACGACATGTGCGTGAATGGTATATATAAGCAGACCACCCGCGACCTGACGGGCGAGCAAGTCTCCGGAACCGTCGTCTTTGCGATCCTGCACCGGGAGAAGGCGAATAAGGGTTTTGGGAGGTTTTGGGAAGCGCTCTTCGCGCGACTGCTCCCGATCTTCGTCACGGCTCGTCTTCCGGGAAGGACACGCGGAAGACCGTCTTCATCGTCAACTTCTTCGACTTCTTCTGCCGCCGCTGATCGACGACAACGAGCGACACGGAGGACCTCGGCTTCGGGAACCTCTCCATTACGTTGTCCTCGACGTCAAACAGGTATTCCCAAGATCTAATCTTTGTGTTAGTCATGTTCAATCTATCCAATCTATCTGGTGTGCTAGTTGTGCTTACACCTGTTGCTATGATCATGCTATGCTATTTGCTATTGAATCATATTATGATATGTGATATGCTTTTATGCTATGCTAGTATGCTTCACATGCTTTATCTAGTAGATCTGTTTATCATGATTTATATTATAGAATTAATCTGAAAATTGACTAATATTTCAACAATTTTGTGTATAGAAAGTAATTCATGTACTTTTCATATTTTGTATTAGAGACGGAAACTTCATCCTTTAATCATAGGGAATATAATTAATCATATTTCTATACACTAGGAAAGTAAAGCAAGGATTACATGTGTCTATTGCATTCTCTCTTATTTTATCTAAGAAAGTATGTTAAGGACGGAGGGAGTATGAGTTCTTCGTCCAACCCTATCGGTACCTTAGGAACTTGCTGTATGGATTTAATTACACTCGTGGAATGAACCACTTGCATTCTCTTGCATTCTTGATATCTGCATTTTTTTTTTTTTTTCCTGGATGTCTGTTTCTGGAGTAATTTCGAGGAAGTAACCAGCAAAGTGTGTATAGAACTCGAAAGTGATCAACTAGACTAACGCGTATCATGTTGAGCCGCTCGTTGGTTCCTAGCAATCATTATTGTTCTGAAGTGTTCACAGCCGTGCCGGAAGAGGTGTACTATGCCCAAGCAGTGTCATTCAAGAGTGTCGCAATCGCACCTGCAAAGTAAATAAAGTGAGAAAAAAAAAAAAAGCTGTAGACTCTCGCCGTCAACTCGAGCTACCTTTGTTTAAAAAAAAAAAAAAAAAAAAAATCGAGCTACCTTGTGTTCACGCGTCGCCCAGTCAACTCGAGCTACCTTTTGGTTTTGGTAAAATACTCCCTCCTTTTTCAAAAAGAGCGTCGTTTTTACCTTCCGATATCATGTTTGACCACTTCATCTTATTCAAAAATTTTGTATCAATTATAAAATCAATAAATTAGTATTAAAGTATCCCTAATGATAAATAAGTTGTAAAGAATGACTAATATTTATAAAACTTTTTTTAATAAGGCGAATGATCAAACATTATGCATGAAAAAACCTAAAACGACACTTTTTTTAGAGCGGAGAGAGTAAGGTTTTGAGTGTTCCTGTAAAATAAAGTTTTGAGTTTTGAGTGTCTGTACACATTTAAATAGATTAATAAAAAAATTACAGAATTTGTCTATAAACTATGAGGAAAATTTATTAAGCTTAATTAATTTATTATTAGCACATCTGTTATTAAGCCTAATTAATTCATCATTAAGCTTAATTAATTTATTATGGACTAATTAGGTTTAAAAAATTCGTCTCATAAAAATACATATAAACTACAAAATTAGTTTTTTTATTTTATCTACATTTAATGCTATATGCTTACACTGGATTCGATATGACAGTTGTAAAGTTTTTTTTTTTTTTTTAAGGTAGGACGCCAGCAGTGGTGGTGCGTGCAGCCATGGCCCGTATGGGTTTCGTACGTGTTGCGTGTTGGAGACGTACGCCTATCGAGTCGTCGAATCGATCGGGACCGATACGCGGTGCAACTGGCGACTGGTATTGTGATGCTGAGAGGCGAAGACCTCATGGCGTTGTCTTCGAGTCATCGGCCGGCCCGGCCCCGGTCAGGTCACCAAGCACTGGAGGTGCATGGTAGGGCCCTGGGATTTGGGGACATGGAACACGGTAATCTACGCACGCCTGCGTTTATATAAGCTAGCTACCTACGAGTACCTACCATGGTGCTTCAGCCTTTGATCGAGCCGATCCCAGTTGCAAGCTCCCCAGCAGTCCGCATAATACTGCTTTCTTCTCGTGCACGTACTGGCGGAGAACGAAACTAGTGCATAGCTGCGTATCCACGAGATTCACGGATGGGTTTGCCATTGCCTACAGGTATGTTTTCCTCATTTTACTTGAACCCTCTAGTTAATTAATTAAGGCTATCTAATAAGTACTATTTTATCTGTTTCTAAACTATAAGTCGCTTAAATTTTTATGGGATATTCATTTTGCTACGTATCTAGATATTATAATATGTTGAGATACGTAGCAAAATGAATTAACCAAAAAATCAAACCGACTTATAATTTAGAACGGAGGGAGTACTTCATTAAAAAAAAAAGTATTAGTAGAGTTTTGTTATTATAGGATATGCACAAACCTCTCTAATTAAGTTTTGACAGGTTAGGCGGACCTACATGGGCTTTTTTTTTTTTTTTTTACAATTCATGATCCACATCATTTGTTGGTCACGTACACATCATAGGACCGGTCCTGTTCAAATGGACCAGGATTAGTTGTTAGCTATGGGTAAAAAAATAACCAGATAAAATTTAGACAACTAGTTGTTAGCCCTTAGTTGTTTGAATCCTTACTTAAAAATTAGCTCTTGACAAAAATGCCAATCCTTCTACTTTTTTCTCTCTCACTCGGCTAGAGAGAATATAGAGGATAGTGATGACTTTTTTATATATCTACAACACTTTTAGCCCTAGTTAGCCAAGTTTGAAGGACTAGTGAACCAACAATTAGTCGAGACTTTAGCCAAGATCCTTAATGGCTAAAATTTAACAATTAGTTGTTATCCCATGGTATCCAAACAAGCACATAGTCAATGAAAAAAAAAAAAAACTATTAACTGAGGACAGAGACCATGCTGGTTTTTTCGAGCAAACAGAGAGCCTTATTAACTATCAACGGGATACCAACCATCAAAGCCTTAACGTTTGCTACGTCTAGCTTTTTTTTCGAGACGGGGATATAGCCCGTTTTTCATTAAGCGAAGAGAATGATCAATAGACCTACACATAAAGGATACAAAAGGATTCGCAGGTAATCCATGGATTACCAACGAAGTCCTTAACATAAACGAGAAGCAAGAAACATGAGGGGTGGGGGACCCTCCACCTAACAACCCCAACCCTGAGCCTAATACAAAATAAACCTCAACACCTTGGTAGCCTGCAGTGATAGGAACCGTAGATGACAGCAGCGACAAAGCATCCACTAGAACTCCTCGGTGGCAAAGCATCCACCGGCACCCCACGGCGGCGAAGCATTCGCCGGGTAACGAACTCGATGGCAAAGCATCCACCAGAAACACCTCGGCAACAAAGCATTCGCCGGAAACAACCTTGGAATTCGGGTGCTCCTCCGAGTCACAAAGGCCATAGCCCCCTGGACCACGGGCGAGGAGAACCACAGAATCCGAACCCTCCTCCGAGTCACTGAGGCCAAAGCCCTCAAGACCATGGGCGAGGAGGACTTACCTGCAGACACACCAGCGGCAAAGCACCACCCAAGCAACAAAGAACATACTCCTCCGAGTCACTTAGGGCCACAACCCACAGGACCACGGGCGAGGACCTACCTGAACAACAACAGCGGCAGAGCAACTGCCCAAATAGACGACTACAGCTACCACTAACACCAACTAGACATACCAAGGTGATGAGAAGCGAGAAGTGCGAAAAAGGCTCGGGACCGGCACACCGCGACGGACGTAAAACCCCGGCACAAAGGAGGCAAGCAAGGAGCATCAATGAAGCCTTCAAGAAGGAACTGACATCCACGGATGCCAACATCATTGTGGATAGCATCCAGGGATTTTCATCCCAAAGCTTGCCCCAACGGGCTCCAACAACGAACTAAGGACGACGCCTTCGGGAAGGTGATGACGCATCGCGCCACCGTCGTCAGCTAGCAAAAGCCCGGCGGGATTTTCACCCCTATTCATCGTTGGAGGGGCCACAAAGGTTGGCGGCTGGAGCATGACGAAGAGAAATGCGGTGAGGGGAGCGGCGGGCGCCACCAGCCAAACCACCACGGCAGACTCGCGCCACGGCCACACGGCGCCACTCACACCACCATGGCGCGAGAAGCACAAAACCAGAACACCGCCACCGACCACGCCACCACGACGTCGCCGATGCACCACCACGAGCAAGACCCGCTCCATCAAGACGGCCGGAGGCCGCCGCCCGCCATGGCCACCACCGGCCCCCGAGGTTACCGGGGAGGCCCGACGCGGAGGGATGGCCAAGGGCGGGCGGACGGCCCGAGGGGGCCGATCCGCGGCAGGGAGGCCGGCGCCACGGGCCGCCGCCGGACTGGCCCGGCCATACGCCGGCGCCCACCAAGGTCACCGGGCAAGGCCTGGGAGATCCCGCGGGGGGACGCACTGCGCCACCGGGTCGTCGGCTAGCAAAAGCCCGGCGGGATTTTCACCCCTATTCATCGTTGGAGGGGCACAAGGTTGGCGGCTGGAGCATGACGAGAGAAATGCGGTGAGGGAGCGGCGGGCGCCACCAGCCAAACCACCACGGCAGACTTCGCGCGCCACGGCGCCGCCACTCACCACCATGGCGCGAAGCACAAACCGGGAACACCGCCACCAGCCACGCCACCACGACGTCGCCCGATGCACCACCACGAGCAAGACGCTCCATCAAGACGGCAGAGGCAGCCGCCGCCGGCCATGGCCACCACCGGCCCCGAGGTTACCGGGGAGGCCCGGCCGGAGGATGGCCAAGGGCGGCGGATCGGCCACGAGGGCGGGATGCGGCCAGGGCCGCTGGGCGCCCACGGGCCGCCCGCGGGACTGGCGGCCATGGACGCCGGCGCCCACCAAGGTCACCGGGCAAGGCCGGGCCCGGGAGATCCCGCGGGGCGGATCCGCGCAGCGGCCGGATCCGCGACGCCGGCGGCGGATCCGCCGTCCGCTGGAGCGCCGGTGGGAGGGGGGGGGGGGCGCTGATGGAAGCGAAGACACGGGCGAGGGCCGCCGCCTCCACCAAGGGAGAAGGCGACGACGGGCGGCCGGGGGGAGCCGGGGGAGGGGCGGAGTTGGCCGGCAGTGCCGTCGCCGAAGTCGCCCGCGGAGGGGCGCTCGGGGTCGAGGGAGGTGAGAGGAGCATCTATCCTCGATAGTGAATAGACTGCTACGTCTAGCTAGCTAAGCCTACTAAAACATTTGGCACTTGATTGCGATCTCTCTTTACTTGGGATATATTCAACCCGTGTTCAGAAGGCAAGCAAAGGCCCTTTGGCCCCCTAAATTGCCGGGCCTATTACTAATCTATCCACTTCGTTCATACGCAATGCCGACACGAAGGCGCGATCGTCCATCCCACACCTGACACCTGCTTGCAGACCCTCTATATGGCAATGGTACGGTTTCCGCCTCCTCAGCAGTGCCACATTGTTCTCGTCGAATTTCCACACCGAGAAAATGACTTGGCTAGAGTTATTGTCCCTTGAGATTGCTCATGTCCCTCCTTTGCCATGCAGACTGCTTCCCATTGAAGCGAATGAGTAGCAGATGTCACACACCTCATGACAATCAGTACCCATTCACTTTGCATGCCCAACTTCAGGAGAACTCTGTTCAGGAATGACCAATCCACTTGGCCATATGCTTTAGATACATCCAACTTGTACGCACAAAAGGAGCTTCGGTCATCTGTGTTAGTGTTGATGGTATGCAAGCATTCGAAGGCGAGAAAGCATTATGAGTAAGCTGTCGGATATAAATATCATGGTGTCTAAGGACAAAGCGTTAATAGACATCAAAATTAACTCAGCTGATAGGTCAAGGATGGCAAAATGGTGCAGTCCAATCCTTCGGGGACGAGGTCAGCCTTGCCCGATCCCTAGGGCAAGGTGTCCATGTCATCTGACCCCAAGGAGATGGACCTTGTATTGTCCGACCCCACTTAGGGGGGACTATCGCTTTGCCCAACCCCCGTGGTGCGGGCCCTATTTCGTCGACCCCCTATCCCCCTCCCCCAAAGGACTTACGCCTCCTCGATGGCATTATGCGATCGACCCTCAATTGGCGGCAGATCTCGGTGGAAGGGATCCACACTACCTCGTGGCCCGACGGTACGCCTTTGATGCGACGTAATGTCGTGGCAGGTCATCACTAGGATTTGTCACGACGTGGGGTGGAACAACACTATGTTGTCCCATCCCTATACGACCTCGTGAGGACAAACGCCGACCTTGGGCGAATGATTGCGCATGTGTCCGCCTCCCACCGCCAAGCCGAGCCCACGACCATGCTGCCGTGCCCAATGATTGTTTACGCCGGCAAGGCCGGTTGACCTTGTTGTCCATTTAGGGGGTGCTTAGTTGGTGAAATATTTTGGGTTCGCGTACTGTAACACTTTTTGTTTGTATTTGGTAATTATTGTCCCACCATAGACTAACTAGGCTCAAAAGATTCGTTTCGTACTTTTCAGCCAAACTGTACAATTAGTTTTTTTTATTTATCTACAAGATTCGATATGACAGAAAACTGTAGCACTTTTTAGGTTGGTGGATGGGAACTTAGGCTGTGTTTAGTTGGTGAAATATTTTGGGTTTAGCTGTAGCACTTTTCGTTTGTATTTGGTAATTATTGTCTAATTATGGACTAACTAGACTCAAAAGATTCGTCTCGCACTTTTCAGCCAAACTATGCAATTAGTTATTTTGTTTACCTATATTTAATGTTCCATGCATGCATAAGGGCGTCCGCAATGGTAATAGGTAGTGCTAGCTACGTAGTTGGCTTACGTGGAGTGAGAGACGACAATAAAGACTATTTTATATTATTGGATACACATACTCCTCTCACATGTTCTTGGGCTACGTGAAATAGTCTAGCTATTTGCATATAGCTAGTGACTACTCTCCTACTTTTTCCTTACCACGTCACATCTAGATAGCCAAATAGCTAACTATTATGGACGGCCTAAAGAGATTCGATGTGATGAATACTGTAGGAGTAGCACTTTTTAGGTTTACGTTTTGGAACGCCGCAGAATCGGTCGACGACGCACATGCGGCAACAATAAATGATGGGGACAAAACGACAAATCCTCCCCATCATCACCCATAAAGCAGATGGGACCGCATAGAAAGGAGAAGAATGGCGTGATTCTGAGCTCCCCGCTCTCCCTACTTTTCGGGACAAAACGACAAATCCTCCCCATCATCACCCGTAAAGCAGATGGGACCGCATAGAAAGGAGAAGAATGGCGTGATTCTGAGCTCCTGCTCTCCCTACTTTTCCTTCGGGTGTGTTTAGAGCCCAAGTTTCTTTCCAAAATTTTCTGCACTCCCATCACATCCCATTACATCAAAACAATAAATGCATCAAAAGACGCATATCCGAGTACGAAATGTAGGTAAAAAAAATAAACTAATTACACAGTTTAGAGGGGTTTTTTTTTTTTGCCACGCCAATGCCACTCTTATGGCCATTTGTTATTTATTTGCCACTGAAATCCCACGCCGATGACTCAGATGGTCCCACTTGTCATTGACACACAGCTGGTTGTCATCCGTAAGAGTGGCAAATAAATAAAAAATCCAGTTTGGATGTACATTGCGAGGCGATTCTTTGAACCTAGTTACCCCATGGTAAGATAATATTTACCATAAACAAACGAAACGTGCTACGTGTGCGATGTGACATGCATGTGACAATGCAAAATTTTGCCCAAAATTTGGGCCTCTAAACACAGCTATACGCTCCATATCGAGACATCCCCTTCAACTATAAAAGGAGGCAATACGCTCCATATCGAGACATCGAGCGAGATAGCAAACATCCGATCAAATCTATATATCCACTTGAACTGCCTTTCAGAGACTTTGAAAACAATGAAGGGATTGCTGTAGTTTTTATGACAATGAAATGAAGCAACTTTTTCCAACCTTTTTTTTTTTTTTTTTTTGTTTCGTTACGTGCAGCTAAGAAGCTAGTATTACTACTAGTTGTGGCGGCCACTCTGTTCTTGGAGCATAGAGCTGCAGCTGATGAACCTGTCAATGCTTCGCCTCACTGCCCAGACAAGTGCGGCGACACCATCATCCCCTACCCATTTGGCACCAAGGAAGGCTGCTTCCGGGATGGATTTAATCTCACATGCGGCGACGACCAAGCGGCGTATCTCGGGGAGAACAAGACCCTTAGAGTCTTGGAAATCGATGTGAGCCGGGGCGAAGTCCACGTTCTGAATCCCATATCAAGTAGCTGCCATCATAACAATACTAAAACGCCCAATTCAACAGCATCGAGTGTTTATTACAACGTCTTCAGTCTTGATCGCCCTCTTTTTTACTATTTCCAACACGAACAAATTCACAGCGATCGGATGTGCTACGATCGCACTCTTGCAGACCCATCAGGTTAGCGGATGTGCATCATTCTGCGACAGCAAGGATGGCATTGACAGTAGCACCACGCAGTGCATTGGCAGGGGCTGCTGCCAGGCTCCCATCCCCGATAACAATCGCTATTTGGATGTCAGTTTCCTCACAACAGGTTCTATAAACTACAGGTATGTTTGGGAGTACAGCCCATGCAGCTATGCTTTTGTCGCGGAGCAAAACTGGTTCAATTTCAGCGCCTCCTTTGCTCAATCAACAAACTTTGGAGACAAGTATAACGACACGGGGGTTCCTATGGTGCTTGATTGGGCTGTTGGTAATGAAACATGCGACGAATTAGGCAAGAAGAAAACACCATCTGCCTGCCTCGCCACGCATAGCCATTGTATTGACGCGTCTAATGGTGTTGTGGGGTATCGCTGCAACTGTTCTCAAGGCTACGAAGGCAATCCCTATATTGTCGATGGATGCCACGGTTAGCATCGTGCATACTCAAATATTCTTTTTTTACACACCAATAGTCCAATAGTCAAAAAAAAATGTTCTTGTTAGTTCGTTACTAATTAACCTTGATTACTGACTTGCTCAATCCGCAGACATCGACGAGTGTTCATCTCCATCCCTGTATCCTTGCAAGGGTCAATGTAATAACACCATTGGAAGCTACAACTGCTCATGCCCACATGGAACTCACAGCGATGACCCGAAGACCACAAACTGCACGGTGCCCAACCCGCCAGCTGGCCCCAACCTTCAAGCTCAAGTGAAGACTGTGATAGGTATGTTTTGCAATAACGTGCTCCATCTTAGTACTTGCCGACAATTGGTAAACATACTTTTCTATACCTCTGCCGATCAATAATAATTTTTCATTAGAGGACTTGTTGTGCTAGGTCGTCTAGAAGACTTAAGTATTGCTACCCTTTAGTTCACATGCAATTGTGTACCTCCTTAAGGTTTAACATGAGGTTGAATTTGTATTAGTAGGATAGAAAAATATATAGGTTTAATTTGTATTCGTAAGGATAGGAAAAAAGATTCGCTACTTAAAACCTCGATAACCTTTGAATCGCCTACACAATATTTAATATTTCTACGGTTATCTGAACCAAAAAGTCCTTCCCATGATTTTTTATTTTTAATACAAAAATTAAAATAATCTAAGTTGTATGTGTTGAATAAAAAAAAACGATGCCAACTATCGGTAGAAGGACTTTGAAAAAATAGTGCACCAGGGAAACTACTTCCTCAAAGAATCATCCAAATGTTATTTGTTTTATGAAATCATTCGAAAATGTTTTTTTTTATGAAAATCAATTCACTGGTGAATGAAAAGAAGTAGTTCATCTAGGTCGTGACTTTGGGAAGTATTTCTATGGCCACTCATATTGTTTTTTAATATTTTTTGTCGATTGAAAAGGAAGAACCTAGAGACCATGAAAGATCTTCTAATTTTTGAAGGATCGGTCAGACAAATTTTGCCTGTGCCCGTGATTAGGATTATATTATATTTTACACTTTTGAAATCAAGTTTAGCCGAGAATGTTAAGTTTGTGGTTTTTAAAGGTTGTTTGGCTATAAAATGTGTGGTTTCCAACAATCCATAAAAATCATTTAAATTCATGGTTTAGGAAGTAATTATTTTTCATAGAATTTCTCAACATACATGCTCAAGGGAAATTTTAAGTTCCATAACAAAGCTCATACTAAAAAATTTTAGAATTTACTTTTTTTAAATATATAATTTGGAATGGAGGGAGTACCAATTGGTAACTTGTTCAAAGAATTAAGTTTGAATTATTGAATGAAACAAAGCTCATACTCCTGACGTTGATGGCAATATATTTTTAGGTATTTCCGTCAGCATCCTACTCGTCGTCGTTTGTATCTTTACTCTATTGATCAGGTGCCAAAATGGCAGCTCGACAAAGTGAAGGGAAGATTCTTCAGACAAAATGGTGGTCACATTCTATACCAGCAAATCCTCTCCGAACAAATTGATACCGTGACAATATTCACAACTGAAGATTTAAAGAAGGCAACAAACAATTATGAACGAAGCAGAGAAATAGGCATGGGAGGCCAAGGAATTGTCTACAAGGGCATTCTCCCGGATAACAAGGTAGTAGCCGTGAAGCGCTCAAAGACTATGAATAATAATATGGTCCGAATTGAAGAATTTGTGCAGGAGATTATTGCACTTTCACAGATCAACCACCGGTATGTGGTTAGGCTTCTAGGCTGCTGCTTGGAGGTGGAAGTACCCATATTAGTGTATGAATACATCCCAAACGGCACTCTCTTTCAATTGATCCATGGCAGGCTACCTGTTTCCTTAGAAGACCGTCTCAGAATCGCTCAAGAAGCTGCTGAAGCATTGGAGTATCTGCATCTTTCTATCAACCGCCCTATTGTTCATGGAGATGTGAAGTCTCTAAACATTCTTTTTAGACGAAGAATACCATGCAAAAGTGACTGATTTTGGGGCATCAAGGATGCTCCCTAAGGATACAGTTCAGCTCATGACAGTGGTGCAAGGGACTCTGGGTTACCTAGACCCTGAATACTTGCAAGAGCGTAAACTGACAGAGAAAAGTGATGTCTATAGTTTTGGCGTTGTGCTTGTAGAGCTACTCACAAGAAAGACCGCAATATACTTGGAGGGCCCTGATGAGGAAGAACAAAAAAATCTCGCATCAACCTTCCTGCAAGCGTTGAAAGAGAACAGAGTCGAAGCTATGCTGCAGTTCGACAACAGCATAATGGCTGTGAGAGTGGTGGAGCTTTTGCAAAAGGTTATTGAACTTGCTAGCTCGTGCTTGAGCTCCAAAGGGGAGGAGAGGCCTTCCATGAAGCATGTGGCTGAAAAGCTGAGCGCTATACGAAGTACATGGAGAGATGTATTATTGCGGCAGCACGAAGAAACTAGACGTCTAGCTGAGAGGTTGGCTGCGGCTTCATCGGCTTCTCACCTGTTGCCAAGCATGTACTGGACGGCGCAAATGATGGGTATGGATATCGAGACACAACAAGTTCAGGATACGACCAGCATGGGATAGTATGGAGTACTAATTTTTGAATCAGGATATGTACCGGTGTTACCTTGTACGTACTACTATACATAGTACATATGTGTACATATTATAATTCATATTTGATCACACACGCCAGGTCTTTCAGCGTGTAAGCGTCATGTAAGCATGTTATATATGTTATTCAGTTATTATTGCAGCTATATCTTGTTGTGTGTAGAGCTTACCAAATTGCTTTTTGTATATTTCTATCAAGATATTTTGTTTCTTTTCCTTCTTTAGCAATATTTGTTAAGCATTTTTTTTTGATCTGCTTCATGTAAGCGGAAAGTTGATACATACAATTATCATTTTATTTATGCGATTTGATATTATTTGGGTTCCTTGTGGAGGAATCTATCCACCCAGGTTCCAAAATCATTATTCGCATGGTTTTCGATCGCTGTTCCACAAGGAAGATCAGCGCTCCGACAAATCCTGTGTGATGTAGCGGTGCATTTCGATCGGTGCCAGCAGATACCAGAATACAATCTATATGTAGAGCTTCTGTAAGTGGGTTTTGGTGCAGTGATGGTAGAAGAAGAGCCATGGTGGTAAGGTGAATCAAATCATTGAGAAGGCCAGACCCAGAATGATACAACGGTACATGGACACTTACATTTTTTTGACAGATACAATAATAGGAAGATGATCGACACATGGCATGAAGCTCAACTACCAGGCCTTGGTAGGAAAGGGCCTAGATGGTACATTAGAAGGAGAACATGTGTGATGAACTGTCCCCCTTTACTTAGATGCTCGTAGTGGAAAGCACCCCCACAGCGAGGCGCGATGTAGTAAAACATCTCTAACCACACCGAGGAGATGAGGCCCCAACGCTCAGTTTCATTCTCGACACCAATGAGCACTTGGGCCACTTCACGCGCACGTGGCAGCACCGGAGAATAAAGAGCTCCCTCAATGCTCCGCAGGAGCTGCTGATCTCTGCCAAAAGCATTAGGGGCATCAGCAATACGGATGTCTGACGGCTCCTCATTCTTGGTCTTGGCTTTAAACAACTTCCTGATTGCTTCCTTTTCACCTGGTCGGAGATGTGACAAAATCTCCTTGATTTCATCATGAGTTTTGTCATGTACAAGCTGTGACTGGCTATTCAGCATGATCTCACACTTGAAGACAAGGTACATTATATAGTTTGATAGTTCTCTGCTTATCTGCTTATGCTTCTTCACTTGATCAGAATCAGCAGTGCTGTCGTCGCCATCATCTCCAAAGTAGTAACACATGTCCGTTGCAATGTGCCAGATGAGCACGTTTGTTGGGAAATCAGCACTGAGGCCATGGTCCAGCACTTGTTTTCCTGGCCATGATGTAGAATCTGAAAAGCCAGCTGCTAATTCTTGTGTCGTTTCCATCCACTTTTGAAGAGCCAGCTTCCCACGGGAGGTGGCAATGTTCCACTCTTTTCTTGCTCGGAGCGCACCAAATTGTCAAGAATGAACTCCTTGATGGGCTGTGTGACGGGCGCCTGTGTTAAGTCAAGTAACCCGACATCCCACCCACATCCACCCAAGCACCTGCCGATGCATTGGCGTATGGACGCCATGCCTGAAGTATCTTGCGCGGTGTGCCTCTTGATCATGCAGTACTGTGCCAGCTCTTGGGACCATCTGTGAGTGTGGGTCATTTCGCCATAAAGGGAGATGGCGGCAGTGCACACATCTAGGACTATTGATCCAACTAGCAATACGTAGGACACGGTGACATCAGCTGGGCTACTTGTGTGCAGTTGGCCCCTTTTCGGCGGCTCTGAAGAGCAGCAGAGCCATTGGGGTTGAAACCCACCGGAAGAAGGTGTATGGCAACAGTAAGATGTGCAGACATTTTGTTTCACAATAACAACCACGACAACAACAACAACAACAAAGACACAACTGCCAAAGAAGGTGGCCGAGAGGTTTCCGAAGTGGCTTTTTGGTGTAGAGGCTGTGGTAGCAATCTACCAAACATGCTCCCACAAACTCATAGGCTCTGCAGTAGATAGAAAGGTGCTGTTCAGCTTTTCCGATATATAGTCCGCAACTAAAATACTCGCCTCCTTATTGAGCGCTGTATCCGCTGACATTATGTCATTTATAATCCTTGCAATTCTACCATGAGGCTCTTCCTGATCAAAAATCAGGTACAATACATGGGCACCGGGAAATCAATCTGTACCACCCGTCGAAAAAACCTTCCGACATCAATTGAAATGTGGCATTCACCTCTCCCTGGGCTTTTTCTATGGGGGCTTTTTCTATCATGGTCCACATGGACTCTGCGAGTGCGACAGCACCATCTTTGCCTCGCATTTGTTTATGCAACTTATTTAGCATGGCCGACAAATTACCAAGGGACTTGGACCTGAGCACCAGCGGGCTAGCAAGGTAAAGGCACAAGACACGCTCAGCATACTTGAAGCACCCAGAGAGGAAGATGAGTACCATGGTATCCCTGAGACGACGGTCCGGCCAAGACACCGTGGCCACGACATACCCGGCAACCACAACTTGGGTAACCAAGCTTAGCAGGTGGCGCGCCCATAGCTCGTTGTCCTGCTTGGAGAAGGCCGTAATGGTGTCCTGTCCGCCCAGGTGGACGAGCACGAAGGGCGCCCAGAACGAAATGAGATGATGCTGGGGGCTGCTCGCATGGACAGCGAGGTGGCCGAGCACGAAAATGGCCACAGAGTCAGCCGACAGGTACGCCAGCCACAGGAGTGTGCGCAGTATGCTCGAGGCGCTGCGCGTCCTCAAGCTCGCTGTGAGCAAGAGGAAGACTTGCAGGGATAGGCTGAGGAGGATCAGGCCATGGATTTCCCACACGTCCCATAGCTCTTTTCACATGATGGGCCAAGCTGAGGTGAACACACAATTGCATGTAAGCACTAAAAAGTGTGTATGTGTGATTCACATAAAAAATAACCTGAAAGCGATATGTTAATCGTCTTACCTTTGTTTTCCAATTAGATTGCCTGCACCAAGTCCCTCGCCGCTTATAATCGATGGGGTGCTCATTTCAATCAGCAGGGGCATGAGCAAGCACACATTGTAATCCATACTTCGCCATGAACTCACGTATTTATATGTGCATGTAAAGTTGCGATGCATGATGGAGTCAAGGGCAAGTTTCGTACCTTCTCGGTGACAGTGCATAGATGTTTTGCTTCGATAGAGAGCAAGTGTCGAGCTAAAGTCGGCCGGGCGCCTCTTTTATACGCTGCCGTGTATGCGCCTTTAGTTTAGTTCTTTAGGTAAACAAAAACGATAAAGCAGTCATGGTCCACAAGCCCTAAAGGATAACAGAGTGCAAAGTATGCTAGACGTCTTTAGTTAAGTTCGAAAGGGAGGGAGAGGCCTTCCGTGACCCAAGTGGCTGACAAGCTGAAGGCTATACGAAGTACCTGGAGTGGTATACTGTTGCTGAAGCATGAAGAAACTCAGCGTCTTGCTGAGCAGCTGGGCATGGATTCAGTTGTTGGTGAACTATCCCCTAGCATGTACTGGACGGCACGACATCTGGGGTTGGATATTGAGACACCACACGTAGAACATGTCGGTACTACCAACATGCTATGACATGGATGCTAAGTACATTTAGTCGTTTTGATCACACCAGGGCTTTGATTAGAATCACATAATCTTTTTCTTGTAGATGATCATATCGGTAGTGTAAAGCATAGGCAGCTGCCCATGTCTATACATTGGTCATGAGATGTTTCTTATTTTTTCTTAGTCTCAATATTGGTGTTGAGATAGTCCAGCATTTTCCATTATTATAAGTGAGGACTTATTCCTGATTATTGTGACGACTTGGAAGAGTTTGTTCTTTGTTCTCCCTGTTCCAAAAAATCTGTGCTTATATGATTTCATTCACACCTCATGATTCATGACAAACAGAAACTGGAAAAGTAGGATGTAAAGACTGAGGGATGTCGTCGTTGCTGCGTTGCTGTATCCAAGTCCGTCTTCTTCCTCGGGGCGCAACTACAGCCTCATATATGGCGATCTGAACTCTCCGTGGAAATTTATGAGAGTCCAGGGCGGGAGGCCCGCCTTGCAGGATGTGATAGCTAGGAAGTTTCCTCACTCTATAGAACAAGACGAAGTCGTCGTTTGGCAGATCGATCAGGTTCCTAGAGTAAAAGCTCTGGCAAAGTGTCTTCTTCAGCAACCTACGAGGAATAATATGGATCTTTCGGCAACAACGACAAATCAAAATAGCTACATCATCAGGACCGCGCTGGTGAAACATGCATGCATGGCAAAAGGAGAGTCACCCGAGAACCCATTATACATCGCAGAAATAAAAGCCAAATACATGTAGCGTTAAACTCAACCCGTCAAACTCTGAAACAGCGTGTTCGGTCAAAAAAAAAAAAAAAAAAAACAAAAACAAAATAAAACTCTAAAACAGCGTGATGCGGTACCAGAGTCCAGAGACAGACACTATCTGAAGTCGGTCTTCACCGCGATAAATACGGCGTTTTCAGTTTTAGTTTTTCCAGGTTGGATGGGTGCTCTGGCCTTTTCTTAATAATTAATCATATAGTATGCTGTTCAAGCTGCCTGTATTTGGTACATTTATTGTTCAATATTGTCTATTTAGTATGATGTGTATAAATTATAAATCAAATATTCATGCTGTATGCTGACCTCTGTCTTGCTTCAGGATATGCTTAAGTTCTGTTGAAGGGCGAGTTTCCATGGAGTTCTTTGATCTATCTGAGTCTCCTCAGTCTAAGAAGTATGTTTTCTGCACCTTAGCTGCCAAAAGATGGGTGCATACCTGACGTTTTATAATTGCTCAATACAATGACTGTGCATGTCGTTCCTGTATCATCAATTGAAACAATGGATAGTGAAACTTCATTTGCAAACACATTTTCACAGTTCCCATATGTACATTTTTTAATGCTTATAGCAATCTTTGATCGTGCTTGCATGCAAACATGCTGGCACTTAGTTGGAATGCTGGTCAATTTGTTTATGTTATTCAAATTCAAACAAAGATTGGGGCAATCTATGTAGTGTCTGTGTCAACATGTTATAATGCCAATTCAAACTCAAAAGCTGTTAGATCAATGAAAAACAAAATTGCCTATTAACAGTAACATTGTTATTTCTTTTTCCTGTTATTTTGTGTTGCTTTAGAAATATGTGTTTTTTTTTTTTTCTTACCTCTCAAAAAAAGAGTATCACTTAGGAAGTAAATTGAGGTTTTTTCCCTGGCATTTTCTAGTTGTTTCCTAAACTAAATTAGATTGTATGGTCGTACCTGGTTACAGATTGCACTGCATATGTACTAAGTAGAAAACTACCTGTTTTGTGTTACTAAAAGTAGTGAAATGATGCTACTGTACACTATACCTTCTTTTGGTAACCTAGACTGAACAGTAGTGCCTAGGGATGTATGTTCTGTTCAACTTGTTTTGGGTAATTGGGTCGACCGTTGTGCAAAACTTGTTAAAATAACTAGAGGGGGTGACCTAAACTAGCGGAGCGACAAAATACAATTGGTACCCTCTTGCATCTCTAGTTGCAATGATCGTGGACAATTTTTCGTGCAGGTATGCTTTCAAATGTCACCAGAAATCTGAAGCTGGCAGGGACACAGTTTATCCTGTCAATGCAATTGCTTTCCATCCCATGTAAAGCCTTGATGTTCCAGTTTCTTGTATAGTTTGATATGTCAGTATCTCACTGGATTATTAGTTCTCATTTTCTTGCTCTTGTGCAGATATGGAACATTTGCCACTGGAGGGTGTGATGGATTTGTGAATGTCTGGGATGGCTATTAACAAGAAAAGACTTTATCAGGTAAACCAAGTGAAGAGAACCAAGTGAAGAGTTTTGTTTCAGTAAGATGCTATTGTCTGAAACATATCTTGTATTCATGATTTCCCTACTTTTGTTGGTTGCAGTACTCAAAGTACGCATCAAGCATTGCTGCTCTATCATTCAGTAAGGATGGCCATCTGCTTGCCGTGGCATCCAGCTACACTTAGAAAGAGGGAGAAAAAACGTAATACTGAACTACTTTGTCCGACAAATCTCTGTTCACACATGGTTAAGAAAAACTGTTGACTCACCAGTGTTTTTGTGCATTTCAGGCATGAGCCTGATGCGATATTTATCAGGACAGTGAATGAAGTCGAGGTGAAGTCCAAGCCAATGGTACTGGCTGCCCCCAGTAGTGTTGTGACCTGTTGGTGGCGGTATCAGTGATGTGGTTAGATGACCCATACTTCTCTAAGTTGACGCGGTGCTTGTTTGCGTTGTAAGAAGAAAGTGAACCACATGTTTCTTAATCTAGGTCCTCTTCTTCCATTTTACTTGTCCACTGAAACATTTCATGTCCCATCTTATTGTATATTCTGAGACAGATTATATGATTTAGTTTATTCCGATCCATCCTTCGGTCATTTAAACTTATTTGTCAAATATTCAAGTATCGTTTGGAACCTGGAATGAATAACTATGATGGCGGGGAGTAGTTGGTAATTCCTGGCTTTCTTGTAACGATGCCTATTTAGGAGGATTTGCTTGGAAAGTGGAGGGAACGACTTGTGCCGGTGCCGCAGGCAAACGGCCGGACAGCCAGTTTACGCAGATTGTCCTTGAATTGAATTCCATCAAATCTGTGACCTGCTCAGGTGCTAGTTTACTGGATCCATGTGCTTAGTTCGAGGTGCAAACATGTAGGGTCATTGTCCTAATGTCTTCAGGTTACATGATTTATCATTGAATATTTTCCCCGTAATGATAAAAGACAAGGAAATTGGCATCTGACAGTTAAAGTATAATATTAACAAAAAGATCTCCCAATAATATGTAATCATTGATCCTTTGAAATATAAAATACAAAATATCATATTAGCACAAAAACAATATGGGCCAACCCTGTAAATCATGTATGTAGGTGATTGCGACTAAAATCAATAGGTGATTAACCGCTTATACATAAAGATTATGTTTCTGCGTAGGCAACCATGCATTCAATAGCTGAAAAGGGATCAAACACCTATTGGAATTAAAACTTCTGAATCAACAACATAAAAGATAAGGCACTACCAATCCCTTTTGTTGAGTTGTCTTCATTGCTGTCATGAGGCCCCTCAAAACGTGAAATTCGAGCTCAAAACAGGGACAACCATGTAACTGTGTAAGACTTAAAGGAGGGACAAACATGCAAAAGGTAATTAAACGTGCAATTAGAGCAAGTATTATAATACAGCCAACAAGTCCAAACCGGTTGTAAGCTTATAGCCCGCTTCTCCTCTCTCTCCTCCTTTCTCTTCTCCACATCAGCATTTAGCCGGTTTACAACCTTCCATAATACTTGCTCTTAGACTTCAAATAAGAGCAGGCTTGCAATTGTCCCATATACTTTTTGTCTACAAGAGATATTTTGGGTGTGGTCTGGTGGGAAACGATGACCTTAATGTCCATGGAATGACGTGGAGCTCGATGACTAAGTAGTCATCCTCTGCTGAGCGACCGCGCAGGGCCTCCAAATCCTGTGGGCCTCCAAATATAGAGTACTTACACATATATATATAAGCACAGCAGCAGCTTAGCCTTTGACCCATTAATTAACAAGCCTATTACGGTGGCATGCAATAGAAAATGACTTGGTTGTTGGCGGGCCGCTGCACGTCGTCTTTCCTAATTGGCTTGCCAATTCTCGATCCTAATTCCCAGCGCCAGCAGTTAGGTCTCTCCAGTCTCCACGTCTCCTACTGCACCTTGTCATAGCCATGTCTTCTGCAAATCGTTCTAGAAAATTTGAATCAGGTTCCGCAGAAGCGTAAGAAAAACAAAGAATAGAGAAATTAGTCCAATCTCAGCAAGGAGCTATGGAAGACTTATCTGTGTTCTACAATGACACCGGAAAGACTTAATGATTTGGCTACAATAGCACTTGAAGGTGTATTGTTGGATGAGATTGATATGAGCATATCATTGAAGACTTCTTTTCAAAGAACACTAAAAGAATGATGCAATTCAAGTAAAGATTATGCAACATAGGTATCATTCTTGATATTTCTTATTACAATGTACTACAGATTATGTCATATTGTACATTTAGCCCTATTTTTGTGACACTGCGCGAAGTAGTCATCCTCTGTGACACTGCGCGACCGTGTGTGTGTGTGTTCACCGGCCAGCTTAATATCTCTCAGCAAGAGGATACACCAACGACTTTGAAGCATGCCACAGTTCTTCTCATACTAATTCTACACCAGCGACTTTTTTTTGACAGATACACCAACGACTTTGAAGTCAGTCACCCCTCTCTTCTAGAGCACGGTAATAGACTACGGCTTGCGCCTTTATTTTATTTATTTATAGATGTTACTACTCCAGCTAGACTGCTAGAACCAGACTCAAGTAGCTTGTAGCCCACAGCTGGAGCTCTCTGTCTTCTGTCATCTCAAAGCTACTCACTCATACACTCATACACAGGTGGATACCATCAGTCAATAAATACATATATACTCGAAGGCATATAGAAAGGGCAACTTAACACGACGGGATTTATGGCGTCAAAGTTATGTGAAGGTAAGATGGAGTTTTTTTTTTTTTTTTTCTTGATAAGGAGCTTCTTTTTACTCTCTCTCTCTCTCTCTCTAGCCAATTAAGGACAATTATTGATTTTTTTTTTTTTTTGCCAATACAATTATTTATGGTTTAGCATTTCCTATCTACACTTCTAATCGACCAAACTTATTAGTTAGCAGACACCACTGAAAGCTAATAATCACTCATGGTCCTAATAATTTAAATAAAAAATTTACCAATTTTTAACTCTTGATTTTTGTTTTGGTTCTTATATTTACACATATAGCCATTGTTAATACTGCTGTTCACAGTCTAATTAATCAAACAACTTGAACATATTATCACAGGCGGATCTGGGCCTAAGGCCCCTAAGGCCTAGGCCCTAGTCATTGGCCCAGTAAAACTTATAGTCTCATATTTCTTTGGCCCACAAGTGAGGCACATTAGGAAAAGGAAAATGTCCACTTCAGTTCCATCACCTTTTTGCGAAAAGTCCGCTTTAGGTCCTTAAACTTCAAAACAAGCTAAAACACATCCCTCAACTTTTAAAATCATTCAAATTAATCCCCTGAGTGGTTTTGGACAGTGGGTTCGCTACATCGGCAGTGGTTTTGTCCTTTCCTTTTATATTATTTCAGTTGATTTTTTTAAAAAAACATAATAAATCAAGAAAAATTATAAAATAGAAATTCAATTTTGTTGGACTCCACATTAGTAGATCCACACAATGAACATAAAATATGCTATGCTTTAGTATAAAAGTTTTTTTTTTCTATGAAGGTTTTACCTTTTTATTTTTTTATTTATTTCTTATAAATTCTTGAAAAGTCATAATAAATTACAGAAAATTATAAAATAGAAAATCTAATTTTGTTAGACTCCACATGAGCATATCTACACAGTGAAATATAATATGATATACTTTTAGTACAAAATTATTTTGTTATAGATTTAGATCTATGTTTTTTGTAATTAGATGAAATAATTCATAGTTGCAGACTTCTATATTTGTTTTGACTAAAGCATACCATCTTATATTTTCATTGTGTAAATCTACTGACGTGGAGTCCAACAGAATTAGATTTTTCATTTCATGATTTTTTTGTGATTTACTATGATTTTTAAAAGGTTAGCCAAAATAAATAAAAAAGAAAAAGAAAACCGCCGCCACTTTAGCAAACCCCACCATTACTATAGTAAAACCAACATTCAAAACCACTCATATAAACAGTTTTAAAAGTTGAGGGGACGTATTTTACCTGGTTTTGGAGTTTAGGGATCTAAAGCGGACTTCCATAAAAATTAATGGATCTAAAGTGGACTTTTTCCTTAGGAAAAAATATAAGGGCATGCTAGCCCGAAGCTCAGGCTCTGCTGACCGCTGGTAGAGCCTTGCTCCCTTCCCCTCAATCAATTCCAATTTAATTTAATTGGATCGAAAACTGAAATTAGAAACAATGAAACATCAGATCGACGAGATATTAGGTATTTCTTTTTCTCATCTTGTGTACCGTGCAATGTTGTTACCAACATTAGATCAAATAAATTTTATTTATTTTGGTTATTTATGTGTGTGGCTCAATGGCTGTCTGAAATTAATGGGCTTGTAGGCCCCAACCGGTTACGACAGATGTCTAATGGGTAATTTCACCGCTAGATAAAAGGCCCTAGTTGTTAGTAAATCGTCCGCGACTCTGACACCATGGTGCCTGGCTGGGTTCAATTGAAAGTATTATGGTGGGCAACGTCAATCGTCGTCGTGGCAAGGCCAGTGGCTGAAGGGGCTCGATGTACGGGGCGTGGTCACCAGCAGCCTCTCGTCTATGTAGGCGTCCTCCGAGTGTTAGGGAGGATAGTTATCTTATTCACTAATGAATACCCGGCGCGTTGCTGCCAGGAATTACAAATAATTCAAAAAAGAAATTAGACTATTTTTCGTCTATAGTTATGTAAATGAAACTATCTTATATTATTTTTATGGACAACTAAATGCATGTTAGTAGATAAAGAAAAATTATCATAATTATATATGCTAGTTGAATATAATTGTAATTTCTAGTGGGTTGTTGAGTGGGTGTTGATGTGAATGTCTTGCATGTTGAGAGAAATCCCTTAGTGGGGTTTATCTTTATAGGAGTAGTAGATTTAGATTTGTTAAGTTATCCTCAAAGATAGGAGGTTGGTTGTTAGGATCAGGGTTATAAGTTGGAACACTTGCTTAATGAAAGGTTTAGCCAGAGTTAGAGATTTATCTCTCTCGCTCCCTGGCGCTAGGGTGCCCTCGTGTTCTCCCTCTCCAGCCAAGGCGCCGAGCACGACACCGCTAGTTCGTCGCGCGCGTTCAAACCTCGTCCCCAACCCACCATACATACAACCTACATAGCCTAAGCTCCCAAAAGAAAAGAGTATATGCTTAGGAGCCTGGCTTAGGGTTGAGGAGTTGGTGCTGCGAACTCTAGTTTGGGTTCTATGTCGTTCTTTGGGGGTTCCTCCTTCACTTCGGGTGTGTTTGGTTTGTGGTGTCACCCCATGCTTCAAGATGTGATCCATCATGAGTTCTTCGTCCATGAGTTTTGGTGAAATCAACCAATTCCTTATGCATATATTAATTATTAGCTTGTGAGGAATGAGGTAATGGTGGATCAACTCATTCCATTCCACAAACCAAATAAAAAAAGTGAAGAGTGAGAAGAATATGAACCACCTCATTCCTCAAACCAAACACACTCTTCCTATCCTGGCTTTTTTATTATTTCTGTGTACTTTTTTATTAGTATAGTTCTATAACATCATATTCTTGGCTGTGCTAGTTGAAGCACGGGTTGATGGGGACTTGATGATTACTTATACAGGTAAAAGGTTGTCACTAATGCTTATGGGGGCTACTACCTTAATCCTGCTGCATAGTACTTTAGTTCATGGGGCCAGTTCCGGGAACTTCAGCCTAGCTCTGCCCAACTGCCCAGAGAAGTGTGGCAACATGAGCATCCCTTACCCGTTCGGCATTGGGAAAGACAGCCTAGGCAAAGACTGCTTCCTGAAGAAAGAGTTTGAAGTCATATGCAATACCAGCCAGCAAGCTCCAACTATCTATACCGGGGAACACCTGACCTGTACTCCAAGGTATTGGACTTCAATCTGCTCGATGGTGAGGTACGCATTCAGAATCAAATACACTGGAGCTGCAACTACACGAACGGCACCTTACTCACGAGCAATGAATTCCCGGCATTATCACTTAAGCTCGGGAATTCTTTTGAAGGTTTCCTACACTAAGAACAAATTTACAGCAATCGGGTGTGCAACCATTGCAAACATAGTAGGTTCTACGGATGAAATCATTGATTTCAACGACTTGCACTACACCAGTGCATGTGCATCGTTCTGCGACAGTGATTTGAGAATCAGTAGGGGCCCCGACTGTGATGGCTTTGGGTTGTTGTCAGACTTCACTCCCCCATATCTGAATGCCTTCTATTTCGGATTCTTTTATTTTGATGAGTTAATAAATAACCCTGAAGCCCAAGGTTTCAGCCCTTGCTACGCATTTGTTGCCGAGGCCAGTGAGTTCAAATTCAATCCTTCCTATGCCCAAGATTCGAATTTTCAGAAACAAGATGGTCTCCCTTTGGTGCTCGATTGGAAAGTTGGTAATGAAAATTGCCAGGAAGCCAAGAAGAACTCATCTTTTGCTTGTCGTGCCTTGAACAGTGTATGCATCAACGCCACAAATGGTTCAGGGTACCGCTGCAACTGCTCTCCAGGCTACGAAGGCAATCCCTACCTAGACCAAGGATGCCAAGGTCAGCAAGCACATACCTCCATAGCCACTTCTTTGTTTTCTCTCTCTCTGTGTCCTGATTGGTCTTATCTTTGCTGTCGGTTCGTGTACTGATTTCACTCTCTTATTTATTCAAACAGACATCAATGAGTGTGATGACCCATCTATATATCCTTGCATTAGTGGTAGTAACTGCACCAACACCATTGGGAGAAACTATTGTTCATGCCCAGGAGGAACTGAGAGCAAGGATCCCAAGAATATAGCCTGCACTCCAGTTTCTGACACGAACAAGCAGGTGAAGGTGGTTATAGGTATATATATTCTGCATGATATATATATATTCTAAAGGGAAGGCATGAAAGTGATTAAAAGACATGGTAATAAACTGATAAAAACGAACACATTGCTGCACCATTAATGTTTCGAGTCAACACTGTCCACCTCTAACATGCATGTGCTATGCGCTAAACACCTAAAAACACTTGGGGGTTTTGTTCTAAGATGAACTTGCATGCAGCTGGTCCTTGTGATTTTTATGTAAAATTTGCCCAGTTGAACTGACCATAAGCTGATAAAAATGTATTTTCAGGTGTTTCTGTCAGCTTTGTATTCGTCATCGTCTGTATCTCTTCTCTGCTGATCATGTGTCAGAAAAGGAAATTAGCGAAAGAAAAGGAGATGTTCTTCAGACAAAATGGTGGTCCTATACTATACCAAAACATCCTCTCTGAAAGAATTGACACAGTGAGAATATTCTCAATAGAAGATTTGAAAAAGGCGACAAACAATTTTGACAGAAGCAGAGAAGTAGGCAAAGGAGGCCATGGCACTGTCTACAAGGGCATTCTAGAGGACAACAAGGAAGTAGCCGTGAAGCGGTCGAAGAACATGAATCTAATGCAAACCGAAGAATTTGTGCAGGAGATTATTATACTTTCGCAGGTCAACCATATAAACGTGATCAGGCTTCTAGGTTGCTGCTTGGAAGTTGAAGTGCCCATCCTGGTGTATGAATTCATCCCAAATGGAACGCTCTATCAATTGATCCATGAGAACCATGACAGGCAACATGTTTCTTTAGAAAACCGTCTCAGGATTGCTCAAGAATCTGCTGAAGCATTGGAGTATCTACATCTTTCCATCAACCGTCCTATTGTTCATGGAGATGTGAAGTCTCTCAACATTCTTTTAGACAACAACTGCATGGAAAAAGTGACAGACTTTGGGGCATCAAGGATACTTCCTAAGGATGCAGTTCAGTTCATGACAGTGGTGCAAGGAACTCTAGGTTACCTAGATCCTGAGTACTTGCAAAGCGCGGAAACTAACAGAGAAAAGTGATGTTTATAGCTTCGGAGTCGTGCTTCTAGAGTTGATCACAAGGAAGACAGCAATATATTTCGAAGGCGACGAGATAGGAAAAAATCTCACAACATCGTTCCTGAAAGTGCTAAAGGATAACAGAGTGCAAAGTATGTTCGACGCTAGCATAATGTATGATGGAACAGAGGAATTGTTCCAGGAGGTTGCTGAGCTTGCTAGCCAGTGCTTGAGTATGAAAGGAAGCGAGAGGCCTTCCATGACTCAGGTGGCTGACAAGCTGAAGGCTATACGAAGTACCTGGAGTGGTATACTGTTGCTGAAGCACGAAGAAACTCAGCGTCTTGCTGAGCAGCTGGGCACGGATTCAGTTGTTGGTGAACTATCCCCTAGCATGTACTGGACGGCACGACATCTGGGGTTGGATATTGAGACACCAAACGTAGAACATGTCGGTACTACCAACATGCTATGACACGGATGCTACGTACATGTAGTCGTTTTGATCACACCAGGGCTTTGATTAGAATCACATAATCTTTTTCTTGTAGATGATCATATCGATCGGTAGTGTAAAGCATAGGCAGCTCCCCATGCATGTCTGCATTGGTCTTGAGATGTTCCTTTTTTTTTTCTTAGTTTCAATATTGGTGTTGAGATAATCCAGTATTTTCCATTATTGCAAGTGAGGACTTATTCCTGATTATTATTACGACTTGGAAGAGTTTGTTTTATGTTCTCCCTGTTCCAAAATGCTGTGCTTATATGATTTCACACCTGATGTAAAAGTAGGATGTCCGATGGAAAAGTATGATGTAAGCGACCAAAAGACTGAGGTACGTCATCGTTGCTACGTTGCTGTATCCAAGTCCGTCTTCTTCCTCGGGGCGCAACTACAGCCGCATATATGGCGAACTGAACTCTCCGTGGAAATGGGAGTCCAGGGCGAAAGGGAGGGTGCTAGCTAGGAAGTTTCCTCACTGTAGAACAGGACGAAGTCGTCGTTTGGCAGATTCATAAGATTCCTAGAGTAAGAGCTCTCGCAGTCTCGCAGAGTGTCTTCTTCAGCAACCTACGAGGAATAATATGTATCTTTCGGCAACAACCACAGATTAAAATAGCCACATCATGATGCGGTAAAAGGAGAGCCACCCGAAATGGCAGAAATAAAGGCAAATATAAGTAGCGTTAAACGCTGAAGCTGTGAAGCAGCATGATGCGGTACCAGAGGCCACAGATATGACACTATCTGAAGTCTGTCTTCACCGCGCTAAAGACGGCGACGTGTGTGTACACCGTGAAATTGTAGTACAGATGATGATAGAGGAGGGCCCGCGGGGGATTGGTAGTTTGTAGTAGTAGTGTAGAACACGGCAAAATCCATGCGTATTTATATGGCGGACACTCCTAATAACAAATAGCCTGCAGCAGCCTCCCATCATTCTACGCATGCAGCAGCCTAGCTAGAATTCACAGTAACTATACCTAGCTCTGTGAACTCTCTTCCTGCTGTCTGTCTTCGTTCTCAGGCGAAGGCCCGGAGGGGAAGCAACCGATATACACAACGTACATGGCTTCGTCATTGCCCACAGGTTCCAATTTGTTTATTACTGCTACTCTCTCGTTCGCCCTCTCTCGGTCCCTCAAACGAGTAAAAGTTTTATTAGGATATTCCTCTCCCTTGACTTTGACTTTACTATTATTTAAAATACTACTCCCTTCGTTCTAAACTATAGGACATTTTAAATTTTCTAGATACATTGTATTTACTATGCACATATGTCTAGATACATAGTCAAACGTCTTATAATTTGGAACGGATTTAGTAGAAGCATATCCCGTTCCCGTGTGTAATCGTGGGAATTGCGGTTTGTGGTATGATGACATGAACACTAAAATGGTTATATGACTTGTTGACATATATAGACACTATAGTTGAATCATGGCCTCGTGGGATCTCGCCATCTCTACGAATCGATCTTTAGAGAGGTGGTTGTAGATCTAACCAGTCTCCTAGAAATTTATTTGTAGAGGCAGTTGAGCCTTAGAGGCGCCTCGGCTCGTTTTGTAAATAATTTTAGAAATCTCTGGTGTTGTAAATCGTTTCGGTATCTTGTTTTTGCTAAAAGAATAAGATTGTACCATGGAAAAATAAGTCTTTTTCCAAAGATTTTTACGAATACGCTTTTTTTTTGACATCGAAGTACGTTTTTTTTGGAACTGCCATTCAAAAGGGGAATTACTTTTTCAAGTTGTATGTAAAAGACATCTATTGCCGCAAATCAATCCTTCTTTCTGTTTTTTTTCTTAGTATTTATACTTAGACACCGAAAGATACTGAAATTCTAAATTCTTCTACCGAAATATACTGAAATTCTAAATTCTTCTTTATTTCATTTTATCTAATGTGGGTAAGACAAGAGTTTTTTTAAGATTTTCTATTTAAATCAATTTATATATTAAATATACTTCATATATAAATATTATGGTATGGAGGGGATAAGCCCTCGTATAAGAGGGGATATAAAAAGAAGGAATGTAAAATTCAATTCAAATAGTTAATTAAGTTCAGAAAGCTATTCCATAATTGAATTCCAATAAAAAATACTTAGTCTCTTACACAAGAAATTTTAAAAACTTAGAGAATTCTATTCATTAGGATTTCCTTTTTTATATGAAACTAGGTGAATTTCCTGCGCGTTTTCTTGCGGGTATACAAAAAGTAAATTTAAATCTAGCTAAAAAAAGAATTTAAAATATTTTCAATAATGAACTAAAGAAAAGACATCATCTTAATCTTGGATCTTCAACATCAAAGAAAACATAGGTCACTAACTTGTGGAGGATAATTTTTGGAACTTAATGTACAACACAAAAATTATCAGTTTCTTGTAAGAATAGATTTGAGAAAGTACTAACCTGCTAATGATCCAACATACCTTCAGTGTTTGTCTTCTAGTAATATATGTAACTTCAAAAAAATCTAGACGCGTTGCCGTGAGAATTTATGGTTAGCTTTTTTAGTGATCATTTGATGATGGAAAGTAAGATATAAACATGTGAGTTGATCATTTGAGGATGGAAAGAAAGATATAAATATGTGAGTATTTAATGAGAATTTCCAACACAAAAACCTTAAGGTCCCAAGGATCAAGAAAGCAATACCCAGGTGGATTCCCGTGCGTTGTCGTGAGAATTTAAGTTAGTTTTTTTAGTGATCGCATTTGATGATGGAAAAAGAAAGATATAAACATGTGAGTTGACCATTTGATTATGGAAATAAAATATAAACATGTGAGTTATTTAATGAGAATTTCCAACACAAAAACCTTAAGATCTCAAAGATCAAGAAAGCAATACCCCATGCATTGCCACAAAAATTGTTGATGATTTGAAATAAGATTATTTATATAAAGGGGTAAACAATTATAAGTTTTAGTGGATGGCGTGGCATAATGCTAGTGGATGATGTGTCTTGCTTGCATGTAGTTTATAATTACAAATGGAAAAAGTCTACTTAACCCCCCGAACTATTGGGGTGTGTCTAACCATTGCCACGAACTTTAAAACCGGCTAACCAATACCTAAACTTTGCAAAACCGTCTAAATCACCCCTGGGGCGGTTTTGCTTGGTGGTTTTGCCTACGTGGGGGTTAACCGCTTTTTGACGTTTGTGGCAACGGTTAAACACACCCCAATAGTTCAGGGGTTAAGTAGACTTTTTCCAATTACAAATGCTAGTTCACCATAAATGCGATTTGTTAGTGGAATGATGAGGTGGATAGATTGCATGTTGAGAGAATTAGCTAATGGGGTTGTTAGTGGAATGATGAGGTGCATAGCTTGCATGCTGAGAGAATTAGCTAGCGAGGTTTGTCAATATAGGTGTAGTAGATAAGCAATATTCGAGAATTTCCTATAAATATAGGTTTTCTGTAGAATTCAATCGATCAATTATGAAACAAGAGAGCTCTTTTATTTTAACAGAAAGAAATATAAAAATAATTAGAAAGTCAAATTATTCAAAAAAATTTGTATTTCATAAATATTTTTTTTTTAACTTTTTTTTTTTTTGAGAATTAAATATTTTTTTTTTTTAGTGATTGGGATGCATGTGGGCCTCCAAACAGTGCTGCATAGCAGAGCGGGTGGAACCAGGAGTGCTTCAACCTTCACACCCTACCGGTGGAGTTGAGGTCGTTGAACACAGATAATAGAGATAAAAAGTCCATAATAGTAATTCCTTTTTTTTTTTTCTCCTTTTTTTTTTTTGTTTATCTGCCCCGACGGCCGTGCGGCGCCCGTGCCGCATGCACTGGCGGCCGTGCGCGCCTGTGCGCTGCAACAAGGGTAAAACTAGTCTCTCGAGGGCTTAGGGTCCATGTGAGCAAGGTGAAGCGGAGTGAAGCCACTATTTTTATTTTTATTTTGCTCCATCATATTCTAAACCTGAGAACAGGTTTTAAGGAACTCCTCGAGTGAAACTGTTTCATTTTACTTGTTTGATAAATAACAGTTCCAAATGACTCGAAAGATGATGGAGAAGCCATGCCCAAACAGGGCCTAATCGTGAATAAGGATAATTAGAGAAGGACGAGGTGGTTGGAGAGTGTGATCCAACACCTGACACGGGGGCATTATGACGCGTCTATACATGAGCTATTTGCTTTGCGTAGTGATTCGGCAGTCTTTCTGATATGGCCATCGGCTTGTTCATATACTTACAGGTGGTAATATAAAATTGCTGCTGTTACTTGTAGCAGCCACACTGATACTGCCCCACAGCTCTGGTACTGCAACTGATGATGGGGCTGGGAACAGAAGCCTAGCGAAGCCCGGCTGTCTAGACAAGTGTGGCAACGTCAGCATCCTCTACCCCTTCGGCATCGGGGTAGACTGCTTTCGACAAGGATTTGAAGTCCAATGCAATCAATCTGATAACATCGCCACACTGAACTCTTCCGGCACACCTCTATTAGAAATCAATCTGACCTTCGGCGAGGCTCGCGTTCGGAGTCCCATATCATGGGACTGCAGCAATCACACTGGCGACGGTACGCCGCTGGTCTATTTGGGGCATTTTGAAGTTAATGGCACTTATTTCACGGTTTCTGGAACCAAGAACAAATTCACAGCAATTGGTTGTGCTACCGTTGCAGGTGTCGGTGGTAAGAACAAGCAAATGAGGGGTTTTCAGCCTCGTCTTTTTTTGTTTCTTTCTTTGTCTCTTAAATTGCTCCTGTATTTCCTTTTTTTTGTCCTGTTTTATTTCTTCTTCTTCTTCTTACTTTTGGTTGTTTGTAATTGCCACTTTTAATTTAATAAAGTCTGCTCTGTAGGGGCCCCAGTTTCATCAGAAAAAAAGAAGCTTGATTACAAGACCGCATGTGGATCATTCTGTGCCGATGAGGATAGCATCGATAACAGCACAGAATGCTCTGGAATGGGTTGTTGTCAGACTACAATCCCAGGAAACCTGGATCACTTCTTCTTCGGCTTCTCAACTAGTGTATACAACACTCAAGTCTGGAATTTCAGCCCGTGCAGCTATGGGTTCATGGTCGAACAGGATATGTTTAAATTTGATCCTTCCTATGCCACATTCTCAAATTTTAAAGAAGAATACGGAGGCGGGGTTCCGTTGGTTCTTGACTGGGTGGTTGACAATGAAACATGTGTGCGAGCCAAGAAGAACCATTCCACGTACGCATGCCTTGACAAGAACAGCGTATGCATCGACACGCCTGGTGGCCCGGGGTACCTCTGCAGATGCTCTCAAGGGTATGAGGGCAATCCGTACCTAGATGGAAGCTGCCAAGGTACGTACGATCACTATGCATCCATCTCCTGCCGATTCTCTCTCTTTTCGAATTACAAACGGTTTACTATTGATTTATTTTGCTGATTCTGTTCACTTGCTTTAAACAACAACAGACATCAACGAGTGTGATTCCCCATCGCTGTATCCTTGCCAAGGGAAATGCAAGAACACCATTGGAAACTACACGTGTACATGTCCGCTCGGAACTCACAGCATGGATCCAAAGAATGCACAGTGCATTCCGAACGTCAAGATGATCATAGGTAACATATGCATCTCCCTAGAAAATACAGTATGGTAAAGAAAGGAATAATATTTATTAAGTCTGAAGTTACGGTGATGTTTTGTCATTGAATCATATTTTTATGATTAAACTCGAACAACGATATGAAATCTTCAATAAGGTAAAAAGTTACATGAAAAAAGTCTACTTGTCGGTCACATTTTTGAAGGCCTGGAGTGTGATAAAATTTTATTCTAACATGAACATATAGCAATACCATAAATTTCAATATAGGTCACGGCAATATATGACCACTTATTAGTGGCATAATGTGTGTGAAAACATACTAAAAATTATATTGAGAAGTGTATCCTATATTAACTTGATAATGCAAAACATAGTAGATTTGGGAAATTAAGGTTGTAAACTGACATCAAAATCCTCCCCTTTTTTAGGTTTTGCCATCGGCTTAATCTCCCTCATCATTTTTGTATTCATTTTGATGAGCAAGTTTGAAAAAAATAAATTGGCAAAAGAAAAGGCAAGATTCTTCAGACAGAATGGGGTCCTATATTATATCAGCAGATCCTCTCCAAACAAGTTGACACAGTTAGCATATTTTCTATAGAAGATCTAAAGAAGGCAACAGACAATTTCGACAAGAGTAGAGAGCTAGGCACAGGGGGCCATGGCACTGTATACAAGGGCTTTCTAAGGAACAACAAGGTGGTTGCTGTCAAGCGTTCAAAGAGTATTGATGTGGCCCAAACCGATGAATTCGTGCAGGAGATTATTATACTTTCACAAATCAACCACAGGAATGTGGTCAGGCTTCTAGGTTGTTGCTTAGAAGTGGAAGTTCCCATATTAGTGTATCAATTCATCCCAAATGGAACTCTCTTTCACTTGATCCATGATAACAGTGCTGGAACACCTCTTTCATTGGAAGTTCGACTCAAGATTGCCGAAGAATCTGCTGAAGCACTAGAATATCTGCATCTGTCCACCAACCATTCCATTGTCCATGGAGATGTGAAGTCTCTAAACATTCTCCTAGATGAAAACTACACAGTAAAAGTGACCGACTTTGGGGCATCAAGAATTCTTTCAAGGATGCAGTTCAAATCATGACAATGGTGCAGGGAACTTTGGGCTACCTAGACCCTGAGTACTTGCAAGAGCGTAAACTGACTGAGAAGAGCGATGTGTATAGCTTTGGAGTTGTGCTTTTAGAACTCATCACAAGGAAGACAGCAATATACTTCGAGGGCCCTGGTAAAGAAGGAAAAAGCCTTGCATCATCGTTTATACAGGCAATGAATCAGAATAGAATTGAAAGTATGCTAGACAGTAGCATACTGGATGTCGGAATGGAGGGATTGTTCCAAGAAGTTGCTGAGCTAGCCAGACTGTGCTTGAGTTTCGAAGGGAAGGAGAGGCCTTCCATGAGCCAAGTGGCTTACAATTTGAAAGCTATACGGAGTAAATGGAGAGATATATTGTTGCTTAAGCACGAAGAGACTCAGCGTCTGATAATTGAGAGGTCATCGGGCATGGATCCAGTAGTAGGTGAACTGGAGCCTAGCATGACCTATACGGCACAAATGTTGGGGCTGGATATCGAAACTACACCAAAAGGTTGACCATGCCGATACTACAAGAATATAAAACGTGTGTTGCTACAAGTTTGAATATTATTACCATGTCGTAATACATATATGTAGTTATTGAGTTGATGGACGTGTAATCGAGCTGCCAAACAATATAAATTTATAATCCCATTAGAGATTTCAGCCCGTGCAGCTATGGGTTCATGGTCGAACAGGATATGTTTAAATTTGATCCTTCCTATGCCACATTCTCAAATTTTTAAAGAAGAATACGGAGGCGGGGTTCCGTTGGTTCTTGACTGGGTGGTTGACAATGAAACATGTGTGCGAGCCAAGAAGAACCATTCCACGTACGCATGCCTTGACAAGAACAGCGTATGCATCGACACGCCCGGTGGCCCGGGGTACCTCTGCAGATGCTCTCAAGGGTATGAGGGCAATCCGTACCTAGATGGAAGCTGCCAAGGTACGTACGATCACCATGCATCCATCTCCTGCCAATTCTCTCTCTTTTCGAATTACAAACGGTTTACTATTGATTTATTTTGCTGATTCTGTTCACTTTCTTTAAACAACAACAGACATCAACGAGTGTGATTCCCCATCGCTGTATCCTTGCCATGGGAAATGCAAGAACAACATTGGAAACTACACGTGTACATGTCCGTTCGGAACTCACAGCATGGATCCAAAGAATGCACAGTGCACTCCGAACGTCAAGATGATCATAGGTAACATGCATCTCCCCTAGTAAAATACAATAAAGAAAGGAATAATATTTATTAGATACCTGAAGTCTGAAGTTACGGTGATGTTTTGTCACTGAATCATTTTTTTATGATTAAACTCGAATAACGATATGAAATCTTCAATAAGGAAAAAAGTTACATGAAAAAAAGCCTACTTGTGCTTTTCTCATGACAAATCCACAGATATATCAGTCACCTTTTTGAAGGCCTAGAGTGTGATAAAATTTTATTCCAACATGAACATATAACGATACCATTTACTTCAGTTGCACGTATAAATTTCAATATGGTCACGTCAATATATATGACCACTTATTAGTGGCATAATGTTTGTGAAACATATTAAAAATTATATTGAGAAGTGTATCATATACTATTTATTTTAACTTGATAATGCAAAACAGAGTAAATTTGGGAAAGATTGTAAACTGACATCAAAATCCTCCCCTTTTTAGGTTTTGCCATCGGATTGATCTTCTCATCATTTTTGTATTCATTTTGATGAACAAGTTTGAAAAAATAAATTGGCAAAAGAAAAGGAAAGATTCTTCAGACAGAATGGGGGTCATATATTATGTTAACAAATCCTCTCCAAACAAGTTGACACAGTTCTCCAAAAATCATCTGACTGGAAAAACTATCTTACTAAAAATGTTATTTGTTTTATGAAAATCATTCAAAAATGTGTTTTTATGAAAATCAATTCACTGGTGAATGAAAAGAAGTAGTTCATCTAGGTCGCGACTTTGGGAAGTCATTCTATGGACACTCATATTGTTTTTTAATTTTTTTTTGTCGATAAAAAAGGAAGAACCTGGAGACCATGAAAAATCTTGTAATTTTCTAAGGATCGTACGACACATTTTGCTTATGTCCAAGATTGGGATTATATATGTTGCAGTTTTGAAATCAAATTTTCCCAGAATATTATGCTTGTGGTTTTTGAAAGTTGTTTGGCTATAAAATGTGTTTTCCCTCAATCCATAAAAAATCATTTAAATTCATGGTTTAGGAAGTAATTATTTTTCATACAATTTCTCAACATACATATGCTCAAGTGAAATTTTAAGTTCCATAACAAAGCTCATACTCAAAAAAAGTAGATTTGCGTTTGTTTTTTTTTTTTTTTTTTTTTGCGAAAAGGAAGATATATTAAGCATTGCATGTGTTTGTTAAGAAACTTTAGAATTTACTTGATCCTGTATTTTAAGAAACTACATGAAAAATATTACTTTTTGAACCATCAATTTGGATACTATGTACTGATCAAAAAAAAATATCTCTAGGCTAAACCATTTAACTAAAAAGTCCAATATAGTATTTTAGGGAGAATTTTTTATTTCAAAAATACAAAATCAATAGATGCTTGTTTCTTAGAATTTACTCCCTCCGTTCTAAATTATAAGTCACTTTGACTTTTTGGTTGATCCATCAAGACATTATTATATCTTGATGGATAGCAAAATGGAGGTATCATAAAAGTCAAAGCAGCTTATAATTTAGAATAGAAAGAGTATTTGAGAATTATAAAATTTTTAGAGGACCTTCGTCGTTTATTTTGGATAAATAAAAAAATATTATGAAAAGCAACGTGAAGTTTCTAAAAGTTGTTCTCACGTTGGACTAGCTGAAGTCACATTCTCGCTCGAAGAACATCTTGTCCCCATAAAACAATTCTTAGAATCTCCTTTCCTTGGTGCACGAATTTTGGAAGACATGTATTTCTGGTGGAGGAATTTTAGAAGTCGTTCCAGTAGATGGTGTGCATCGTATTAATTTTAAATTCAAAAGGTATTGGTATATTTTTGTAATTTAACTAATTTCCATACAAAATGTTATTATAAAATAAAAAAATATACTCTTATCATGCTTCATGTTCCTAGAGGAAATAATAATTGATATCTACTTATTTATATTTTATTTACATTTCCTTAAATTTTATTTAATTCAGAAACACATCTACACACTTTCAGGTTTAATCATTGGTATAGGAGTTGGTAGTGCGGCAGTCTTTATGATTTTGGTTGTCATTGCATTCTTTAATATGCAAAGGTTTAAGCATAGGAGAGCAATGAAGTTAAAACAAAGGTATTTTGAGCAGAACCGTGGACAATTATTACAAAAGTTGGTATCCAAAAGGACAGACATTGCAGAAAGAATGATCATAACAGTGGATGAGCTTGCAAAAGGCAACGAACAACTTTGACCCGGCTCGTGAGCTAGGTGGTGGAGGGCATGGTACTGTTTACAAAGGTATTTTTGTCGGACCTACATGTTGTGGCTATCAAGAAGTCAAAGATAACAGTCCAAAGAGAAATAGATGAGTTCATAAACGAGGTTGTCATTCTCTCGCAGATCAACCATAGGAATGTAGTAAAAATTTTGGGATGCTGCCTAGAAACGGAGGTCCCATTGTTGGTTTATGAGTTTATTTCCAATGGAACCCTTTATCACCATCTTCATGTTGGAAGTCCAAGATCACTATCATGGAGAAACAGGTTAAGGATTGCAACTGAAACTGCAAGTGCTATTGCCTATCTCCACTCATCACTTTCTATCCCAATTATCCATAGAGATATCAAATCCAGTAACATACTTCTTGATGATACCCTAACATCAAAGGTGTCAGACTTTGGAGCATCGAGGTACATTCCATTGGATAGAACGGGATTAACCACAGTTGTCCAAGGGACAATAGGATACTTGGACCCAGTGTACTTTCAAGAAGGCCGCCTCACTGACGACAAAAAGCGATGTCTACAGCTTTGGTGTTATTCTTGTAGAATTGCTGACAAGGAAGAAACCATTTTCATATTTTCATCTAACGGTGAGGGCCTTGTTGCACTTTTTTTTCAAATTATATGGTAAAGGGAATCTGATCGAAATACTAGATCCTCAAGTTATTGATGAGGGTGGCGAAGAAGTCCAAGCAGTGGCTGCACTTGCATCATCATGTATAAGGTTAAGGAGTGAAGAACAGCCAACCATGAGACAAGTGAACCATGCGCTCGAAGGCCTTCTCTCACCCGAGAATCATGCAGGGGTTAATAATATGTTGGCAGAGGAATTTGATGAGAATGGTCAGATGACAATGGATTATCCATCGCCTGATGAGGGGCAAAGCATGGGGAATCTACTAGATGGTACAGTTTGGAACAAGAATCACTGATGGCTGTGGGTTCTCGGTAGACAATTTTTTGGCATGCCCATGTTGTCATATTTGTAATGAGTGTGCACTTATCTAAACAAAATTGGAGCTAATATCCATGAGCTTAGTTTACTTTGATCACAATAATATGATGCATTACTTTAGGACTCTTCTAGAAGATACTGTTAATACTTATATATGGATCCGATTTGCTATTGCGCACTCGCATGATGAATAGAATTGAGAGAGTTTTTTGCAGTCTAGAGAATCTTGCCGTCTAATAAGCTGCTGTACGAAGAATTTGCAGTCTAGAGAATCTTGTCGTCTGGCAATCCTGATTATTTTCACAGATTTTTTTTTAAAAAAAGAGTTTTTATAACTCGGATTTTGAGAAAGCCAACACGGTTTGACAATGTCAGATGCTGGGGTTACCAGCTACATAGAGCAGAGCTGCAAAAAAAAAAAAAAAAAAAAAAACACTACATAGAGCAGCATAAGCAGCGACACACTTTTTGGTTGCAGTAGTACTCAAAGTACGCATCAAGCATTGCTGCTCTATCATTCAGTAAGGATGGCCAGCTTGCTGTGGCATCCAGCTACACTTTACGAAGAGGGTGTGATGGATTTGTCAATATCTGGGATGGCTATAACAAGAAAAGACTTTATCAGGTAAACCAAGTGAAGAGTTTTGTTTCAATAGGATGCTATTGTCTGAAAACATTTCTTGTATTCATGATTTCCCTACTTTTGGTTGCAGTACTCAAAGTATGCATCAAGCATCGCAGCTCTATCATTCAGTAAGGATGGCCATCTGCTTGTGGCATCCAGCTACACTTATGAAGAGGGAGAGAAAGCGTAATAATGAACTACTTTGTCTGACAAATCTTTGTTCACATATAGTTAAGAAAAACTGTTGACTCGCTACTGTTTTTGTGCATTTCAGGCATGAGCCTGACGCCATATTTATCAGGACAGTGAATGAAGTCGAGGTGAAGCCCAAGCCCAAGGTATTGGCCGCCCCCCAGTAGTGTTGTGACCTGCTGGCGGCGGTATCGGTCATGTGATTAGATGACCCGGACTTCTCTTAAGTTGATGTCAATTGCATTAGTTGACGCGGTGCTTGTTTGCGTTGTAAGAAGTGAACCACCTGTTTCTTAATCTAGGTCCTCTTCTTCCGTTTTACTTGTCCACGGAAACATTTCTTTCCAGCTGATTGTATATTCTGAGACAGATTATGTTTTAGTTTATTCGATCCTTTGTTGAATTCTCATTATTTGAGTATCTTAAGTCTGGAACCAGGAGAGAAGAATTATGCTGGCGGGGTGTATTTGATAATTCCTGGCTTTGTTGTAAAATGGAGGGAACGACTTGTGCCGGTGCCGCTGGCAAACGGCCAGTTAACTGTTACGCAGGCAAACATTCAACAGCTGGAAAGGGCTCAAACAATTAGAATTAAATCTGCTAACACTTCTAGAGATGAATGAGTAAAACAACGGAAAAGATAAGGCACTGCTAATCCTTTTTTTGCATTGCTGTCATACGAGTCCGTCCGTCATCAATCTCTTTTTCTTTTTGCCACGTGAACTGTTACATGAAAAGCATCATCACCTGGGGGTCCGTCCGTCAGCAAGAGAACTGCAGACATTTTGGGTGTGGTGTGGTGGGAAAATTAACGATGGCCTTGATGTCCATGGAGTGACGTGGAGCTCGATGACTATAGTCATCCTCTCCTTTCTCCGTGTGGTCGCTGGTCAGCTTATCTTTTGGGCTGCTGATTCGGTCCTGGTTACTGAGCGAACCGACGAGATGAAGTCTAGTCTAGACGAAGCTTCTTCACTCTAGCGGCGTGTTGGACACTTGAGTACTTACAGGGGCTGAAGTGTGGTCGATCGCCGGGGTTGGCCAGCGCGAAGGGTTTTTTTTTTTTTTTTTTTTTTTACGATTACGAGTCACATGCAAGGAAAAATGTCAGTCTCAGCGGTTACTTACCACCCGGTCGTCATACTAGTTCTACACCAGCTACTTTATTTGAATTCATTTATTCACCCCCCTTCCCTTCTTTTCTAGAGCACGGTAATTGACTGAGGCTTGCGCCTTTATAAATGTTACTCAGAGAACAGACAGACTACAACCAGACTCATCAAGTAGATAGTATGTCTTCTCAAAGGAGCTCTCTCTGTCTTATGTCTTCTCAAAGCTACTCATATATACACAGGTGGAAACCATCAATCAATCAATGAATGAATATATATATATATATATATACACGAAGGCATATAGGGTGTGTTTAGAAGACCGAATTTTGGGCCGAAATTCCTGTAGCGGGTCACATCGTACACTGTAGCACGTTTCGTTTGTTAGTGGTAAATATTATCCTATCATGGCGTAACTAGGCTCAAAAGAATCGTCTCGCAATGTACATCTAAACTGTGCAATTAGTTTTTTTATTTACCTAAATTTTATAGTGAGCGGCAAGCGTATTTGGGTGCATTAAATGTTTCGATGTGATAGGATGTGATGGGAATGCAGAAAATTTTGGAGGAAATTTGGGCTTCTAAACACACCCATAGAAAGGGCAACCAAGCACGACGGGACATGACGTCGAAGTTATGTGATGGAAAGATCGATCAATTTCCTTTTTTGCCACCCCCCTCTCTCTCCGGCCAATTAAGGACAATTATTGATGGTTTAACATTTTTCCCACATCTACACTTCCATTGCTGAGTCCTTAATTGGCTGAGTCCTTCAATTGTAAATCGTCATGGCTGAGTCCTTCAATTGTACAAGGTCCCGTACTCTCTCGTATTATATTGTACAGGCTGCTGGCGCCAAATCAATTAATCGATCAAACTTATTAGTTAGCAAACACCACTACAAGCCGAATTAACCACTCATGGTCCCAATAAATTATTAAAAAGAAAACACATTTTTTTTTCTCTTGCTTTCTGCTTTGGTTCCAATATTTGCACAAATATCCATGATTAATACTTTGTTAACAAGATAATTAATCAAACATAAGGGTCTCTAGGGCCCAGGCCTTAGTCGTTAACCGGCTAATTAATCAAACAACCTTTTTAGAATTAATTAATCAACCTGTGGTGGATCTGAGCCTAAGGCCCCTAGGGCCCAGGCCCCTAGTGGTTAGCCCCAGTAAAACTTACTCTTATATAGTTTTTGGCCCACAACCGAGGCCCATTAGGAAAAACACATGGGCCTCGGCGTCAGCCGACAACTCCGTGGCGAGACCGTCGGCGCCGCCCGCCAGCCCTCCACCTCGCCGCTCCTCACCCGGCTCACCAGTCCTCCACCGCCCGGCCAACGCCCGACCGGCAACCAGGCCTCCGCTGTGGGCCCCCATCGCTTCGGCAGCGGCGCCCAAGCAACCCATGGCCGGACGACCCACTGGCCACGCAGCGTGCGTCCACGCCGGCCTAGGGCGCCGGCTGGCGCCTGCGGATGCCGGGACGTCCAGGGGACCAGGGCGCGCCCCGTCCTGCACTCGTCTCTCCTTGGCTCTTGCGAGGCAGAGGCCCGAGCAGCCGAGCCCGGCGCTCAGGCTCTGCTGACGCTGGTAGCCTCTAGCATGGTACTGCTCCCCTTCCCTGATTCAATTCTTACTTAATTTGATTGAAAATTGAAATTAGAAACACTGAAACATCATATCTATGAGACATTAGGTATTTATGTTTATCTCATCGTGTACCTTGCAATGTTGTTAGCAAATTTAGTTCAATCATCAGATCAAATAGAAATTTTATTTGTGTCCTAGTTATTCATCACCCTGTGTGTTGCTCAATGGCTGTCTGATATTAATTGGCTTATAGGCCTCATCCGGTTACGATAGATGTATAATGGGTAATTTCACTGCTAGATGAGGTGACACCCTGAGACCCATAGTGTAAGGTGCCTGGCTTGGGGTTCAATTGAAATTTGAAAGAGTATATATGCTTAGGAGCCTTGCTTGGGCTTCAGGAGGTGGTGCTGCGAACTCTAGTTTGGGTTCTATGTCGTTCTTCTTCTTCGGGGTCTCCTCATTCACTTCGGGTGTGTTTGGTCTTTGGGGTTACCCCATGCTTCATGAGGTGATCCATCATGAGTTCTTCGTCCCATGAATTTTGGTGAAATCAATCCATTCCTTGTGCATATATTAATTATTAGCTTGTGATGAATGAGGTGAGGGCGGACCAACTCATTCCATTCCACAAACCAAACAATAAAGCTGAAGAGTGAGAAGAAAATGAACCACCTCATTCCTCAAACCAAACACACCCTTCCTATCTTGGCTTTTTTTTATTAGTTCTGTCATCTATGTACTTTTTAATTAGTATAGTTAGTATATAACATGATATTCTTGGCTGTGCTAGTTGAAGCACGAGTTGATGAGGACTTGATGATTACTTATACAGGTAAAAGGTTGTTACTACTGCTTATGGGGGCTACTACCTTAATCCTGCTGCATACTTACAGTTCATGGGGCCAGTTCTGGGAACTTCAGCCTAGCTCTGCCCAACTGCCCAGATAAGTGTGGCAACATGAGCATCCCTTACCCATTCGACATTGGGAAAGATAGCCTAGGCAAAAGAGACTGCTTCCTGAATGAAGCATTTGAAGTCGTATGCAATAGCAGCCAGCAAGCTCCAACTCCAACTATCTATACTGGGGGAACACCTGACCGGTACTCCAAGGTATTGGACTTCAATCTGCTCGATGGTGAGGCACGCATCCAGAGTACAATATACTATAGCTGCAACTACACAAACGGCACCTACATCTCAAACAATGATGAAGCCACACCATTAGTACTAAGTCGTAGGAATTCTTTGAAGGTTTCCTACACTAAGAACAAATTTACAGCAATCGGGTGTGCAACCATTGCAAACATAGTGGGTTGTATGGATGATATCATTGATTTCAACAACTTGCACTCACCAGCGCATGTGCATCATTCTGCGATAGTGCTGTGAGAATCAGTAGGGGCCCCGACTGTGATGGCTTGGGTTGTTGTCAGACTTCACTTCCACAATATTTGAATGCCTTCTACTTTGGATGATTCTACTACGATCAATTACTACATAATCCCTTCGCCCAAGGTTTCAGCCCTTGCAGCTATGCATTCGTTTCTAAGGCCAGTGAGTTCAAATTCAATCCTTCCTATGCTCAAGATTCAAATTTTCAGAAACAAAACGGTCTTCCTTTGGTCCTTGATTGGAGTTGGTAATTAAAGTTGCGAGGAAGCCAAGAAGAACTCATCATCATTTGCCTATCGTGCCTTGAACAGTGTATGCATCAACACTACAAATGGTTCAGGGTACCGCTGCAACTGCTCTCCAGGCTAAGGCAATCCCTACCTAGACCTAGGATGCCAAGGTCAGCAAGCAAATACACCCATAGCCACTTCTTTGTTTCCTCTCTCTTTGTCCTGACAATACAATGCGGATACCTCCCATACAGGTACCTGTTTGCTAACTTCTTTTTTAACCTTTTGTACCGATCATTTTTTTAGTGTAAACGTAGTACTACTTTATAAGGATCAACATATAAATGAAGTTCAGTCTCAATGTGGATTGGAACATCATCTACATCTTAGAAATACATAACTTGAATAATGTGCTGGAAACTAACGAGAACAGAAAGTAGGCACCAAGAAACACAGGTTGGTGATGTTTAGATCATATCAAGGAGATCAGAGTTAAAAGTTTTACCTAAGTGATATCTAAGCTGACAATACCTAGCAAGTAAGTAAAAATAGGCAATAAAACTGACAATAAAGAAATTCCAATTGCCAACCATAGGAGCCGTGGGGCTAATACGGTGTATAAACCAGTAGCAAATGCCATGGTGGTTGCCATGTATGCAAACCACATGAGCTTCTTAGTCAAGGACCTGTAATGAAGCAAGAACTGAAGATCCTCCCACCTTGCTACGATGCAAATGAAGGCAACAGCAAGTGACGAACACATTGCCAAGGTGTCTGCAATCAAGAATAACTGAAATGCGAGTTTTCTTGCCATGACAGGAAGTCCCTCGTTTCCAGCATCACTGCTATACCCTCCAGGCAAGGTGAAAGCAGCAGCAAAGGTAATTGTAGCAATGAGTATTGCTACTACGGAGGTGTTGCTTGTATACATTCCAGTCAGTGACTTAGCATCCTTCCTTGATGATTCAGTTAATTCTTGCTTGGCTAGCTTGTGAAGATTATAAAGGCAGGTTGCATTTTTGGGATCGGCTTCCAAGAGAAGCATTGACACCTCATTCTGCATGAAATGAAGGTACAAATGTAGATCACAAAGATACAACAAAAATAGAAGACCCTGCCCCAAAAGTCTCCGCCAAAGAACACTAACTAGTTCATGCGGTACATGCTGCCAAACTAAATAAAGCATAAATATGAGTGTATATAGACACGTACCCAGTTTAAAGTCTTGGCATAATCGGTGCCCAACTGCCACTCTGCAGAGTTTGCATAATTGTCCTCTACTGTGACATCTATGCCTCTGTGAAACAACAAAGCGCGGACGATTTTAGTATCACACCTCTGCACCGCATGATGCAGAGCAGTTCTGCCATTGCAATCTCTCATGTTGACGAGCTTACGAAGATGTGGCGACTCTAGGATAAATCCGACGAACTCAGCATGACCTTGGCACACGGCTATATGGAGGCATGTCCAACCACTAGTGTCACAATATGGCGCGTCTGGGCAATGGCCAAGAATCTCTCGAGCAACATCAGTACAGCCCCGGAACGCCGCAGAATTAAGGAGAGGCTGACGGTTGTCATCGCTCGTTACAGCATATCCCAAGGAACAGTCATGCTGCAGCAACACCCGTACGACATCAGTCTTGCCCCATATTGCTGCCAAACGTATTGGCGTATTCTTTCCCGCGTTTTCTTCTCCGGCCAGCCATGGGCGTTTCTCCATTAACTCTTTAGCAATAGCTGAAAGCATATAGATTTTATCAATGCTCTTTCTAGTAGTTTGATTCAAGTGATCATATATTGCCCGCACAAAAAAAAAATACTATATATACTTCTTACCTGGATTCCCATTTCTCACGGCAGCATGCAGAGCATTGTATCCACAACTTCCCACATGAGCAGAATCTGGAATTTCCACCAGTTTCTTGAAGACATCTGCAAAGTCTCTCATCGCTGCAATGAACATTGGTGACTCGTTGTGTTTGTTCACACCTTGCGACAAGGCAGGCTCTGCAGCGATCAGCAACAGCGCGAGGTCCCTGTGCCCACTGCGGATGGCATGGTGCAGCACATTACATCCATTCTCGTCAGCCTTCAGAATTGTATCCCTGAGCCCATGATCTCGGCAGCACTGAAGCAAAACTGATGCCAAACTGACATGGCCGCTGGCAATAGAGGTGAGCATCGGCGTCTCGCCGTTTGAGTTTGTAGCGTTGAGGAGATGTTGGTTTAGCGTGAGCACGTCCTTGCAGAACCCCTCGTGGCCCTGGATCGACGATATGTGCAAGCAGGTGTTTCCCTGAGGAGTTGTTCCAAGCAATATGCTCGGATCCTGTGTCGCCAGTTGCATCATTGATCTGGAGTCACCCAACTTGGCTGCCTGCAGGAGCTGACGGTCCATCTGTGGCTGTTCTCCTGTTCAAGTGTGTTTGGACTGGAGTGACTCCGCACCGCTCCTCGATCTGCGCTGCTCCCGCTCTCCGCCTCTCCTCTCCTCCTCCCAGAAAAGCCTGTTTGGTGGCGCTCCGCTCCGGCTCCGGCTCTAGCTTCGGGCGAGGTGACGACGGCCACCAATCAAGCTCCAGTCGTCCAGCACAGCCAATCAACCCCTCTGAGCAACGAATCGACCTCCTCCTCGAGCGAATCGATCTCTACAGCTGCGCGAGGAGGACACAATTGCATGTAAGCACTCAAAAGTGTGTATGTGTGATTCACATAAAAATAACTTGAAAGCGATATGTTAATCGTCTTACCTTTGTTTTCCTATTAGATTGCCTGCACCAAGTCCCTCGCCGCTTATAATCGATGGGGGGCTCATTTCAATCAACAAGGGCATGCGCAGCGCAAGCACACATTGTAATCCATATTTCGCCTTCGCCATGAACTCGCGTATTTATATGTGCTTGTAAAGTTGCGATGCATGATGGAGTCAAGGGCAAGTTTCGTACTTTCTCGGTGACAGTGCATAGATGTTTTGCTTCGATAGCGAGCAAGTGTCGAGCTAAAGTCCGCCGGGCGCCTCGTTTGATACGCTGTCGTGTATGCGCCTTTAGTTTAGTTCTTTAGGTAAACAAAAACGATAAAGCAGTCATGGTCCACAAGCCCTAAAGAATAATAGTGCAAAGTATGCTAGACGCTAGCATAATGTATGATGGAACAGGAATTGTTCCAGGAGGTTGCTGAGCTTGCTAGGGGCCTGTTTGGAAGCCCAGTTTTTGTAGAAGACTGTAATTGGTATAATGCGATGGATGTATTAGCACGAGCCTTGGGGCTGAATATATAGTAGTACATGACTTGGAGGGCAAGGGGCCTCTCCTACAGATATGGTAGGATACGGATGCAATCTAAATCTACCTAATATAGAGATATTCCTAATATACTCTAACATCCCCTCACAGTCACAGCGGAAGCGTCGCTGTCGGTGTTTTGAACCGGGGGTACAGCTAACCGACGAGAAATTGTGCTGCGCGTCCCAGGACCCGGATGGTTGGTGCAAGATGACACAAGATATATACTGGTTCAGGCAAACGTCGGCCCTAGTCCAGTAAGGGTATGGAGCTGTGTATCTGCACCGGGGTGCTCGTAGTAGGGGGATACAAGTTGGGCGAGAGAGAAGCCGGGACCTCAAGTCTCACGTGGTGTGATTGAGCTGGAATGCCAATAGCGTGTGAAGTCAAGGCGTGTGTGTGCTTCGACCTGCCCTATTCTATGCCCGGGCTCCCCCTTTTATAGTCTCAAGGGGGGTCGGTGAGTACATGTCCTCAAGTGTAGGAAATTGCTTGGACGGTGCCTTGTACCCGAGTTGCGAAGAAAGGGCGTCCGTAGTCGTCGTGGAAAGGGGGTCGTCCTTCCCTTGGTCTTCAGGTGTCTTCCGAGAGGTGCGGGTCCCGGCGTGATCAGAGTCGAGGGGCCATTGACTTCCCAGGATTCCTGCTTTTCCGAGGGGGTATGCTCCGAGGGGGGTAGTAACAGTGCCCGAGGGGTGCCCCGATGGTGACCGGGAACTGTTATCGTAGCTGCTCGAGGGGCTTCACGTCGTGGCTGCAGTGTTTTCCGAGGCCCCCCAGGATGGGCGCGTGAGATGACATTACAGTGGGGGTGGTTGTCACAGTGCTCGGTAAGCCGTGAAAACAACACTAAAAGTACGTTCGGACGGTGACAGCGTCATAGGAGGATTTGACCATCGCGGGGCCCCTCTAGCAAGGGAATCCAGGGTGTCGGGGCTCTCAGCTTTGTCAGGCGCGGACATCTCACCCGTCCTTGTTGTCGCGACCGGTGCCGGGCAACGGACGCCGAGAGGAACCCAACAGCCCAATCCAACTCGTGATTCGGCAGCGGCGGGCTGCTGCAGGAACTCCAGCGGCGGCGAAGGCGTCGGCCGCCGCGCAAGGAGGACCCGAGGTCATGACTCCCGGCGGCTTGTTGGAGTCGAACGACGGTGGAGGGGTGCTGGTGGTCGTGGCGAGGAGCAGCGGACGGCTGGCCGGGCGAAGCGGGCCGGACGGCGGCGAGACGGGCCGCATGGGCTTGAGAGGGCGGTCGGTCGGCGGCGCGATCGACGGGATTGAGCAACGCCAACCGAGAATTGTGGGAAATTTAAATATTTGGCACCTTTACTTGCCAGCCTAACATGCCTACTTGCTAGCCTATGGCATTTCGTTTTGGTCGAATTAGCTCCATTCGGCGGATTGATTTGGCCTAGTTTTGAATTCGGTTCATACTAAAATATGCGATCGTTTAGGGAGTGATTGGTTGCTTTCGGAACCGGGTGAGCCTGGATGAGAGAGTCGTCGAACGGTTTTAGCCACCCAAACCAAACAGGTTGTTGTGTTGGGTTGCAAAAAGAGGAAATTGTACAGGATGAGAAACAATTTGTTTGGTTGCATGCATGCACCACTTTGATGAGTCATAGCAAGTCACCTATGTTTCAGTTTAGTAACCTTATCACCATCTTTTTGCTCTCACAAACACAACTATGCTATGAACCAAAGATTGCACATTTCAAAACAACAAATGAGTAGCCTCAGATTACATTTTGTGCTACATGGACTTGACCTTGGAGCATAAGCTAAATTAAGGGGTGATTTGTTACCATGAACGATGGTGCAAAGGATACAACAATAGTAGATCAAGACTGTTAAGTCCAAATGTTCACAGTACCTCACAAGGTCAAGTGCATAAGCTAGTTTTTAATGCAACTAATCATTGTAGGCTAGTTCGCACACCGAAGATGATGAACAAAACTAACATCAGCAGAAGAACAGAAAGCACAACACAAACAACAAATAGGTAAGGTGATCTGTTAAGCACCGTAGCCTGATCCTCCACCAAGTGTTCATCCAAAAGAGGCACTGCATCACCTCTAGTGAACTCCAAGTAAGATGCTTCAACTTCTTCCCTTGTAGGAGAACTCTGGTGAGAGTTATTTGGGTAGACATTGCCCACGAGCTATAGACACTAGGTACCCTACCGTGGTACACAATGTAGCAAGCCATACTATCCTTTCAAAAAATAGCAACCATCAGATTCACACAATAGTATAGCCAAATAGATTTGCCTCAAGTACAAGTGTCAATTCTTTACATGCTTGGACTTGGAGCTTAAGGGTACCCAATTCCTCATAAGTCCAAGATCATTAACAAGTCCCACTATTGACATTATTATCATCATAGGCATAAAAATAACAGCCACCCTCGGTTCAATGCCATGTAATGTGATCTATTAACTTGGAACTTAAGGAACATAGCCCAGTACCTCACAAGTTAATAGATCATCGGTGTCAACCTTTCAAATAATCTGGCAATGGTTCCATCACGGGCATAAAAGAAACAACAACCATGAATATTTCCAAAAACATAGCATGTGTGTGGAATTGAAGATCTCGGTTGGTTTGGAATCAAATCGGGAATCTGCATAACAAAGTATAAACACATGGGCGATAGGCTTCAAGTAATCAATACAAAGCACAAATTAGTACCAAAGGTGTCCTCAACTAAAGAACAATGTTTCAGCTAAACAACAATGTATAAGTTTTGTTTCTAATCATCATTGGTGGTTGTCGGTTAAGAAACCATAAAAACAACCATAACATAGAAGCCATGGAATGCTCTAGATCATCCACAATGGGCCATCACATTTGGTTTAGGACCCAATGGTTGCTTCACTATGGATGATCTTTGAGTATTTGATGAGTACCATGAAAGAACAACAATAGAAGAACCCATTGCCACCTCGGAATACTAAAGGTTGCATCATAGGCCAAGAAGAAATGGTTGCTTAACATTAAGGGGTTGTTTAGTTGCCCACACCCATATCAGCATTGGTCCAAATTCCTCATAAGTTAATAGATCTCCACTGTTAACCTCTCAAAAAATGTGGCAATGGTTTCATCATAGGCATAAAAAAGAATAGGTGGCCTCGGCTTAATAAAATTGAACAAGTTCGGTTTCTAATCATCATTGGTGGCCTCGGCTTAATAAAATTAAACATCAACATGAAACTAATAATGCAAAGTAGCCACCTCAGATTAGTAAGAGTTGCATCATAGGCCAAGAATAGAAGATAGAATAGCAAGACAACACGTATAACATAGAAAGAATAGAAGACCAAGAAAGGCACTGTCCTGTCTGGACAATTCAACCAGCCAACAGTAGTATTCTTACCATCATCACAACTAATCAGTCATAAATAAGTCCACAAATGCATCATCCATGACTCCTATGCTATACAAAAATATGAGCAGCCAATGTTCAGGCTACACCAAATAGCCAAATGTTCAGGCTACACCTAACAGCCAAATATTTAGGCTACATCTAGCACTATCAGTGTTTAGTGCTACACAAAAGATCAGCATAGGTAAGTCAGTTAGGCTAAATGGTCCTACTAAATGTAGGCAGTGGCCAGGTAGGTCCTAAGTCACAGGATCATGTGCTCCTCACTCATCTGAACAAAGCAAAGTCCTTCTACCTTGTTCTTGAGCAGGTAGACAAGAGCAAACATGAGTGCCTCCCTGGGTGTACCCAAGACCCATGACATAGGAATAAAGGTCAGAGTGCACCTCATTGTGTTGTGGAGCCTTTAGAGCTTCCTCAATAGAGTGCATAGCTTGCACCATGCTAGCCATAAGGTCATCTTCTTCCTGACTTAACTTCCTTCTCTTCCCACCCCTCTCCTTCTCCTCTAAAGCAATAGAGCTTTTTGGTTTAGACACACTGGCTGATTGTGTATCTGTCTTAACCATGTGAGACACCTCTCCACTAGCAGACATATCAATTTGGCCCATGTCAGTACCTAGAGGTTCATTGGAACCCATAGAAAATCTGCCAGTGGCCTGAACACCACCAAATATGGCCTCCATCTCAACAAAGTTCTCAATAGGAGTGTTAAGGAACTTAACATCATTAGGGTGATACTAGGTAGGAAAGACAATTAACTATTAGCAGCAATTAAGGAAAGACAATGAACTATTAATAGCCAAGTCATGCCTAACCTTAGTGTGGCCATTCAGGTGGTCCTCATCTAGCACTATCATGTGAAGTTCTTGGTTCCAGAGAGCACCACTACACGTCACCTAGTTCGTGCAAAGGCGTGCCGTCCCGGAAGCCAGTAGGACGAACAGAGTAATCTTCCCCAGTCTAGGAAGACATGGTTGCTAGCCTTGCGACGGTGCCGAGACGGACGCCATGAATGCCTATCTCTTGATGCAGGTTGGTATATCTTGAAGACGCTGCGGGGGTTGCACCCTAGGCACCGACAGAATCGGCGACACTGATCACCGCCATTTCCAATTGATCCAAGCGAGTGGATGACTCTACGAGCAGAAATTATGATCATGATGATGTATTGAGAGTAAGATGATAAGTGAAGAAGTCATAAAGCTTACTATCATAGGCCAAGAGAAGATGGTGCATGTCTTCATCATGTTGGATTTTTATCACGCCAAGTTTCTTGGTAATTTCAGAATAGAGGTTCTGTATCTCCTGCAAATCGCTTATGAAAGTGACGAGCGTCGTCGACGGTATAGATGTCAAGCGCTAGGTCGGAGAAATCAGATGATTTTGGCAAATATGGAGATGCACTGCTAAGCTTATTGTGGTCTACCATGGGGACTCTTTCGTCGGAGAGAATTTTTCAAGCGCTTGGCAAAGGAAGAGGAGGTTGACGATGTGGTGAGCCGTGTGGTTATGGGCTTGTTTTATAAGGGGTTACGGCCACATCAATTCATCCCAGAGGGTTGAAGGATTGGTTTGGAAACTGAACGTGATTGTCGAAAAAAATACTCAAAATTGAGTTAGCAAGAGGATGGTAGTCGGTATTGGATCGGAAAGGTTACCAAGTTTCGCTCATATATGCCATAAGTGGATCAATCAAGGATACAGGTAACATGATGAACGCCTGGGGGGCAAGGCCGAAAATGAAGATTTGGTTGAAGATTAACGTGGAAGGAGAACTGCTGGAACAGTGGATGACTTCGGCTAAATTTTGAGACAAAACAAGTTTTATCTCAAAATTGGGGGGGCATGTGTTGACACCAAATTTTGGGCCGACAGAAAATATGTGATTTCAAGCCCAACATCGCGTTGAACAAAAGTGGTGGCTCAAAGAGTAAAGGCATTTTGCTAGGAGAAGAGAAGGAGAGTCGACAAAGATGGCGTCATTCGAAATCAATGAAGAGGCGTCGGCAAAGATGACATCAGCAAGAACCAACAATTGTGGGAGTTGCGCGATAAAGTGAAGAATTGGGCGCTAGATTGAAGGAATGAGATCAGAAGAAAGCGTGACCAGCTACTACATTGGTCAAGGGCGAAACCTATGCGGGCTTCAACGGATATGGAGAGATCGGAGCCCAAGTTATATTTAGTTTGATATTTTTTGTTACTTCAATATTAGAATCGAACCCTAATTTGCCTCGGTATAAATATGTAAGCCCCGGCTATTGTAAAGGACATCACATCATTCAATACAACAAACTGGCTCCGTGCAACATCGAGTCCTTTTTTCGTTGAGTCGTTGAGTTCTTCAAAGCGCCCTACATTCTTCGGGTTGCTGTAAGTACAAGACAACATTCATTATATCTTGTTTTATCGTCCGGTAGATATTACAATCAATGATGAAGTTGCTTTGTTATTGTTAGATGTCCTCGGATTATCGGTCATAACCAGCCTTAGCATCGAGTTATTAGCTCTATTAGATCTGGCTAAGTCTAGTAGATTCATTAAGTTAAATGTGATGTTCATGCTTTGATCTGTTTTACTTTCATGTTATGAACACACCCTTTGCCTGATTGGATTGGATAAAGCTTTGGCCTTGGATCTATCTTGATTATCGTCTCTATGCTTGTTTATGTTACTTTTACCATTGATGGTCGTTTTCACGTGCTTATATGGACAGAGCTCACCATTACCGATCGTTAAATGCTATGAGTCTAAGCTTATCTAAATGCAAGATTAGAAGGTTGATTATAGCCATTTGGATTACCCGTTTTTGCGTTGATCTAATAGTTTATTGCATTTAGATACGTTTATTCACATACCATGGACCTCAGATCAACTATTTTAGCCGACACGATTATGCTTTCACAAATATTACGTGAATGTAGATCTATCTGGCGTTAAATGCATCCGAGGTTTATGAAGGCCAGGCATTCGATAGTCGGTCGGAATAGATCCGAGAATTCTTAATGTCTAGGTATCGAATAATACATGCATGTTTTCCATGTTTTTCATCTATACGAGATTGTTTGGATATTCCTCATATATGTATCTTTGATCGGTGCATCTCGTTATTCATGTCATGATAAGCTATGATAGCTGATTAAACACACATATTTAATCGGGTGTAGTAAAGGACCCATCAACACTTATATCCATGCTTTTACGGTTTAATCCACAACTTGTACAAATCAGCTATCTTGAGCTTATGTTTCAGATGTCTTGATAAATTTAGTCGGTTTCATGAGTTTTTATCGGTTAACACATGATTTTGACTCTATGAGTAAGCCTTTTAGGAACTGTCGACAACACCCGGTATGTTCCGCTCGTAATTTCAGTAAACTCTCTTCTTCTTGTCAATTATAGGTCAAATTGACTGGCATGCTCGGTCCTTTCAGGCTAGCTCATCCAGCCTGCTTATTAGTCACGGGAAGCACTTTTCGCGTCAACAAACCGAATCAAGCTGGAACTTTTGTAGACCAAATCTGAACAATGTACATGCTTGTAGTCCTTTTTGAGTCAACATCATCCTCTAAGCTTTCCTCCTTCTAGAGGACCTGTTTTGGAGGTGTTAGGGGTTGTTTGGTTTTTTAAGTTGGTGTGACATTACATGTTTAGACACCAATTAAGAGTACTAAACATTGACTAATTGACCTACAAGTTTCATAAGTCATGACTTAAAACGAGCGAATCGGAAAGCATTATTAACACACGATTAGCGGATGGTTACTGTAGCAATTAGTGGTCAAATTATTGTGTAATTAGGCTTAATAGATTCATCTTGTTCTTAAGTCACAACTTACGAGACTTGTAGGCCAATTAGTCTCACGTTTAGTGTACTACTAATTGATGTCTAAACAATGTGAGTGACGGGTCTTATGAATTAAACTGAAAAAACCACGCAGCCCCTTTACAACCCCTTAACATGGCTACCTGTCGGCGTCCCAGTGGTTCCAGGCCCCAGCTTCCCCTCTCACCCACCTACCCCACCACCCATTCGGCGCAGATGGAGATGGGGGCACCCACCCAACCCCCCACCCTGAAAATCCACACCAGAATCGCCTTGTGATTCTCTCCTATCCTCTTCGTCTCATCCAACTTCAACCAAGCCCAAGTGCATGGTTTGCGCAGGAGGTTGGCTAATTCTAAAACCGGCGGAGCAGGTATAGTGGTATTGGTAAGCTATTCGCCTAAGAGCAAGTATTATGGCAGGCTGTAAGCCGGCTAAACGATAATGTGGAGGAGAAGGGACGAGAGAGGAGAAGCGGGCTGTAAGCTTACAACCAGCTTAGGCACAAGAACAAGAAACTATTTGAGATAGACAAGTGAGCTCTGTATTAATTAGAAAGAGCTAACTACTGTATGAGTGGGCTGAGAGAAGGCTATAAGAAACCTTGCTTGCTGGCTGTATTATAATACTTGCTCTAACACGTCAGCGCAATGGACGATGTGGAGGGAAGCGAAACCGGAGCTTATCGCTTGGTCCAGCGACTAGTTAAGCGCGCAAGCCAATGCTCTAGCCCTCTCTTTTTTTTTTCTCAGACTCTCTCTCTCTGTATGTGATAGGTGCAAAATAAATGTTAATTAAAGGACAAAAGACGAGTTATTGTATGCTTTAGCCTTTGGGCTGTAAACTTGTCTCTACATAATTTGTCGTGGCTTATAGTCAAGCCTTATTGGCCTTTGCTCTAACGCAGGCTCTTTTTTTGGTGCTAACAGCCGAGCATATGATCCCTCCCACCCACTTGCGTGTGGCGTGTTAATTGCCTGTTTAATTAGAGGTGGTGGGGTTTGTCTAATCGCCTAGTGGATCAATGATTTGTACTATTAAATCTTTCATGGTTTAGTTAAGTGATTAGTCGAGATACACTCCGATGCTGTCCGTTTTGTCGTTTACACATAGCTTTGGTAAAGATGTACTCCCTATACAAGGCGTTCTGTGAAAGGTAATGGAAGAACCAAAAAGTCAAATGAACTATAATTTGGAATGGTCCAAATTATAAGTAACTTTGACTTTTTTACCACAACTTTAACCATTCGTCCTAGTCAAAAAAAAAGTTGTGCAAACATAGTTAAATTTAAGTCATTTTTAGGAACCTTTTGTTAATAAAGCATGACACAACAAAAGAAGTGATATTTTGTATAATTTTTTAAATAAGACGAGTGATCAAATTTGAGGTTGAAAAAAGTTAAACCAACTATAATTTAGAACAGATTTAGTCATTTGACTCTTCTCCTAACAAAATGCTCGGCTTGAAATCGTGTGCTAATTTAACCCCCACAAGGTGCTAGGGCTCCTCGAAGGAAGCCCCACCCGTCACCCTAAATCATTTGAACCATTCGATCTTCGCATCAACAACCAAGATTTGCTCACCTGGATTCAGCTTCTGCAGATTCCTACGTGACGCTGGCTTCCACACAGCTTCTCTGGCTTCCCATCGAATCAAACAACTAAGTATATACCCAACCTGGCTTACCCCGAAAAAAACAACGATGCTTTCTCTCCGCCCCCGGCCTCGGCCTTTGCCCGTGCCGCCGCCCCGCCTCGCACCCAGGTCACGTTTGCCGCTCCACGACACCGCTCGGCACCCGTCCTCTCTTCCTCTCCCTTTCCTGTCCCTCTCTAATGATGTTGCCATGAAAGGCGGCGGCTTCGATGCCACCGCCAGCGTGACCGCACCCCGGGCTCTTGGCGTAGCTTCTTCCGTCCATCCCATCTGGCCCAAGGTGGTGGGCAACCAGCAGCGCCCCTTGCCGGCGCACATGAGCAACAACACACGGCACCGTCCAGCCTTCGCGTTAGGGTTAGGTATGGACTGAGATTTGGGGATTTTGATTTTTAGGGTTCTTGTTTGTGGAAGAACATGTCTCTCCCTATGGTTGGGTTGGATATTTATGGATCTCCTGCTTTTAGTTTGGGATTTATTGATTTCGAGTCTCCTTGTATGCCCTATAGATTAATTTGTTTCACTATTACAAATCTAGATAGGTTAATTTGTGTTTTCGGATAAAAAAAGATTACAGGTTTGGATTCGAAGTGATAATTTGTGCGGGCAAATCGAGGTAATTGTTTCCTAGCTGCAGTGTGATGCATATAGGAATATGGGAGTCAGCCACACGTTTATCTTTCAGAAGTTGATTTGGGCTCTGTAATGCAAAATCAGTCAGTGACCCAAATAATGATCATAACTAACTTTATTTTGTTTGTGGTCTTGTGCTTCTTTCAACTGACATACAATATATCATGTATGCAAATTCCACAAAACTAAATTACCAAATGCTTTTTTTCCTGATCTTAGCACCTGCAATGGCCTATGGGGTTTATGTAAGTTGACAACTTAATATCGACTAGGCTTCTCCATTTGAGTTTTGATCCATGAAAAAAAAAGATCGAAACCTATTGCCCTTTGGTGGAGTATGTTAGAATGGCCGTCATACCAACCTGATGCCATGCTTCATATTGGTTTTGATTTGCAGACCTTGACGGGCTTCATTTTTTTTTTCTAATCAGACTTTGCCGGTGCTTATGTATTTTGTTTGGCAACTAAAAATACTATTTTTCCTTCAATCTAATTCTGCACGTCATTAGCTGATAACGACAAATGTTGTTTCTGACCTATGGGGTTTATGTAAGTTGACAACTTAATATCGACTAGGCTTCTCCATCTGAGTTTTGATCCATGAAAAAAAGATCGAAACCTATTGCTCTTTTGGTGGAGTATGTTAGAATGGCTTTTTTTTAGATAATGGATAACAAATATCCGGCCTCTACATCCAAGGAAAAAATGATAAATGACAGTATATTAGAATGGCTGTCATGCCAACCTGATGCCGCTTGATGCTTCCTATTGATTTTGATTTGCAAACCTTGACGGGCTTTTTTTTTCTAATCAGACTTTGCCAGTGCCCATGTATTTTGTTTGGCAACTAAAAATACTATTTTTCCTACAGAATTCTGCACTCTCCCCAATCATATGGTTCTGGTGTTAATTGGTTGCTAGGCCAATCATCCTAATAATCTGTGAACATAAATATTGTTTGGCCTATGTCCTCCCGTTTTTAAATCAACACAGTTTGTGCAGGGGCATATATATGCTACTCATTTAGGCACCGAGGAGGAAGCTGCAGAAGCCTATGGCATAGCAGGCATCAAGTTCCCGTTACAAACATTGTCTTCCAACAGAAAATCGAACAGGCATTGATCATCATACACCTTCAATGATCCTGGAGTAGCAAATTTTGTCGTTTAATGTGCTTTTCTTCTGTCTATGAATACAACCAAAGGTGGCTACACCATCACAGGAAAAATGATAAATGACAATATATATAGGTTTGGGAATTCTAATAGATGTAATAGTTAGAAACCTTGGTTGACCATATATATGAAGGTGATCGCATAACAATTTCTCTTATGTGAATGACGAGTTGTCAACATAATTAAGGTGGGTTGCGTTCGGATCATAAATGATTCACAGGTACGATGTCACAAAATGGTGATTGTCTATTGACTTACCGAACAGATAAGTGCAAATGTGCAATGCGGCAAAGTTCTCACTCATTTCTACTTCGTGTTAAACCGTTTCATAATATACACCCATTGTATATTGATGTTGTTCATATGCAAGGACTCAAAGTTGTTACTGAACATGAACTAATGTTGCAATCTCAATCAGTTGCTTCCTGTTTAACAAAAAAATGTTGCTCAAGTTATCCCCAAATTTTTTATTGCACGGGCGCGCGAAAGGGCGCGCACACTGCTACTAGTTGTTCTTAATAATCTCGCGTGGTTTATTTGGTACAAGTTTAATTTGGTCGATGATCAGCGAAACAAAATGCGGAATCATCCGCACCGCACCGAGGAATCATCGTCACCGGATTTCGGAGCCGAGTGAAGCGCACCTAGTCATGCACCCTCTGCATCTGGGTCGCTACGTGACACTGACTGACATAAACGCACGCACGCACGACGGCACGAGCCGCGGATGGCCGAACAGAGCGGAGCGGAGACGGACGGCCCGTTCCGGCCGGGTGCTAGAGCGCCACGCGGCCGCGCACGCGTCGCTGCCTGCACCTGCTTATGGCCGCATCCCTGTCTCTGTCAGGCCGGGCCGGTGTTCCAGCGGTTCCCACAGCCACGCACGCCGCCGTCGGCGTCACCGAGTCAGGCGGCCTCGGAAAGGGATCCGGCCGGCGGTGGCGGCTCGCCGATCCCCGCCACGGACAAGCACATGCATCTATACCATGCAACAGTTGGAGTGACTAGCTTATTCCGCGCACATCTCTAGATGTGAGTCAACCACGAACACAGTATGCTTCCACACCGAAGACACAGATTCGATCGTTACATGATCGATCACACACGCTATAACTGGTATGTGAAGTACTACTGGCGATCTCCACGATATAGAGGTGACCGATGAAGAACAACATCCATGGAAGAACTATATGCTGCCGTAGTCGCCCTTCAGGCCTCGAACCTCCACGGCGCCGCCGCCGGTGCCCACGCCGCTGTCGCCCTTCTGGCCTCGCACCTCCACGGCGCCTCCGTCGGTGCGCGCGCCGCTGTCGCCCTTCCGGCCTGGCACCTCCGCGGTGCCGCCGCCGCCGCCGGTGCGCGCGCCGCCGGGGCCCTTCTGGCCTGGCACCTCCGCAGCGCCACCGTCGGTGCGCGTGCCGCTGTCGCCCTTCAAATAATACGACATGGCAACTGCTTCGCTGATGAGCGAATCTATGTGTTTCTGTCCCCACTCACTCGGTGTGTGTTGCTCACTTCTTGATGCGAGGCTACTCAGTATACCTTGTCTATATATAGGCCAGCAAAGGAATGTCTTTTTTTTTTTGCCACAAAAAAAAAAGTCTTTTTTTTTTCCTTGGTCATTCGCCTTCTAATAGAGCGCCATGAAAGTGTTACATTTCTTCTTCACTCAATTGTAAGAAGATACCCCACTCGATAAAAGTTAGACAATCATTTAGAAGGCTATCACCCATCTTCGGTCTCGATGCGCTGAAAGCTGCCGCTTTGGCCGTCGCATCGCCGAACGCAACCTGGGCAGAGACCGAACAAACATGATGACAAAGGCAACGCACTAGACTACTTTTCGCTGAAGCGATTCCTTTCGGTCCCACGGTACCGAAAGCTCAACCTTCGGCGTCTGGAGCATCTCATCCGCCCACCAGGCATGAATCTGCTGGAACCGAACTCGGACTTCCGGCCCCTGCGGGCCGGAACGCCCTCGTCCGGTCCCCTTGCCATCAGGGGGCTCGGGTTGGACAATTCCAGGGTTCGACAACCAAAAGCCTAAGCTTCGGTTATTGACCCGATGAGCGCACCCTCGGCTGAGCCTTACCGATAAAAAACCCTTTCGGTTTTAGCCCGAGGCGAACTATGGGGGTGATAAGGCTTACGACCTCCCCAACAGGTAGTATACACACACATTTTTGAATCAATGTTAGCAAGTAGTTAGCTAAATGCAAAAGCAATATTCATATGAAATAATTTGTATACATATTAAGTTACCTCAAAATTTTTTTTAACATTCCTTGATATGAAGTCGTCGATGATGGTTTCAATATCAATTTCATCCAAGAATAAACTTCTCAATGCATAATGTTGCCAACCCAATCAACCTCTCCTGTGACATTTAGATCTCAAATAGTTCTCCAACAATTTTAATTTTGAGAAGCTCATTTTAGCTGATGCCACAGTCATGACATAGCAAACAAGATGCCAAATCATTTTTTTCTTCTTTCTTTTATCATTGCCAAAAGGATACTTTCTTGATGACATGATGCTGGGATTGCTTGATAAACAATTAGTAACTAAATTAGATTAATTAGATTCCTACATACCTTGCTGGACTGCAGCCTACCTGGAGGAAATGTATGTGATTGGTGAGATAAGGGCACTCACAATGCAGACTCTACACGAGTCTAAGATTATTAATTACCTCAAACGTATCATAGACTTGATGTCTAATAAGACTTAGAGCCTTAGTTTTTCTCTATCTCTCTTCCATAAATACATCGTCACATTAGCGAAGTACAATAAATATGAAGTTAATAAATAAGATTAGCCTCTATGATAGAGTCTACATTATGAATACCCTAAGGGCGTCCACAATGGTGTTTAAATAGCTACTCTATAAGGAATTCTATTGGTTATCAAGACCTTTTTGTAAATCGCTAGCTAGATGAGACATAAAAATAAATATTATAGTGGTGAGGTATGTGAGAGAGATATTTCTAGGAGATCGTGCTAGACTAACTATTTGATGTATTAGGGCATGTACAACCCATAGATAGATGGTTATCTGTAAACACCTCGAATCTATCATACACGCAGGTAAAAAAGACATGACATACAACCCCATGATCTATTTCATTGATCGTAAGCTATTTAATACATCGATGTAGCCAAGATCAATAATAAATAAATTTGTGTATACCATTGTGTTGCCATTTCAGCGTCCAACAACTTGGGATCAGTACGAAACACTCTTCCCTCATTGTTTTGTTCTGGTTAATATAGTTGCTAGTACATCGTGAAGACACTTAGGACAATCTTAATGGAGAGTTTCACCTCCCGGTTTCTAAGATGTGAAACTTCGGTATGAAATAGGCGTCTCTCTCAATGCAAAATTTCATTGCACAGTTTCATAGGCTCAAGAGTCCCACAATCTTTCTCTCATTGCATGGTTTAATTGTACTTTATTTCTGCTCAATGGGGGTTTCACTCCGTTTCCAACGCATGTGAAATAGTGCCCAAAGGTTTCACCATGGTGAAACTTTTTTCTTCTCTCTCCTAGGCGTTTCATGTAAAAAGTGAAGTTTTGCTGATATGTCGCTGCATTTAATGTGCATGAAACACTCACTTAAAAACCCTCATTGAGACTGGCCTTACTACTGATATTGGTCTAAGTACTCTATCCATGTCCCTCATTGTTGCGTGGAGCAAGTACGTTTGGTTCTGAATATTTTGTGAAGGCACTTGCTTGCTAATCACCAATCATATAATGCTAGTACTATTGTTGGACTGCCTACCATTGCTGTCATACGAGTCCGTCCGTCAGCAAACTCTTTTCTTTTTGCCACTTGAAAAGCATCGTCACCTGGGAGTCGGTCCGTCAGCAAGAGAACTGCAGACATTTTGGGCGGGAAAACGATGGCCTTGATGTACATGGAGTGACGTGGAGCTCGATGACTATAGTCATCCTCTCCTTCCTCCGTGTGGTCGCTGGTCAGCTTATCTTTTGGGCTGCTGATTCGGTCCTGGTTACTGAGCGAACCGACGATGAATAAGTCTGCCTAGACGAAGCTTCTTCACTCTAGCGGCGTGTTGGACACTTGAGTACTTACTGTGGCTGAAGTGTAGTCGATCGCCGGGGTTGGCCAGCGCGAAGGATTTTTTTTTTTAAAAAACGATTCACGTGCAAGGAAAAATTTCAGACTCGGCGGTGACTTAGCACCCGTCCTCATACTAGTTTTACAATACTTTATTTGAATTCATTCATTCACCCCTTCCCTTCTTTTCTAGAGCACGGTAATTGATTGTGGCTTGCGCCTTTATAAATGTTACTCCAGAGAACAGCCACACTACAACCAGAGTATGTCTTCTCAAAGGAGCTCCTTCTCAAAGCTACTCATATATGCACAGGTGCTGCAGGTGATGAATGAATGAATATATATACGAAGGCATATAGAAAGGGCAACCAAGCACGACGGGATCTGCCGTCGAAGTTATGTGAAGGTAAGAATCTAAGATCGATCAAGTTTCTTTTTTGCCCTCTCTCTCTCTCTAGCCAATTAAGGACAATTATTGATGGTTTAGCATTTTTCCCACATCTACACTTCTACAGATAAGCTAGCATGTAAAACGTCATTTCTGAGTCCTTCAATCGTACAAGGTCTCCCTCCTATTGTATTGTACAGGCTACTGGCGCCAAATCAAATAAATCGTATACCATTTTAGTTAATCGATTAAACTTATTAGTTAGCAAACACCAGTTACACCACTACAAGCCGAATTAACCATTCATGGTCCTAATAAATTATTAAAACAGAAAATACACATATTTTTCTCGTTATTTATGCTTTTATTCTAATATGTGCACAAATAACCATGATTAATACTTTTTTTTCAAGAAATATCTTTGTTAAAAGCTATTTTTTTTAGAACAATACAGTGAGGCCCATTATGAAAAACAATATCTGAGCGTAAGGCCCTAGGGCAAAGGCCTAGTCGTTGGCCCAATAAAACTTATAATCAGTTTTTTTGGCCCACAAGTGAGGCCAACAAGTCGTTGACCACTTGACCCCCACTTAAAAAAAAAGTCGTTGACCTAGTATGCTTCTCCGCCTTCACGAGCGTCAGCGACGCGACTCCTTGAGCGAGACCGTTAGCAGCGCCGCCCGCCAGCCCTCCACCTCGCCCGCCCGACCGCCCCTGACGCGGCTCACAGGCCTCCACCGCGCCCGGCCAACGCCCGGCCGGCAACCAGGCCTCATTTTGTGGTCCCTACCAACCACCCAAGCGCTGGGTGCCCGGCAACCCATGGTCGGACGACCCACTGGCCACAGCGTCGTCCACGCCCGGCCTGGCGCCCTAGGCGCTGCTGCGGATGCCGGGCGTCCGAGGGGACAGGCGCCCCCGTCTGCACTCCTCTCTCCTTGGCTCTTGCGAGGGCAGAGGCCCGAGCAGCCGAGCCTGACGCTTCTGGCTCGCTGACCGCTTGTAGCCTCTACTCTCTGGCATGGTACTGCTCCCTTCCCTGATTCAATTCCTACTCAATCTGATTGAAAACTGAAATTAGAAACACTGAAACATCATATCGATGAGACATTAGGTATTTATGTTTATCTCATCGTGTACCTTGCAATGTTGTTAGCAAATTTAGTTCAATCATCAGATCAAATAGAAATATTATTTGTGTCCTAGTTATTCATCACCCTATGTGTTGCTCAATGGCTGTCTGATATTAATGGGCTTATAGGCCTCATCCGGTTACGCTAGATGTATAACGGTGCTAGATGATGTGACACCCTGAGACCCATAGTGTAAGGTGACTGGCTTGGGGTTCAATATTTTTCTCGAATATGCAAAAGATTTGCGCATCTTTGTATTTAAGAAGAAGAGTTTTTTTATACCGCGCACGAACGCGTTTTTGGGATGGTAAGATTTACGTTTTTTTTTTTTTTACACCCTCAGCTCTGGAAACGTGTGAGCCTAACGACGAAATAATCGATAACGTTTTTATTTTTTTGCATTCTCTCATCTCCAACTCATCCGAAAACTGACATGTATTCCCTCTGTATAGGATTTAGAAGTCGTTATAGGCTAGAGGCTCGTTTTTGCAGAGAAGGTCGTTCTGGGAACGCGAGGGGTGTACTGGACGTGTTTGCCCCTACCGTTCAATCCGCAGTAATCGCGCACAGCCGCATTAATCGCGGTCACACTCGGCAAAGCAGCATGCAGGGTGCCCAAACGGGGGCAGGACCGAGCAAACAGCGGCATGCCAAAATAAAGTGCACTTGTGAACTGCACTTGGCACTCTAGCTATACAAATTGAACTAGCTGATTCAGCGTTGTTGGGCACGCCCTCAAACCTTGCCTGTGCGCAACGCACGGGCAAGGCGCGAGCAACACGCGCGCGGCAGCAATGCGGCGGGAGCAGCTTAGCCTGCAGCCTTGCACGCACGCAAGCAGCAGCAGGCACGGCAAACGAAGGATGCGCCCCTACTATGCACTTGCGTCTAGGGGCGCCGTGGCCAAGTGGTCTCGCCAGCAGCAAACCAGCAGGCAACCAATCTTGGTCCTCCCCACGTTCCACGTGCACTGATGCACACCGAACGAACCAGTGGACGCTCCACTTGTACTACTCCGAACAAACTACTGTAGTGGAGGACGCGCTGTGCGGAGGACGGTGCAGATTCCTAAGTAGGAGTACTCGCCACTTTTTAATTAGTCATAATGCTCACGAAGATTGGTCCGTCTGACGGCTTGTCTTTAGCAAAGCATTACCCAAAAAAAAAAAAAAGGTAAGCAGGCTGCGGTGCCTTGCATGTGCTTTGACTGGATCGCGTGGGAAGGGACTCTGGTCGCCTGGGCTGTCTCCGTGATGCATGGTCTAGGCCAGCTCGTCAACCGGCGCGCGTGGGAGGCCGCGGCTGCTGGCTGCTGCTGATTTTCCTACGACTCGCTCGCAAAGGATTGGCCAGGAGCGTCCACTTGGCTCCGCGGCCGTGCAAGTGTGCGTTGCCTGCCGCTGCCGCTGCTTCGGGGAAGCTTCGAGTGGGAACCACGGCGCCACTCGGCATTCGCGTGCGTGTGGATTAGGCCGCTGCTGCGTTTTGCTGCTGCCCGCTGCCGTTGCCAACCGCATCGTCTGAGAGTCGTCCGAGAGCCGTTGCGGTGCTGCATCTGTGGTGCCCGTTGGGAGGAGTGAGGAGTGGTGCTGGTCTATGCCCTGGCCGGTTCGCCTGGTTTAAGTGACCTCTCTTCTCTTCCAGCTCCCTCTCTTGCATATTCTCTCAAATCCAGTTTCAAAGGAACAAGAACACCAAAGCTGCTCTTTCATTCTCTCTCTCTCTCACTTTCGCATTTGTGCTCCATTCAAGTGAGATATCGAGCTCTAGTGATTGTTTTGAGAGACTCAAAGTGTCTGCTCCCTCTCCTCTCCTTCTCCAAGCCTAGGGCTTAATTTTTTGAGAGGATTGAGTGAAACCCTAGTGTCAGCATTTGAGACATTTTCTGTGGCACTAGGTGGTGATTGTGATGGAGTATTTCTTATTACTTTTGGTGATTGCCGTTACCTAAACGGTTGGCGATTTGATTGATTGGTGAGGGGATTTGTGATTGTATTCCGCCCCTAATCAAAGTTCTATTGTGAGGGGTTCTTTTGCCTTCCCCATAGGAGACTCGCAAAATCAACTCTAGTCGCGTTGATTGGTATTCTTGGTATTCATATTGTGATTGATTGGATATCATCTTGGTGATTGGCTTCATCTCTTCAATATTGGTATAAAAGATCACTACTCATATCTTTGCACTACTTTTCTTTACATTCTTGCAAAGTAGAGTAACTAGCTCTCTAGTGTAATTATTTTTAGAGCTCACTAGTTTACAAAGTCGTGACATAGCAATTGTTATTAGGTGGTTTGTTTAGTCAATTAGAGCTAGAACAAACCACATTTAGCCATGCATGTGTCTTATTAATATATTTGCTCTAGTGTTTTTTAGAAATTTTATTAAGTTATTCACCAGAGAACAACCAGACTCAAAGCTACTCATATATACACAGGTGGATACCATCAATTAACCAAGCACGACGGGATACATGGCGTCGAAGTTATGTGGAGGTAAGATCGATCGAGTTTCTTTTTTAACCCCCCCCTCTCTCTCTCTAGCCAATTAAGGACAATTATTGATGGTTTAGCATTTTTCCCACATCTACACTTCTATAGCTAAGCTAGCATGTAAATCATCATTGCTGAGTTCTTCAGTTGTACAAGGTCCCGTACTCTCTCGCACCCCTTCCGTACTCGAAAAAAACATGTCATTTTTAGGGAGTGGAATGGTTTTTAGATTTGAAGTCGTTTTGCATCAGTTAAGTGTGTTTGAGACGAGATTACCCCATCGTTTGTTGTAGCCTCCCCATCGTCGAGTACCGATTGGTTAATATTTAATCGCGTCTCCTCGCTTGCCATGCAGCCAACGCGAGCACGCCCACGCAAAAAAAAAAAAAAAAAAAAATCGCCCATACATAGAACCGAGGATTCAAACGCTGTCCACTTGCCTTGAGGTGCTCCCTCCATGAACATGTTAAGAACATGAAATGATTAATTAGGTGGTATTTTTCCCTACCAGCCCCTGTTAAATATGGTAGCGAGTACAGTACCTCTAATCAATAAATGTCCCTACGCAGGCAAGTGGGCATCGTTCGAATCCTCGGTTCTTTGGTCGGAAAAAAAAAAACTCGGTTCTTTGCTTGGTGCATTTTTTTTTAAAAAAACCTAGGCCCACACGTTGGCTGCACGGCAAGCGAGGAAACACTATTAAATATTAACCTCTTGGTGCTCGACGACGGGGAGGCACAATTAATGTTAAACGGCGACGCTACCACAAATGATTGGGGTAATAATCTTGTCCAAGACACTTAAGGGCGTCTCAATGGTTACCAAATCGCTAGCTAGAAACAATTCTATTGGCTATCAATGTCACTTTACAAATCGCTAGCTAGATGAGACATCTAAATAAGAAAAAAATAAACACTATAGTTGAGAGTTATGTGAGAGAGATGTTTCTAGGAGTGCGGGCTAGATTAGATATTTATTAGTCGCTAGCTATTTGAGAGTCGCTAGCTATTTGGTCTCTCTCCTCGCTAGCCAATCAACATGTTATTTATATTATTTTTTTATACCTCATTTAGCTAGCTATTTGTAAAGTGTCATTGATAGCCAATAGAATTCCTCCTAGCTAGCTATTTGGTCACCATTGGAGACGCCCTAACTGATGCAAAACGACTCCAAATGTGAAAACATTCCACTCCCTAAAACGACATGTTTTTTTTAGTACAGAGGGAAGGCTGCCGGCGCCAAATACATAGCCATGATTAATCGGAAGCAATAGCGCCAGGACGTCCAGAACTGGGGAGCGTCCGGACGCCGGTGCCAGCAGCCCATTTAATTTTCCAAGCCCATCCACCATCGACGGGCAATGAGGCGCGGCACGAACCGCAGCGAGCTGGACGAGGCGATGCGATTTTGATTTAGGGAATCGGGAGATTGGGGAACCGCAACAAGCTATTACGGGGGAGTGCACGAGTCGGAACTGGGAACCACATGCAGCGAGCCGGGCCGGGGCACATCGCACGGCCCACGAACGAGCGTCCGGCTGTTACCGCGTGTCCGGACGACCGTAGATAACTATTTTCGATGATTAATACTTTTGTTAGAGCATCTCCAACAGTTTTGCAAACGGGGTTTGCATTTATTAAATTTGCCAAAAACATGAAAAAGTGGTCTCCAACAGTTTTGCAATTTGGAATGGCATTTTGGGCAACTTGGCATAAATCATCCTCAACTTGCAAATATGCCAAGTTAGGAGAAGACTTGGCAAATCCTCTCCTTGCTTGCATGTTGCGTATTGACCGCGAAAAAAAAATCATCTCCATACTTGCATGTTGCATGTTGCCTTTTTTTCTTTTGCCAAGCTAAATTTGTAAAACTGTTGGAAAACCATAGTTTTTTCACTTGGCATATATTTTTATGACTTGGCAAATCACAACTTTTGCCAAGTATATTTTTGCAAAACTGTTGGAGATGCTCTTAACAAGCTATTTTTTAGCAAATTGTTAACATGCTAATTAATTGAACATTACAGGCGGATCTTAGCCTAAGGCCCCTAGGGCCCAGGCCCTAGTCGTTGGCTCCTTAAAACTTATACACTTATATAGGTTTTGGGTCCACAATTGAGGCCCATTACGAAAAGCATCAGGGCCTCGAGCCTCAGCCCTCCACCTTTGTCGTCCCTCACGCGACACACGACTCAACAGTCCTCAACAGCGCCGGCCAATGCACGACCGGCAACCACCCTCCCCTGTGGCCCTAGCCAACTGCCCAGGCGCGGGGCGCACAGTAGCCGATGGCCGGACGGCCCACTGGGCATTGACCTGGGCATTGGCTGGCGCCTGCGGATGCTGGACGTCCAGGGACCAGGGCGTGCCCCTGTCCTCTACTCCTCTCTCCTTTTATGCGAGGGTAGAGGCCCGAGCATCCGAGCCTGACGCTCAGGCACTTAGGAAGTCTTTGCGGAATGGCCGACGGCCGGCACTCGGCAAAGCCAGCCCTATCTGTCGAATGCCACATGGCCGGCACTCGACAAAGCCGGTCCTCTTTACATATTTCGGAGTCTCCTCATTCACTTCAGGTGTGTTTGGTTTGTGGGGTCACCCATGCTTCATGAGGCAATCCATCATGGGTTATTCATCCCATGAGTTTTGGTGAAATCAACCCTACCTCGTGCATATACTGATTATTAGACTGATGAATGAGGTGATGATGAATCAGCTCATTCCATTCTACAAACCAAATAAAAAAAGAGAGAAGAAGATGAACCACCTCATTCCTCAAACCAAACACACTCTTCCTATCCTACATAGAGAGGAGATAGTTGTATGTACTAAATTTATCTAAGACTTTTTTATTAGTGTTATATAACATGATATTATGGCTGTGTTAGTTGAAGCACGAGTTGACGGGGACTTGATGATTATATTACTTATACAGGTAAAAGGTTGTTACTACTGCTTATGGGGGCTACCCTAATCGTGCCGCATAGTATTACGGTTCATGGGATCAGTGCCGGGAACTTGAGTCTAGCTCGTCCCAATTGCCCAGAGAAGTGTGGCAACATGAGCATCCCTTACCCGTTCGGCATTGGGAAAGACAGCCTAGGCAAAGACTGCTTCCTGAAGAAAGATTTTGAAGTCATATGCGACACCAGTCATCAGCAAGCTCCAACTAGCTATATCTATACAGGGGAGGATCAGAACAATACTCCAAGGTGTTGGACTTCAATCTGCTTGATGGTGAGGCACGCATTCAGAATAGAATACACTGGAGATGCGACTACAACAACGGCAGCAACATCACAAGCACTGAATACCCGGCATTATCACTAAATCTCGGCAATTCTTTGAAGGTTTCCTACACTAAGAACAAATTTACAGCAATCGGATGTGCAACCATTGCAAACATAGTGGGCTCTACAAATGAAAAAATTGATTTAAACAACATGCACTACACCACCGCTTGTTCATCGTTCTGCGACAGTGAAGGGGAATCAGTAGGGGCCCCGACTGTGATGGCTTGGGTTGTTGTCAAACTTCACTTCCACAATATCTGTCGGCATTCACTTTTTGGATTTTTTACTACGATGATTTACTACATAATCCATATGCCCAAGGTTTCAGCCCTTGCAGCTACGCATTCGTCGTCGAGGCCAGCGAGTTCAAATTCAACACTTCCTATGCAGTATATCCAAATTTTCAGAAACAAGACGGTCTCCCTTTGGTCCTTGATTGGAGACTTGGTACTGAAAATTGCGTGGAAGCCAAGATGAATTTGTCATATGCCTGTGTCGCCATGAACAGTGAATGCATCAACGTGACAAATGGCATAGGGTACCGCTGCAACTGCTCCCAAAGGTTACCAAGGCAATCCCTACCTAGACGAAGGGTGCCAAGGTCAGCATGCATATACTTCATAATAACCATTTCTCTGTTTTCTCTCGTACTGAACTACAGATTGGTCTGTCTTTGCCATCGGCTCGTGTACTGATTTCACTCTCCTGTTTATGCGAACAGACATCAATGAGTGTGATTACCCATCTAATCCTTGCATTAGTGGTAGTATCTGCACCAACACCAAAGGGAGCTACAATTGTTCATGCCCAGAAGGAACCGAGAGCAAGGATCCCAAGAATATAGCCTGCACTCCAGTTTCTGATACAAACAAGCAGCCTCAAGTGAAGGTGGTCATAGGTATGTATATTCTGCACGATATATATGTTCTAAAGGGAAGCTAAGGCATGAAAGTGATTAAAAGACATGGTAATAAACTGAAAAAAACGAATACATTGCTGCACCATTAATGTTTCGCGTCAACGCTGTCCACCTCTAACATGCATGTGCTATGTGCTGAACACCTAAAACATTTGGTGGGTTTTGTGTTCTAAGATGAACTTGCATGCATACTCACAAATGCAAGTCAATACCTTGACATTGGGTAGACAGCAATATGATAACCTAAAACTGGATGGAAAACTTTCTTTTAGTGTACTTTTAAAAGGTATATGTACAAACTAACATGGCTGCAGCTGGTCCCTTTCTTTTTTTCAAAATGTGCCCAGTTGAACTGATCATAAGCTGATCACAATGTATTTTCAGGTGTTTCTGTCAGCTTCCTATTCCTCATCGTTTGTATCTTTTCTCTGTTGATCATGCGTCAAAAAAGGAAATTAGCGAAAGAAAAGGAGACGTTCTTCAGACAAAATGGTGGTCCTATACTATACCAAAACATCCTCTCTAAAAGAATTGATACAGTGAGAATATTCACAATAGAAGATTTGAAAAAGGCGACATGCAATTTTGACAGAAGCAGAGAAGTAGGCAAAGGAGGCCACGGCACTGTATACAAGGGCATTCTAGAGGACAACAAGGAAGTAGCCGTGAAGCGCTCAAAGAACATGAACCTAATGCAAACTGAAGAGTTTGTGCAGGAGATTATTATACTTTCACAGGTCAACCATAAAAACGTGATCAGGCTTCTAGGTTGCTGCTTGAAGTTGAAGTGCCCATCCTGGTCTATGAATTTATCACAAATGGGACTCTCTTTCAATTGATCCATGAGAACCAGGACAGGAAACCAGTTTCTTTAGAAGATCGTCTCAGGATCGCTCAAGAATCTGCTGAAGCATTGGCTTATCTACATCTTTCCATCAACCATCCTATTGTTCATGGAGATGTGAAGTCACTCAACATTCTTTTGGACAACAACTGCATGGCAAAAGTGACGGATTTTGGGGCATCAAGGATGCTTCCAAAGGATTCAGTTCAGTTCATGACAGTGGTGCAAGGAACTCTAGGTTACCTGGATCCTGAGTACTTGCAAGAGCGAAAACTAACAGAGAAAAGCGATGTTTATAGCTTCGAGTCGTGCTTCTAGAGTTGATCACAAGGAAGATGGCAATATATTTTGAAGGTGATGAGATAGGAAAAAATCTCGCAACATCGTTCTTGAAAGCGCTAAAGGATAACAGAGTGCAAAGTATGTTAGACGCTAGCATAATGTATGATGGAATAGAGGAATTGTTCCAGGAGGTTGCTGAGCTTGCTAGCCAGTGCTTGAGTATGAAAGGGAGCGAGAGGCCTTCCATGACCCAAGTGGCTGACAAGCTGAAGGCTATACGAAGTACCTGGAGTGGTATACTGTTGCTGAAGCACGAAGAAACTCAGCGTCTTGCTGAGCAGGTGGGCATGGATTCAGTTGGTGAACTATCCCCTAGCATGTACTGGACAGCAAGACATCTGGGGTTGGATATTGAGACACAACATGTAGATCTAGCTAGGAATAATTGAGAAACTACTCTGGAGTGTTACAAACATGGATCTCTTATGTACATGTAGTCATTTTGATCACACCAGTTTTAGCATGTAGGCGTCACATAATCTTTTTCTTGTAGATATAATCGGTGGTGTAAAGCAGAGCCAGATGCAATTACCCATATCTGCATTGGTGTAGAGATGTTTCTGTAATTTTCCTTATATTCTCTAACATGCATGATGCATGCGCTATGTGCTAAAAACCAAAAAACACTTTGGTTTTGTTCTAAGAGGAAGTTGCATGCATATTCACAAAAATTAGTGGAAGTCAGTACCTTGGTATATATTGGGTAGTCAGCAATATGACAAGCTGAAAGTGGATTACAACGGTACATGGACTCTATATGTAGAGCTTCTGTAAGTGGGTTTTGGTGCAGTGGTGGTAGAAGAAGAGCCATGGTGGTAAGGTAAATCAAATCATTGAGAAGGCCAGAATGATACAACGGTACATGGACACTTATATTTTTTGACAGATACAACAACAGGAAGCTAAGATGATCGCCTTGATTGCACACTACACAATGACACATGGCATGAAGCTCAACTACCAGGCGTTGGTAGGAAAGGGCCTAGATGGTACATTAGAAGGAGAACATGCGTGATGAACTGTCCCCCTTTACTTAGATGCTCGTAGTGGAAAGCACCCCCGCAACGAGGTGCGATGTAGTAAAGCATCTCTAACCACACCGAGGACATGAGGCCCCAGCGCTCAGCTTCATTCTCGATACCAATGAGCACTTGGGCCACTTCACGCGCACGTGGCAGCACTGGAGAATAAAGAGCTCCCTCAATGCTCCGCAGGAGCTGCTGATCTCTGCCAAAAGCATTAGGGGCATCAGCAATATGGATGCCTGACGGCTCCTCATTCTTGGTCTCGGCTTTAAACAACTTCCTGATTGCTTCCTTTTCACCTGGTCGGAGATGTGACAAAATCTCCTTGATTTCATCATGAGTTTTGTCATGTACAAGCTGTGACTGGCTATTCAGCATGATCTCACACTTGAAGACAAGGTACATTATATAGTTTGATAGTTCTCTGCTTATCTGCTTATGCTTCTTCACTTGATCAGAATCAGCAGTGCTATCGTCGCCATCATCTCCAAAGTAGTAACACATGTCCGTTGCAATGTGCCAGATGAGCACGCTTGTTGGGAAATCAGCACTGAGGCCATGGTCCAGCACTTGTTTTCCTGGCCATGATGTAGAATCTGAAAAGCCAGCTAATTCTTGTGTCGTTTCCATCCACTTTTGAAGAGCCAGCTTCCCACGGGAGGTGGCAATGTTCCACTCTTTTCTGGCTCCGGAGCGCACCAAATTGTCAAGAATGAACTCCTTGATGGGCTGTGTGACGGGCGCCTGTGATAAGTCAAGTAACCCGACATCCCACCCACATCCACCCAAGCACCTGCCTATGCATTGGCGTATGGACGCCATGCCTGAAGTATCTTGCGCGGTGTGCCTCTTGATCATGCTGTACTGTGCCAGCTCTTGGGACCATCTGTGAGTGTGGGTCATTTCGCCATAAAGGGAGATGGCGGCAGTGCACACATCTAGGACTATTGATCCAACTAGCAATACGTAGGACATGGTGACATCAGCTGGGCTACTTGTGTGCAGTTGGCCCCCCTTTTCAGCGGCTCTGAAGAGCAGCAGAGCCATTGGGGTTGAAACCCACCGGAAGAAGGTGTATGGCAACACTAAGATGTGCAGACATTTTGTTTCACAATAACAACCACGACAACAACAACAAAGACACAACTGCCAAAGAAGGTGGCCGAGAGGTTTCCGAAGTGGCTTTTTGGTGTAGAGGCTGTGGTAGCAATCTACCAAACATGCTCCCACAAACTCATAGGCTCTGCAGTGCTCTGCAGTAGATAGAAAGGTGCTGTTCAGCTTTTCCGATATATAGTCCGCAACTAAAATACTCGCCTCCTTATTGAGCGCTGTATCCGCTGACATTATGTCATTTATAATCCTTGCAGTTCTACCATGAGGCTCTTCCTGATCAAAATCAGGTACAATACATGGGCACCAGGAAATCAATCTGTACCACCCGTCGAAAAAACCTTCCGACATCAATTGAAATGTGGCATTCACCTCTCCCTGGGCTTTTTCTATGGGGGCTTTTTCTATCATGGTCCACATGGACTCTGCGACAGCACCATCTTTGCCTCGCATTTGTCTATGCAACTTATTTAGCATGGCCGACAAATTACCAAGGGACTTGGACCTGAGCACCAGCGGGCTAGCAAGGTAAAGGCACAAGACACGCTCAGCATACTTAAAGCACCCAGAGAGGAAGATGAGTACCATGGCATCCCTGAGACGACGGTCCGGCCAAGACACCGTGGCCACGACATACCCGGCAACCACAACTTGGGTAACCAAGCTTAGCAGGTGGCGCGCCCATAGCTCGTTGTCCTGCTTGGAGAAGGCCGTAATGGTGTCCTGTCCGCCCAGGTGGACGAGCACGAAGGGCGCCCAGAACGGGATGAGATGATGCTGGGGGCTGCTCGCATGGACAGCGAGGTGGCCGAGCACGAAAATGGCCACGGAGTCAGCCGACAGGTACGCCAGCCACAGGAGTGTGCGCAGTATGCTCGAGGCGCTGCGCGTCCGCAAGCTCGCTGTGAGCAAGAGGAAGACTTGCAGGGATAGGCTGAGGAGGATCAGGCCATGGATTTCCCACACGTCCCATAGCTCTTTCACATGATGGGCCAAGCTGAGGTGAACACACAATTGCATGTAAGCACTAAAAAGTGTGTATGTGTGATTCACATAAAAATAACCTGAAAGCGATATGTTAATCGTCTTACCTTTGTTTTCCAATTAGATTGCCTGCACCAAGTCCCTCGCCGCTTATAATCGATGGGGGCTCATTTCAATCAGCAGGGGCATGAACAAGCACACATTGTAATCCATACTTCGCCATGAACTCGCGTATTTATATGTGCTTGTAAAGTTGCGATGCATGATGGAGTCAAGGGCAAGTTTCGTACTTTCTCGGTGACAGTGCATAGATGTTTTGCTTCGATAGCGAGCAAGTGTCGAGCTAAAGTCCGCCGGGCGCCTCTTTTGATACGCTGTCGTGTATGCGCCTTAAGTTTAGTTCTTTACGTAAACAAAAACGATAATACAGTCATGGTCCACAAGCCCTAAAGGATAACAGAGTTGTAACGCCCCGACCGGGATGACGGTTAAGATCCACTCTACACGTTGAATGGACCACACCGCTAATTAACTCTCTTGCGCTTTTTGTCACCGCCACGGCGCAAAAGGATCGATCCGGAGTTAATAGCCTCCCTGGGCCCTGGGCTTTTAAGCTAGTCTACCTCTTCTTGAATTTCCAATGTGGTACTAAATTTTAGTTGCTCCAATTCCCGCACTGCTACAGTAACGCGAATTTGGTCCGGCCCAACTTGGCCCATGGGCGGGTCTCACATCCACCCACCCTCAAAGAACTTCGACGTCCTCGTCGAACCAGCTTACCCATACGGGACAAATGTCGGGATCAACTCTCTTGGCTCACGTCACGTATTACCGGCTCCTCGGTCTATTTGCCATGCCCTCTACGGGCCATGCGCGAAAACTTCTTTTCGAGCTCCCGATCCATACGTCCCGTGAAACCGCGAGAGTTGGCTCTGAATACCATTTGTAACGCCCGACCCGGGATGACGGTTAAGATCCACTCTACACGTTGAATGGACCACACCCGCTAATTAACTCTCTTGCGCTTTCGTCCTCGCTTCGCGCAAAAGGATCGATCCGGAGTTAATAGCCTCGCAGGCCTGGGCTTTTAAGCTAGTCTACCTCTTCTTGAATTTCCAATGTGGTACTAAAGTTTAGTTGCTCCAATTCCCGCACTGCTACAGTAACGCGAATTTGGTCTGGCCCAACTTGGCCCATGGGCCGGGTCTCACAAGAGTGCAAAGTGTGCTAGACGTCTTTAATTATTTAAGTTGGAAAGGGAGCGAGAGGCCTTCCACATGACCCAAGTGGCTGACAAGCTCAAGGCTATACGAAGTACCTGGAGTGGTATACTGTTGCTGAAGCATGAAGAAACTCAGCGTCTTGCTGAGTAGCTGGGCATGGATTCAGCGTCAGGGCTCCTCGCCGAGGGGCGGCTCTCCTCACCCCGCCCAGTGACGGGGAGATCAAAGCACCTCCCGCTCGGCCCCTTTCTCCGTGGCGGCGCCGTCGTCGTCGCCTCATGGAGCCCCGCCCCAGCCTCCTCCTCCTCTCTCCGGCCATTTGCCTCCACTACAACCGCAGCCGCCTCCCCAAGTTCGCCGACCAAAGACCCCACGCGCGGGCCCGGCACCGCCCGCCGCTGCTCGAGGCGCCCGGGCGAGGCAGCGCCCGCCCCGCTTCCCCCGGCCGGATCCAACTCCACCGAGCCCTCTACACCGGGATCCGACGGGCGCGACCCCCATGCACGCCGCGACCGCGCGCCCACGCTCGATGTTACGTGTTGCGGCGCGTCGCCCTCCCCTTCCTCCGGCTCCCCTTCGCGCCGACTCTCTCGGCTGAAGGGATGGCGACCTCTGCGACGGCCCCGTCCTCTCGCTGATGGGGGCACGTGGGCGGATGGGGAGGCGGCTGACCGGGTTCGCCTTCACCCAACGCCCGCGCCGTTCTTCCCTTCCTCCACAGGCGATCGCCGATGCGGTGGAGTGACGTCGTCAGCTGAAGATTGGAGCAGCGACAGCGATGAGGATGGCGGCGTGAGGCGTGACCTCCCCTACCTCAACGCAGCTCGCCGGGCCCTCTCCACACGCCACAACGCAGGAGGCGCACCCGTTCCGCTCGGATTCGCCTTCCGCCGAGGGCCGAAGTTGGCGGGGGAGGCGACATCGCCGAGGCTACGGGGCCGGCAAGGCACCATCGCCAGCGCCGCCACCGCCATTGTCGCTGCCGGAGGGTGCGGGCCGCCGCGGTTGCGACGAGCACGCCGCTGCGCCGCCGACGCAGCCGACAGTGTGGCCCTGCCGTGACCGGGCGAATCCCCATCCACCGCCAGCTTGGGGCCAGCGGTCGACTACTACACCGACATCGATGGCTATGGGCCGGTACTCCCCCCAGCACCCCCTGACCGGCCGGCGCCGGGCGCCGCGGCGCCAAAGCGCCAAGGGGTGAGCACCGTGGGATGCGCACGGGCCCACGGAAGACCCGTCGGCCAGCCGACGACCGCTGCTCGCGTGTCTCGGATCGACCACCGCGTCGCACAATGTCGGACCCCCGTTCATTCAGATGCATGGGATTCGAGCACATCTCTCTCCGCCACATGTCGCTCAGGTCGGCGACAACCCATTTCGGCCAAGCTCCGCTCCGACTCGCCTCCCCCCCCTCGACCGGGCCTTGATGGCGAGGTGGCAGCCCGCTCACGTCGTCGACCCCCTGCCTCCCCCCCTGCCCGCAGTCCGGGGGTGGGCGGGGGATTGACGCCGGCGGAGCTCGGCGGCGACATTGGCGGACGCAAGACTACACTCTCGGTGGATCGCCGCCCAGCTCCACCGACGGCGTCGCGGTAAAAAAACACCTTTACATTTGCACGAGAACCTCTCATATCCTACGATATGGGTTGACCCCATGTTGGGTGAGATTGTCACTTTGCTTGTGGTGGTGTGCCCACCTCCTGCACCAGCCGCCTCCCTGGAGGTTGATGCGTCGCTCTCGCTTGTTCCTTCCACAACGGCAGCCCACACAACTGCAATGGAGGAGGAGGCAAGTGGAGGAGAGAGAGGTGGTGGAGGAGGAGCCCATCCCTGCTCCAATCCTCCAAAGACGGCGTCACCCCCTTCTACCAGCAGAAAACACAGGAGGAGAGTGCCCGCTGTGCCCACCCGCTCGAGTGCACGGCAGGCGGCTCGACCATCCACAATTCCAGTCGCCGAGCATGCCCAACTCAAGCTTAGGCGTGAGCTCTCCTTTATCGATTGAAAGCCAGCGGCACGTAGCTCCGGATGAAGCGATTACTTCTGCGCATTGACATGTACGGACTCGGCATCCCGAGAGGAGGCAGTCAAGGCCATCCGAAAAGGTAGTGGGTATGGAGGACCGGGAGTTTTACAGGTTACTTGCAGCTGTTGCAGCTGAGCCGGGAGCTTAGACTCCTAACGTTGCTACGTGTTGTCAAGTGTGTGAGTAATCAAGTTTGTACCAAAGCCCTCGAAGCAGCCTAGGTTGGGTTGGGGGCCGGCGCTTCTCGCGCTGTCATTATAGTCTGCTACATCCTCCTTAATATAACCAAAGCCGGCTTGCTGGATCTTAAAAAAATATCGGTAGTGTAAAGCATAGGCAGCTGCCCATGTCTGCATTGGTCTTGAGATGTTTCTTTGTTTTTTTTTTCCTTAGTTTCAATATTGGTGATAATCCAGTATTTTCCATTATTGCAAGTGAGGACTTATTCCTGATTATTATGACGACTTGGAAGAGTTTGTTTTATGTTCTCCCTGTTCCAAAGATGCTGTGCTTATATGATTTCACACCTGATGTAAAAGTCGGATGTATGATGTAAGCGACCAAAGACTGAGGTACGTCGTCGTTGCTACGTTGCTGTATCCAAGTCCGTCTTCTTCCTCGGGGCGCAACTACAGCCGCATATATGGCGAACTGAACTCTCCGTGGAAATGGGAGTACGTCCAGGGCGAAAGTGAGGCCTCTGAAATATATGCAGCCTTGCAGGGGTGCTAGCGCGCTATGAAGTTTCCTCACTCTAGAACAGGACGAAGTCGTCGTTGGCAGATCCATCAGATTCCTTGAGTAAACGCTCTCGCAAAGTGACTTATTCAGCTTCCTAGGAGGAATGATGTGGATCTTTCGGCAAACAACGACAAATTAAAAAGAATTTTTTGCGTATTCAAGAAGAAAAACAACGACCAATAAAATAGCTACATCATCAGTGTCAAAATCGATCATTTGCCGGCCCGGCCGTTGGTGAAACATGCATGCGTGGCTAAAGGAAAGCCACCCGAAATCGCAGGCAAACATAAGTAGCGTCAAACTCTGAAGCAGCGTGATGCGGTACCAGAGGCCAGAGATGACAAGTCGGTCTTCACCGAGCTAAATACGGCGACTTGTGTGTGTACACCATGAAATTGTAGTACAGATGGTGATAGAGGAGGGCCCAGGGGGCCTTGGTAGTTTATATATAGTATACAGTAGTGTATAGAACACGGCAAAATCCATGCGTATTTATATGGAGGACACTCCTAATAACAAATAGCCTGCAGCAGCCTCCCATCATTCTACGCATGCAGCAGCCTAGCTAGAATTCACAGTAACTATACTAGCTCTGTGAACTCTCTTCCTGCTGTCTGTCTTCGTTCCCAGGCGAAGGCCCGGAGGGGAAGCAACCGATATACACAACGTACATGGCTTCGTCATTGCCCACAGGTTCCAATTTGTTTATTACTGCTACTCTCTCGTTCGCCCTCTCTCCGTCCCTCCAACGAGTAAAGTTTTATTAGGATATTCCTCTCCCTTTACTTTGACTTTACTATTATTTAAAATACTACTCCTTTTCGTTTCTAAATTATAAGACATTTTAAATTTTCTAGATACATTGTATTTACTATACACATATGTCTAGATACATAGTAAAAGCAATGTATCTATAAAAACAAAACGTCTTATAATTTGGAACGGATTTAGTAGAAGCATATCCCGTGTGTAATCGTGGGAATTGCAGTTTGTGGTATGATGACATAAACACTAAAATGGTTATATGACTTGTTGACATAGACACTACGTTGAATCATGGCCTCGTGGGATCTCGCCATCTCTACGAATCGATCTTTAGAGAGGTGGTTGTAGATCTAACCAGTCTCCTAGAAATTTATTTGTAGAGGCAGTTGAGCCTTAGAGACGCATCGGCTCATTTTGTAAATAATTTTAGAAGTCTCTGGTGTTGTAAATCGTTTCGGTATCTTGATTTTGCTAAAGAATAAGATTGTACTATGGAAAAATAAGTCTTTTTTTTTCCAAAGATTTTTACTTAATACGCTTTTTTGACATCGGCAATGCGGTTTTTTTGGAACTGTCATTCAAAAGGGGAATTACTTTTTTTTCTAGTTGTATGTGAAAGACATCTATTGCCGCAAATCAATCCTTCTTTCTGTTTTTTTTTTCTTAGTATTTATACTTAGATACCAAAAAGATACTGAAATTCTAAATTCTTCTTTATTTCATTTTATCTAATGTGGGTAAGACAAGAGTTTTTAAGATTTTCTATTTAAATCAATTTATATATTAAATATACTTCATATATAAATATTATGGTATGGAGGGATAAGCCCTCATATAAGAGGGGGATATAAAAAAAGAAGGAATGTAAAATTCAATTCAAATAGTTAATTAAGTTCGTAAAGCTATTCCATAATTGAATTCCAATAAAAAAAAAATACTTAGTCTCTTACACAAGACATTCTAAAACTTAGAGAATTCTATTCATTAGGATTTCCTTTTATATGAAACTAGGTGAATTCCCCGCAGCGTTGTTCTTGGGTATACAAAACTAAATTTAAATCTAGCTAAAGGGAATTTAAAAATATTTTCAATAATGAACTAAAGAAAAGACATCATCTTAATCTTGTATATTCAACATCAAAGAAAACATAGGTCACTAACTTGTGGAGGATAATTTTTGGAACTTAATGTACAATACACAAATTATCGGTTTCGCGGTAAGAATAAATTTGAGAAAGTACTAACCTGCTAATGATCCAACATACCTTCAGTGTTTGTTTTTTTAGTAATATATGTAACTTCAAAAAAAATCTAGACGCATTGCCGCGGGAATTTATGGTTAGCTTTTTAGTGATCATTTGATGATGGAAAGTAAGATATAAACATGTGAGTTGATCATTTGAGGATGGAAAGAAAGATATAAACATGTGAGTATTTAATGAGAATTTCCAACACAAAACCTTAAGGTCTCAAGGATCAAGAAAGCAATACCTGGTGGATTCCCGTGCGTTGCCGTGGGAATTTAGGTTAGTTTTTTGTGATGATTTGATGATGGAAAGAAAGATATAAACATGTGAGTTGATCATTTGATTATGGAAATAAAATATAAACATGTGAGTTATTTAATGAGAATTTCCAACACAAAAACCTTAAGATCTCAAAGATCAAGAAAGCAATACCCCATGCGTTCACACAAAAATTGTTGATGATTTGGAATAAGATTATTTATATATAGGGATAAACAATTATAAGTTTTAGTGGATGGCGTGGCATAATGCTAGTGGATGATGTGTCTTGCTTGCATGTAGATTATAATTACAAATGGAAAAGTCTACTTAACCCCTCGAACTATTGGGGTGTGTCTAACCATTGCCACGAACTTTAAAACCGGCTACCAAAGCACCTAAACTTTGCAAAACCGTCTAAATCACCCCTGGGGCGGTTTTGCTTGGTGGTTTTGCCTACGTGGCGCCACGGTGGAGTGGTTTGGCCACACTGGCTCTTGGGTCTGCAGCTCATCTCACCGTCATGTGGGTCCCACTCGTTAGCTTCACCTCCATCCTCCTCCCCGGCGTTCTGCGTTGCATGACGCAGCGCCGCTGAAGCCGCAACCGCCGCCCGCACCCACTTCCTCCCTCGTTCGTTGGAGCATCCTGCGAGCCGCACCCGCTGCCCTCACCGATCTCCTCACTCCTTTCATCTCGTCCACAAAACACAAAGAATCGCAGCAGCATAGCCGCCCGGCCGCGGCGGCCTCATTTCGGCCGGCCACCTATCCGCCCGAAATTGGATCCCCAGAGATAACCGCACAACAGTAAGGATAGAGGACGGAAAGGCAACCTCATCTAGACTCTTAGCGTGGTCGCAGGACAAAACCCTCGCGACCGTGGCCAAGACCGGCCGTGAGGACCTCGCCGGCGCTCGATGGAGCAGGCCATAGAGGCCAAAATTCGCAAAATTGGAAGTATGGGGAGGAAGAGGAGATCAAGGCGACGCTCACCACGATTTCAATTTGGCGGAGGGGTGGACAGACAGGCCATGGCAACGCCGACACCATTGTCGCTGGACATAACACCGCCGGCCGTGGCGGTGGTCGACACAGGAGCAAGCTCCAGCCGTGCGAGATCCGGACCTCGGCCGCCGTGACCGGTGTGAAGCCGTCTCCGTCCGCTGCGGGAGGGTCGAGCGCCGGTCACCCAGAGTTGTCGCGTGGGCTGATGGGCCTCAACGCGGCCCCCGCATGAGGAGGCGAACGCCGAGTGTGGGGATGGCGGCTCGGACGCCGCTCGGTGGTCCACGCGTGCGCGTGCTGGCGGGCCTCGAGCACGGTCCGACATCAATCGACTCTCGAAAGCGGGGTCCTTGGCTGCCAAGACCAAGCTCGCCCCTCTCCATGGCTCGCGTGCGCTACAAGAACACTAGCAGGTGGCCCGGCAAGAGCTCGCGGCGCGGATGCACTAGCAGCGGCGGCGCATCCTAGGCAGCTGGCGGCGGCGGCATTGCGTGGGCGAGCTCATGGCTGGGGCCAGGGCTGGCCAGGTTTGGCAGCGCCATGAGCAGCCAGTTCATCCACAACATGCTGAAGGTTGAAGAAGAACCCTGAGTAGTCCCACTTGGAAGTAGCACATCTAGCTTCCATCCCTACGCCACAAAACCGCTCCCACGACGCTGGCTGCCACGTAGGCAAAACCATCAAGCAAAACCGCCTCAGGGGGTGATTTAGACGGTTTTACAAAGTTTAGGGTGTTGGTTAACCGGTTTTGACGTTTGTGGCAACGGTTAAACACACCCCAACAGTTAAGGGGGTTAAGTAAAAATTTTCCAATTACAAATGCTAGTTGACCATAAATGCATTTGTTAGTGGAATGATGAGGTGGATAGATTGCATGTTGAGAGAATTAGCTAGTGGGGTTATTAATGGAATGATGAGGTGCATAGCTTGCATGTTGAGAGAATTAGCTAGTGAGGTTTGTCAATATAGATGTAGAATTAGCTAGTGAGGTTTGTCAATATAGATGTAGTAGATAAGCAATATTCGAGAATTTCCTATATAAATATAGGTTTTCTTTAGAATTCAATCAATCAATTACTTAAACAACAGAGCTCTTTTATTTTAACAGAAAGAAATACAAAAATAATTAGAAAGTCAAATTATTCAATTTTTTATTTCATTTTTTTTTGAGAATTAATTTTTTATTTCATAAATATTTTTTTAACTAATAACTAGTGATTGGGATGCATGTGGGCCTCCAAACAGTGCTGCATAGCAGAGCGGGTGGAACCAGGAGTGCTTCAACCTTCACACCCTACTGGTGGAGTTGAGGTCGTTGAACACAGACAATTGAGATAAAAAGTCCATAATAGCAATTCTTTTTTTTCTCCTCTCCTTTTTTTTTGTTTATCTGCCCCGACGGCCGTGCGCGCCCGTGCCGCATGCACTGGCGGCCGTGCGCGCCTGTGCGCTGCAACAAGGGTAAAACTAGTCTCTCGAGGGCTTAGGGTCCATGTGAGCAAGGTGAAGGTGAAGCGGAGTTTTTTTTTTTTTTTTTGCTCCATCATATTCTAAACCTGAGAACAGGTTTTAAGGAACTCCTCGAGTGAAACTGTTTCATTTTACTTGTTTGATAAAGAACAGTTCCAAATGACTCGAAAGATGATGGAGAAGCCATGCCCAAACAGGGCCTAATCGTGAATAAGGATAATTAGAGAAGGACGAGGTGGTTGGAGAGTGTGATCCAACACCTGACACGGGGCATTATGACGCGTCTATACATGAGCTATTTGCTTTGCGTAGTGATTCGGCAGTCTTTCTGATATGGCCATCGGCTTGTTCATATACTTACAGGTGGTAATATAAAATTGCTGCTGTTACTTGTAGCAGCCACACTGATACTGCCGCCCCACAGCTCTGGAACTGCAACTGATAATGGGGCTGGGAACAGAAGCCTAGCGAAGCCCGGCTGTCAAGACAAGTGTGGCAACGTCAGCATCCTCTACCCCTTCGGCATCGGGGAAGCCTGCTTTCGACAAGGATTTGAAGTCCAATGCAATCAATCTGATAACATCGCCACACTGAACTCTTCCGGCACACCTCTATTAGAAATCAATCTGACCTTCGGCGAGGCTCGCGTTCGGAGTCCCGTGGCATGGAACTGCAATTACACCGACGGTACGGCGTCGGACAATTTGGAGTTCTTTGTAGTTGATGGCACTTATTTCACGGTTTCTGGAACCAAGAACAAATTCACAGCAATTGGTTGTGCTACCGTTGCATTTGTCGCTGGTCAGAACAAGCATGATTACAACAGCGCATGTGCAACATTCTGTGACGATGAGCATAGCATCGATAATAGCACAGAATGCTCTGGAATGGGTTGTTGTCAGACTACTATCCCAGGAAACCTGGATTTATTCTCCTTCGACTTCTCAACTGACATAAACAACTCAAGTCTGGAATTTCAGCCCTTGCAGCTATGGGTTCATGGTCGACCAGAATACGTTCAAATTTCATCCTCATTATGCCAAATCCTCATTTTTTATAGAAGAATACGGAGACGGGGTTCCGTTGGTTCTTGACTGGGTGGTTGACAATAAAACATGTGTGCAAGCCAAGAAGAACCAATCAACATACGCATGCCTTGACAAGAACAGCTTATGCATCGACACGCCCGGTGGCCCGGGGTACCTCTGCACATGCTCTCAAGGGTACGAGGGCAATCCGTACCTAGATGGAAGCTGCCAAGGTACGTACGGTCACGTCCTTATATTATTGTCTCCACCTGCAGTCCTGCCGACGATTCTCTCTTTTCAGTTTACAAACGTTTTGCTATTGATTTATTTTGCTGTTCTGTTAACTTGCTTTAAACAACAACAGACATCAACGAGTGTGATTCCCCATCGTTGTATCCTTGCCAAGGGAAATGCAAGAACACCATTGGAAACTACACGTGTACATGTCCGCTAGGACGTCACAGCATGGATCCAAAGAATGAAAAGTGCATTCCGAACGTCAAGATGATCATAGGTAACAAGCACCTCCCCTAGAAAAATATAATAAAGAAAGGAATAATATTTATTAGATACCTCAAGTCTGAAGTTACGGTGATGTTTTGTCATTGAATCATTTTTTTTATGATTAAACTCGAATAACGATATGAAATCTTCAATAAGGAAAAAAAAGTAACATGAAAAAAAAGAGGAATAAATTGGGTGGGGAGGTCACTGTGAGGACCCCCCATTTAACTCTAAATAGAGAGATTAGGGTATAAAATTTAATATAGAGATTAGGAAATATAGAGATTAGGGATTAGGGTTTAATATAGAGATTAGGTATAAGACTTAGAAATTAGAATAGAGATTAAGGTTTAGAGGCTTAATGTAGAGATTAGGGTTCAATTTAGTGTGTAGGGTTTAGGGTTTATGGGCTTAATATACAGATTAGGGTACAAAAATTAAAATAGAGATTAGGGTTCAACTCATAATATAGAGATTAGAGTTAAATGATTAATATAGAGATTAAGGTTCATGCTCTAAACTCTTAATATAGAGATTAGAGCAAAATGGGAGGAGGTCCTCACGGTGAGGACCTCCCACCCAATTCGGTTTAAAAAAAAGCCTACTTGTGCTTTTCTCATGACAAATCCACAGATATATCAGTCACCTTTTTGAAGGCCTAGAGTGTGATAAAATTTTATTCCAACATGAACATATAACGATACCATTTACTTCAGTTGCATCGTATAAATTTCAATATGGTCACGTCAATATATATGACCACTTATTAGTGGCATAATGTGTGTGAAACATATTAAAAATTATATTGAGAAGTGTATCATATACTATTTATTTTAACTTGATAATGTAAAACAGAGTAGATTTGGGAAAGATTGTAAACTGACATCAAACCCCTTTTTTTTTTTTTTAGGTTTTGCCATCAGATTGATCTTCTCATCATTTTTGTATTCATTTTGATGAACAAGTTTGAAAAAATAAATTTGCAAAAGAACTAGAAAAATTCTTCAGACAGAATGGGGGTCATATATTATGTTAACAAATCCTCTCCAAACAAGTTGACACAGTTCTCCAAAAAAATCATCTGACTGGAAAAACTATCTTACTAAAAATGTTATTTGTTTTATGAAAATCATTCAAAAATATGTTTTTATGAAAATCAATTCACTGGTGAATGAAAAGAAGTAGTTCATCTAGGTCGCTACTTTGGGAAGTCATTCTATGGACACTTATATTGTAATTTTCTAAGGATCGTACGACACATTTTGCTTATGTCCAAGATTGGGATTATATACTTTGCAGTTATGAAATCAAATTTTCCCAGAATATTATGTTTGTGGTTTTTGAAAGTTGTTTGGCTATAAAATGTGTTTTCCCTCAATCCATAAAAAATCATTTAAATTCATGTTTTAGGAAGTAATTATTTTTCATACAATTTCTCAACATACATATGCTCAAGTGAAATTTTAAGTTCCATAACAAAGCTCATACTCAAAAAAGTAGATTTTGTGTTTTTTTTGCGAAAAGGAAGATATATTAAGCATTGCATGTGTTTGTTAAGAAACTTTAGAATTTACTTGATCCTGTATTTTAAGAAACTACATGAAAAATATTAATTTTGAACCATCAATTTGGATACTATGTACTGATCAAAAATATATCTCTAGGCTAAACCATTTAACTAAAGAGTCCAATATAGTATTTTAGGGAGAATTTTTATTTCAAAACTACAAAATCAATAGATGCTTGTTTCTTAGAATTTACTCCCTCCCTTCCAAATTATAAGTCACTTTGACTTTTTTTTTGGTTGATGCATCAAGACATTATTATATCTTGATGGATAGCAAAATGGAGATATCATAAAAGTCAAAGCACCTTATAATTTAGAATAGAAAGAGTATTTGAGAATTATAAAATTTTTAGAGGACCTTCGTCATTTATTTTGGATCAATAAAAAAATATTATGAAAAGCAACGTGAAGTTTCTAAAAAGTTGTTCTCACGTTGGACTAGCTGAAGTCACATTCTCGCTCGAAGAACATCTTGTGCCCATAAAACAATTCTTAGAATCTCCTTTTCTTGGTGCACGAATTTTGGAAGACATGTATTTCTGGTGGAGGATTTTTTAGAAGTCGTTCCACTAGAGGGTGCATCGTATTGATTTTAAATTCAAAAGGTATAGGTATATTTTTGTAATTTAACTAATTTCCATACAAAATATTATTATAAAATTAAAAATATTCTCTTATCATGCTTCATGTTCCCTAGAGGAAATAATAATTGATATCTACTTATTTATATTTTATTTACATTTCCTTAAATTTTATTTAATTCAGAAACACATCTACACACTTTCAGGTTTAATCATTGGTATAGGAGTTGGTAGTGCGGCAATCTTTATGATTTTGGTTGTCATTGCATTCTTTAATATGCAAAGGTTTAAGCAAAGGAGAGCAATGAAGTTAAAACAAAGGTATTTTTGAGCAGAACCGTGGACAATTATTACAAAAGTTGGTATCCAAAAGGACAAACATTGCAGAAAGAATGATCATAACGATTGGATGAGCTTGCAAAGGCAACGAACAACTTTGACCCGCCCGCTCGTGAGCTAGGTGGTGGAGGGCATGGTACTGTTTACAAAAGGTATTTTTGTCGGACCTACATGTTGTGGCTATCAAGAAGTCAAAGATAACAGTCCAAAGAGAAATAGATGAGTTCATAAACGAGGTTGTCATTCTCTCGCAGATCAACCATAGGAATGTAGTAAAAATTTTGGGATGCTGCCTAGAAACGGAGGTCCCATTGTTGGTTTATGAGTTTATTTCCAATGGAACCCTTTATCACCATCTTCACGTTGGAAGTCCAAGATCACTATCATGGAGAAACAGGTTAAGGATTGCAATTGAAACTGCAAGTGCTATTGCCTATCTCCACTCATCACTTTCTATCCCAATTATCCATAGAGATATCAAATCCAGTAACATACTTCTTGATGATACCCTAACATCAAAAGGTGTCGAGACTTTGGAGCATCGAGGTACATTCCATTGGATAGAACGGGATTAACCACAGTTGTTCAAGGGACAATAGGATACTTGGACCCAGTGTACTTTCAAGAAGGCCGCCTCACTGACAAAAGCGATGTCTACAGCTTTGGTGTTATTCTTGTGGAATTGCTGACAAGGAAGAAACCATTTTCATATTTTTCATCTAACGGTGAGGGCCTTGTTGCACTTTTTTTTCAAATTACATGCTAAAGGGAACCTGATCGAAATACTAGATCCTCAAGTTATTGATGAGGGTGGCGAAGAAGTCCAAGCAGTGGCTGCACTTGCATCATCATGTATAAGGTTAAGGAGTGAAGAACGGCCAACCATGAGACAAGTGAACCATGCGCTCGAAGGCCTTCTCTCGCCCGAGAATCATGCAGGGGCTAATAACATGTTGGCAGAGGAATTTGATGAGAATGGTCAGATGACAATGGATTATCCATCGCCTAATGAGGGGCAAAGCATGGGGGAATCTACTAGATGGTACAGTTTGGAACAAGAATCACTGATGGCTGTGGGTTCTCGGTAGACAATTTTTTGGCATGCCCATGTTGTCATATTTGTAATGAGTGTGCACTTATCTAAGCAAAATTGGAGCTAATATCCATGAGCTTAGTTTACTTTGATCACAATAATATGATGCATTACTTTAGGACTCTTCTAGAAGATACTGTTAATACTTATATATGGATCCGAGTTGCTATTGCGCACTCGCATGATGAATAGAATTGAGAGAGTTTTTGCAATCTAGAGAATCTTGCCGTCTAATAAGCTGCTGTACGAAGAATTTGCAGTCTAGAGAATCTTGTCGTCTGGCAATCCTGATTATTTTCACAGATTTTTTTTTTAAAAAAGAGTTTTTATAACTCGGATTTTGAGAAAGCCAACACGGTTTGACAATGTCAGATGCTGGGGTTACCAGCTACATAGAGCAGAGCTGCAAAAAACACACACACACACACACGCACTACATAGAGCAGCATAAGCAGCGACACACTTTTGGTTGCAGTAGTACTCAAAGTACGCATCAAGCATTACTGCTCTATCATTCAGTAATGATGGCCAGCTTGCTGTGGCATCCAGCTACACTTACGAAGAGGGTGTGATGGATTTGTCAATGTCTGGGATGGCTATAACAAGAAAAAGACTTTATCAGGTAAACCAAGTGAAGAGTTTTGTTTCAATAGGATGCTGTTGTCTGAAACATTCTTGTATTCATGATTTCCCTACTTTTTGGTTGCAGTACTCAAAGTATGCATCAAGCATCGCAGCTCTATCATTCAGTAAGGATGGCCATCTGCCTGCTGTGGCATCCAGCTACACTTATGAAGAGGGGGAGAAAGCGTAATGCTGAACTACTTTGTCTGACAACTCTAGCGGCGTGTTGGACACTTGAGTACTTGGGGCGGCGCAGCGGTATGAGCTGAGGGCTGAAGTGTAGTCAATCGCCGGGGTTGGGCAGCGCGGTTTTTTTTTTTTTTTTTTTTTTTTTTTTTACGATTACGAGTCACGTGCAAGGAAAAATGTCAGTCTCGGCGGTGAAATAGCACCCAGTCCTCATACTAGTTTTACATACTTTATTTGAATTCATTCATTCACCCCCTTCCCTTATTTTCTAGAGCACGGTAATTGATTGCGGCTTGTGCCAGGCCCTTTTAATTGGTGAAAAGTGAACCCAAAAAGTGCTACAATATCCGTCACATCAAATCTTTTAACGCGTAAATGGAGCACTAAATAGATAAATAAACAAACCAATTGTATAATTTGGCTGAGAAGTCTGAGACGAATCTTTTTGAGTTCAGTTAGTCCATGGTAGGACAATAATTATCAAATATAAATAAAAAGGGTTACAGTAGCCGACAACTAAACACGCTCTTTATAAATTATAAATGTTACTCCAGAGAACAACCAGACTCAAGTACCTAAGTGTGTCTTGTCAAAGGAGTATGTCTTCTCAAAGGAGCTCTCTCTGTCTTATGTCTTCTCAAAGCTACTCATATATACACAGGTGCTGCAGGTGCATATATACCATCAATGAATGAATGAATGAATATATATACGAAGGCATATAGAAAGGGCAACCAAGCACGACGGGATATGGCGTCGAAGTTATGTGAAGGTAAGAATCTAAGATCGATCAAGTTTCTTTTTTGCCCTCTCTCTCTCTCTCTAGCCAATTAAGGACAATTTTTGATGGTTTAGCATTTTTTTCCCACATCTACACTTCTACAGCTAAGCCAGCATGTAAATCGTCATTTCTGAGTCCTTCAATCGTACAAGGTCCCGTACTCTCTCGTATTGTATCGTACAGGCTGCTGGCGCCAAATCAAATAAATCGTAAACCAATTTAGTTAATCGATCAAAAGTATTAGTTAGCAAACACCACTACAAGCCGAATTAACCATTCATGGTCCTAATAAATTATTAAAACAGAAAATACACATATTTTTCTCGCTATTTATTCTTTTATTATAACAGGTGCACAAATAACCATGATTAATGCTTTCTTTTCGAGAAATAGTTTTGTTAACAAGCTATTTTTTAGAATAATACAGGCAGATCTGAGCGTAAGGGCCCTAGGGAACAGGCCCTAGTCGTTCGTTCAGTAAAACTTATAATCAGTTTTTCGCCCACAATCCAATGGTAGGACGGTCGGGTGGGGACGCTACCCACCGGGGTTCAAATCCCGGGTGCTCGCACCTTTCTTGGGATTTTCCCAGGATTTACCGGCGTTGTGCATTAAGTGGTAGCGACGTTCCGTCGGCGACGAGGCGCCTATGGTGACTTCGAGAATCTCCAGATCTGCCGGTTGCCCAGTCCTTCGGAGGTGCTCATAGGGGTAGGGTTTGCGACGTGTGTTCATAGGAGTGTGCGTGCGTGTTGTGAGTGTCTGCGTTGTACTGTGTAATTCTCAAAAAAAAAAAAAAAGTCGTTGACCTAGTATGCTTCTCCGCCTTCTCGAGGGTCAGCAACCATGACTCCTTGAGCGAGACCGTCAGCAGCGCCAACCGCCAGACATTTTTTTTTTTTGAGTGTAAGGAACTGAAGATATTTTGGGTGTGGTGTGGTGGGAAATTAAACGATGACCTTGATGTCCATGGAATGACGTGGACCTTTGTTTTTTTTTTTTGAAACGGACGTGGACCTTGTTGACTACAGCGTGTTTGGATTGCGTCGCGACCGTGTCGTCGCCGCCGGTCAGCATATGATATCTTTCAGCAAAAGAAAGTTGCGCGAGTTTTTCTTACGAATCGCGTGGCAAGGAAAATTACCAGTCTCGGCTGTGACTGTCTGTTGGTTAGGCCATACTTTTTTTTTGCAATTTAGCCCTTTTTTTGAAAGATTTTCTCAAATCCACCTTTTTAGTTTCGTGTGCTATATGGACCCTTAGCTCGGCGCCATAGCACGCGGGCGCCTAGGTATAACGTCTCGGGCGCCACAGGTGACGGCGTCGAGCTTGACGGCGTGTTTGGGCTTAAACAGACGGGCGGCGGCGGGCAGCTCGGCGCCACGGATCAAAGGCGCCCGAAGCTGCGCCACCACCTTACACGGCGCCGAGCCCCATACCACGAAAAATGATACCCCCTTCGTAAAACAGATGGCCATTATGGAAAGCGTTCTTTCATTTGCAAGGTAATCTCTCGCGTTTGCTCTCCTCCCCACGCCGCCTTTGGTGTTGGATCGAAGTTTTTGGACCGGTAAAACTTGGATTTGGTCCATACATCTTCATTTGCAAGGTAATCTCTCTCCCCTTGTCTATTTAAAGCGCTTGATTTGATAGATTTCGGCCATATTTTGTAACCCTAGTTTTGACACTTTTAAAAAATACGTTTGTATGTAATTGTAGGATGCCAAGGCGTGGCAAAGCTAAGAATGCTAGGTAAATTCTCGTCATCTTGTAGTTCTTATTTTATAGTTAGCATGCAAGAGACGTTATACCTAGGCGCCGCGTACTATGGCGCCGAGCTAAGGGTCCATATAGCACACGGAAACTAAAAAGGGTGGATTTGAGAAAATCTTTCAAAAAAGGGCTAAATTGCAAAAAAGACGGATTACCATACCATCCAAACCAAACGGCTACAACTCTTCTACACCACTGACTTTGAAGTCAGTCACCCATCCCCTTCTCTTCTCGTCTCTTCTAGAGCACGGTATAGTAGACTGTCCTTTATAAATGATACTCCCTCCATCTCATAATACATGACATACTCCCTCCATCTCATAATACATGACGTTCTAGGAGCTGGCCCGGCCACCAAGGATGGTGTCTAAAGACCTGTATGCCCCTACTCCTCGGTACTCCCCTCTCTCACAACCGACAATGTCCCACGCGTTATTCTCTCTCCTTCCGGTTCTCTGTTCGTCGTCGAGATCCAATCCATCCTTCTCCAACTCCGCGCTCCTTCATCGTAAGACACGGCGACGCCGACGCTGGCCTGGCATCGAGGCGCCCGCCGAGGAGTACGAGCTCCGTGCCCGCAGGCCAGGCAAGAGCGCCGCGCCCGCCAGCAAGACGGGCCACACCCGCCGACGGTCGGCCCAACCGCCGCGTCGCCACTTCCACGCAGCGCGCCTTCTCCCTGGCTCTCCGCCGCGCGCTGGCTGCCCAGCAGCAGCAGCTGCTGCACCGTTAGCGCACGCCGAGAGGCCGGTGAGCTACAGCCGCACCGGAGGCCGAGGAGGATACACGGTGGAGGACGCCGAGGAAGCTGTCCCCCGTCGTATGGGAGCGCCGATGGGGGCCAGGGGCGGCCGGAAGCCGTACTCTCTCTGCTGCTCCCTGCCGGGCGCGTAGGCTGTGCACGCCCACGCCCGGCTCTGACCGCGTCGCGACCTCCGTGCCTGGAGTCCCGGGCAGGCGGCCTCCACCCGCTGGCCACGCTAGAGCTCTGCCCAGATCCGGGCCACCCAGTCCCATTGCAGATGCTATAGCTGATGGGTATGGAAGATTGGGAGATCGGAGGCGGAGGAGATGAACCAGGGAAGGAGACGGAGAGGCCAATGCAAATGGATGGCTGTGCTACTTCGTGATGGAGAAGGAGCAGCCTTCTGAGTTCCCACCGTGCTTTCTTTAATTTTTCTATTCACCTAGTGGGAGGCAGGATGGGATCGATGGATGGTTGGCAGAGCAGGCATAAGGTGCAGTACCTAAAACGTCAAGTATTTTGAAACTTTTTACGACGACTAGAACGTCATGTATATTGGAATGGAGGGAGTACTCCATAGAACAGCTAGACTAGAACCAGATCGGCTCAGGTAGCTAGTATACATAGCTAAGAAGCTCTGTCTTTTGTCTTCTCTACGATACTCTGTATATACACATAGGTCATAGGTGGAGACCATAATCAATGAATATATACAGCATATAGAAAAGGGCAACCAAACACGACGGGATTCATGGCCCCAAAGTTATGTGAAGGTAAGATGATCGAGTTTTTTTTCTTTTTTTTTTCTTGATATAAGGAGTCTCTCTCTCTCTCTAATTAAGGACAATTATTGATTGTTTAGCATTTTTCATCTACACTTCTGCAGCGCTAGCATGTAAATCGTCATTGTTGAGTCCTTCAATTGTATACAAGCAGGCCCCGTACTCTCTCGTATTTTTAGAGGCTGCTGGCGCGAAAGCAAGTAAATCGATCGGAAACCAAATTCATTAATGGATCAGACATATTATATTAGTATAGTTAGTCCAGTCTCAATGGAGAGTTTCACCTCCCGGTTTTCAAGATGTTAAACTTTGGTATGAAATAAGCGTATCCCTCAATGCGCAGCTTCATTACACAGTTTTATAGGCTCACGGGTCCCACAACCTCTCTCTCATGACATGGTTTAATTGCATAGTTCCACGGTGAAATACTATTTCTGTCTTAATGAGGGTTTCACACCATTTCCAACGCATGGTTTCACCATGGTGAAACTTTTTCTTTCTCTCTCCTAGGCGTTTAATGCTAAAGAGAAGTAAGGTTTTTCTTGATGTGGCGCTGCATTTAATATGCATGAAACACTCATGAAACTCCATTGAGACTGACCTTAGCAAACACCATAAAATAAAAGACAATTAAACACTTATGGCCTAATAAGTTAAACAGAAAATACACCAATTGCTTAACTCTTGGTTTCTGTTTTGGTTCTAATATATGCACAAATAGACATGATTAATATACTTTTGTTAAGAGGCTAATTTTAATCAAACAACTTGAACATATTAGGAAAAAGTCCGAATTCCCTCCCCAACTATCACGAAAGTTCATTTTTTCCTCCCTCACGTCAAAACCGGACAAATCACCTCCCTCAACTTTTCAAACCATGCAAATTACCTCCCCTCGGCGGAGGGCGGTATTGCTATAATAACAGCGGTTTGCCTTTTTCTTTTTAAAAAAATTCGGTTGAATCTTTAAAAATCATAGTAAATGAGAAAAATCATAAAATGAAAAATCCAATTTTGTTAGACTCCACATAATTATATCTACACATTGAATATATAAAAAGAAAAATATAAAACCTTCATAGAAAAAACTTTATATTAAAGTATATCATATTATATATTCACTGTAGATCTAATCATGTAAAGTCCAACAAAATTAGATTTTTTCATTTTATGATTTTTTCTGTGATTTACTATGATTTTTCAAAGATTCAACCGAATTTTTAAAAAAAAGGAAAGATAAAACGCTGTTACTGTAGCAATACCTTCGAGGGAGGGAGGTAATTTGCATGGTTTGAAAAGTTGAGGGAGGTGATTTGTCCGGTTTTTACGTTGAAGGAGGAAAAGTGAACTTTCGTGATAGTTGAGGGAGGGAATATGGACTTTTTCCAACATATTACCACAGGCCACAGCGGATGCGGGCCTAAGGTCCCTAGGGCCAGGCCCTAGTCATTGGCCCAGTGAAACTTATAGTAATATACTAGTTTTTGGCCCACAAGGGAGGCCCATTATGAAAAATACAAGGGCATGCTACTGAATTATGCTGCTATGCTGCTTCTCGAGCATCAGCGACCGCCACCGGGTGAGCGAGACCGGGCCGCCGCCGCCGCCGCCGGGCGGCCAACGGCCGACCGCAACCACCCTCCCCGTGGCCCCCCGCCAACCGCCCACAGCCAATGGCGGGGACGGCCCACCGCCACCGCGTCATCACGCCGCCGGGCGCCCCCCCGGGCGGCCGCGGATCTTTGGGACGGCCAGGGCCCAGGGCGCCCCCGTCCTCCAGTCCCTCCTTCCTTGGCACTTCCGCTTCCGAGGGCAGATGCCCGAGCAGCCGAGCCCGAGGCTCAGGCTCTGCTGACCGCTGGTAGCCTCTAGCATGGTACTGCTCTTCCCCTGAATCAAATCCTCCTAATTAGCTGAAATTAGAAACAATGAAACATCATATCGATGAGATATTAGGCATTTATTTATTTTTTATCTCATCATGTGTACCCTGTAATGTTGTTAGAAAATTTAGTTCAATCATCAAATCAAATAGAAATTTTATTTGTGTCTTAGTTATTTACTTATTTATGTGTGTGGCTGAGTGACTGTCTGATGTTGATGGGCTTATAGGCCCCAACCGGTTATGATAGGTGTATGATGGGTAACTTCACCGCTAGATAGAGGCCCTGGTCATCAGTGGTCCGTCATTCTGACACCCATAGTCGTCAATTGAAAGATGCTTAAGAGCCTGGCTTGGGGTTCAGGAGGTGATACTGTGAACTCTAGTTTGGGTGCTATGTTGTTCTTCGGAATCTCCTCATTCACTTCCTATCCTATGTAGAGAGGAAATTTATTAGTTGTATGTAGTAAATTTATCTAGGACTTTTTGTTAGTAGTTATATAATATGATGTTCTTGGCTGTGTTAGTTGAAGCACGAGTTGACAGGGACTTGATGATTACTTATACAGGTAAAAGGTTGTTACTACTGCTTATGGGGGCTACCGTAATCCTGCCGCATAGTACTACAGTTCATGGGGCAAGTGCCGGGAACTTCAGCCTAGCTCTGCCCAATTGCCCAGAGAAGTGTGGCAACATGAGCATCCCTTACCCATTCGGCATTGGGAAAGACAGCCTAGGCAAAGACTGCTTCCTGAAGGAAGATTTTGAAGTCATATGCAATACCAGCCAGCAGGCTCCAACTATCTATATCTATACAGGGGGAGGATCAGAACAGTACTCCAAGGTGTTGGACTTCAATCTGCTTGATGGTGAGGCACGCATTCAGAATAGAATACACTGGAACTGCAAATACCAGAACATCAGCAATATCAAGAATGAATACCCAGCATTATCACTAGATCTCGGCAATTCTTTGAAGGTTTCCTACACTAAGAACAAATTTACAGCAATCGGGTGTGCAACCATCGCAAACATAGTGGGTTCTACAGAAGAAAAAATTGATTTAAACAACATGCACTACACCACCGCTTGTTCATCGTTCTGCGACAGTGATGTGAGAATCAGTAGGGGTCCCGATTGTGATGGCTTGGGTTGTTGTCAAACTTTACTTCCACAATATCTGTCGGCATTCAAGTTCAGATTTTTTTACTACGATGATTTACTACATAATCCCTTCGCCCAAGGTTTCAGCCCTTGCAGCTACGCATTCGTCGTTGAGACCAGCGAGTTCAAATTCGACCTTTCCTATGCTGAATATTCAAATTTTCAGAAACAAGACGGTCTTCCTTTGGTCCTTGATTGGAGAGTTGGTACTGAAAATTGCGTGGAAGCCAAGAAGAATTTGCCATATGCCTGTGTCGCCATGAACAGTGAATGCATCAACGTGACAAATGGCATAGGGTACCGCTGCAACTGCTCCCAAGGTTACCAAGGCAATCCCTACCTAGACGAAGGGTGCCAAGGTCAGCATGCATATACTTCATAATAACCATTTCTCTGTTTTCTCTCGTACTGAACTACAGATTGGTCTGTCTTTGCCATCGGTTCGTGTACTGATTTCACTCTCCTGTTTATGCGAACAGACATCAATGAGTGTGATTACCCATCTAATCCTTGCATTAGTGGTAGTATCTGCACCAACACCAAAGGGAGCTACAATTGTTCATGCCCAGAAGGAACCGAGAGCAAGGATCCCAAGAATATAGCCTGCACTCCAGTTTCTGATACGAACAAGCAGCCTCAAGTGAAGGTGGTCATAGGTATGTATATTCTGCACGATAAGGGAAGCTAAGGCATGAAAGTGATTAAAAGACATGGTAATAAACTGAAAAAAACGAATGCATTGCTGCACCATTAATCTGCACGACATACTTTTAAAAGGTATATGTACAAATTAACATGGCTGCAGCTGGTGCCTTTCTTTTTTTCAAAATGTGCCCAGTTGAACTGATCATAAGCTGATCACAATGTATTTTCAGGTGTTTCTGTCAGCTTCCTATTCCTCATCGTTTGTATCTTTTCTCTGCTGATCATGCGCCAAAAAAGGAAATTAGTGAAAGAAAAGGAGACGTTCTTCAGACAAAATGGTGGTCCTATACTATACCAAAACATCCTCTCTAAAAGAATTGATACAGTGAGAATATTCACAATAGAAGATTTGAAAAAGGCGACATGCAATTTTGACAGAAGCAGAGAAGTAGGCAAAGGAGGCCACGGCACTGTATACAAGGGCATTCTAGAGGACAACAAGGAAGTAGCCGTGAAGCGCTCAAAGAACATGAACCTAATGCAAACCGAAGAGTTTGTGTAGGAGATTATTATACTTTCACAGGTCAACCATAAAAACGTGATCAGGCTTCTAGGTTGCTGCTTGGAAGTTGAAGTGCCTATCTCGGTGTATGAAATCATCCCACAATGGAACTCTCTTTGAATTGATCCATGTGAACCAGGACAGGCAACCTGTTTCTTTAGAAGACCGTCTCAGGATCGCTCAAGAATCTGCCGAAGCATTGGCTTATCTACATCTTTCCATCAACCATCCTATTGTTCATGGAGATGTGAAGTCACTCAACATTCTTTTGGACAACAACTGCATGGCAAAAGTGACGGATTTTGGGGCATCAAGGATGCTTCCAAAGGATTCAGTTCAGTTCATGACAGTGGTGCAAGGAACTCTAGGTTACCTGGATCCTAAGTACTTGCAAGAGCGAAAACTAACAGAGAAAAGCGATGTTTATAGCTTTGGAGTCGTGCTTCTAGAGTTGATCACAAGGAAGATGGCAATATATTTTGAAGGTGATGAGATAGGAAAAAATCTCGCAACATCGTTCTTGAAAGCGCTAAAGGATAACAGAGTGCAAAAAGTATGTTAGACGCTAGCATAATGTATGATGGAACAGAGGAATTGTTCCAGGAGGTTGCTGAGCTTGCTAGCCAGTGCTTGAGTATGAAAGGGAGCGAGAGGCCTTCCATGGCCCAAGTGGCTGACAAGCTGAAGGCTATAATGGTACCGAGTGGTATACTGTTGCTGAAGCACGAAGAAACTCAGCGTCTTGCTGAGTGTTGCATTTCTTAAGCGCAATCACTAGAAACAGGTTTAGAACCCATCTCTAATAACGGCGCCAGAAATGCGCCGTTGACATTCCTAAGTGAAACCACCGTGTCGGTGATAACACTAGGTACATCAACGGTGATAGATCTTGCCTAAGAAGATATTCATCCGCAAGCGCACGGATCTATCATTGTAGCATTTCACCCGGAAGTATTCAGGGTATCGTTATTTATATTTTCCCAAAGGAAGGCATGGTGGAAAAGGATCTAATAGAGACATGAACAGGATAACATGACTATGTAATGGACCAATGCTCATAACAGGGATATAAAGGAACGGTAAAGGGATAACTTGACACACTCACTCAAGCCAAACTCAAGGATAAAGATAAATAAGGAATAAAAAGAAAGACCTAAGTGGAGCATACAGATTCTAGTCATGGCGTGCATAGAACCGCTTGATAGTCGCAACACGCATGAGCGGGGAGGTCGGAGCTGAGAATGAAATGGACAGGGGAGACCTCCCGAGCATCCGCCCTAAAGGAAGGCATTTACGAACTCCTACAAAGACACACCTAACGTGGGGATTTCAAAGGGACGGACAAGGCTTGTCACGACCAAGCCGCCTACCCCCTCAACCGTGGCATGCACTCATATTCGAAGGATACCTAGCATCCGGACACCACGTCCCAAGATACTAGGACACTACTCATGTCCCCCATGGCCCCCACCCTACGGATGGACGGAATAGGACACGAGCAAGCCCCGAAGGACACAACGAACCGCCATTCAAAGACAATCCCGACACTACCCAATTATATTGCATGAATGGTTTAAGCATAAAGTTCTATATGACGATATCACAATATAGAAACTATAGACTAGTTCATGTGTCATGATCATGTCAAGAACAACATGTTAGATCATAAGATAAATCATGAGGTATAGAAATAACATGAAGACTCTAATCCTAATGCACAACCAAGATAAGATAAGAGCAAGGCTTTGGAAGAATACCATAGAAAGATTTATTCCCCGGAATCCATCTTCCAAGGAGCCAAGCCCTCCTTGGTAGCTTTGCCTAGCTCCACATCCTAAACTACTAATCCTACTAGGAGGAGGAAGAAGAAGAAGTAGAAGAAGAAGAAGAAGAAAGGGAGAAGAAGAAGAAGAAGAAGAAGAAGAAGAAAGAGGCTACATTGTGAGGTGTGTGTTGAGAGAGGGAGAGAGGGGGCCTACTTATACACTTGGAGGAGGGGCCTAAGTGCTAAATTACACCAAAACCGACCTGGTAAACCTTCCTTGTAAAAGAAACCGACCAACGCAGGCGGGAAACCCCGTTTGGAAAGTGCACGAACCAGCCCCCCGAGGTGGGCCGAAACCGCCGTGGAGGGTGCGGCCGCACTGTGGTGGCGCGCGCGCACCCCCCGGGCTCCGGCCTGGCCCGGTCTCGGTGGGGTGTCGTCTTTCGCTGCCCCCGGAAAAGTTGTGGGCCGGGCTGTGCTCGCCCAGATTTGACGTTTTGGGTCGATTTGCTCTTGGGCTTGGGTTTTGCAATAATGCGCTTTCCGGAAGGCGTACATTTTTGGTCGATTTTCCACTTGCTTTCATTATAAATCTGCAAAATAAAAATACAAGACACTACAAGTGGAATTTATTAGTGATAAAAGTATATGAGTATAAAAAGGTTTAATTTTACTCCCTTTATGGAAGTAAGTTGACGGAAAAATATGTCGTTGGTTACCGTCAACAAACTCCCCCCAAGCTTACCCCCTGCGGCCCCTCGAGCAAAAAGAGATAAGTACTTGGTTGTTGATCAGGAGTTGCTACTATGCCGATTACGTTTTACAAGTGCCAGGGTTATAATAAGAGTGTCTACTAGAGTTTGAATAAAATGGCACATCTTTTTCCCCACCCTTTTATTACCTTTCATCGTAGCGGGGCTTTCCGGCTTTTCTCAAAGCCTTGAGCGGTTGCCGATAGAATGGTTATAACAGAGGTGCTTATCATTCATCCTTTTGATCGACCGTTTATTCGGGATTTTATTTAGATAATATTTATTTCTTTTTCGAGAAAGCATGGGCTTTATTGCTATATATATATATATATATATATATATATATATATTTTTTGGAGAGGTGGGCTCGCTTCGCCCTAGACTTTTGTCTTTTATTTTTCTCTTTTCTTTTTTTTTTTTTTTTTTTTTTTTAGAGATGTGGGCTCTACTCGCCCTCGGACACTTGTCCATTTTTCATCTCATTTTTTTTTAGCATAGCCCAAAAACATTTCTTTTTTTTTTTTTTTTTTTTTTTTTTTAAGCATAGATTCCGGATGTCAAGTTTCTCTTTTGGACGAAGTCATAGCAAATCCATTTGTACCATATCATATTTGGCAACAACTTAGACTAGATAGAGCATATGCAACCCACATGAATCGTTTTTTTTTTTTTCGGGATGAGTTTTAGAATTAGCCACTAAACCCAAACTTTAGAGAACTTCGAATTATAAACTAGGCACGAGTGCAAAGCATAAGACGAGCAACTATTCATCATTTCAACAAGGGACTAAGACTAAACATTTTTATAGCTCATATATATGGAGTGGAATAAATCTCCTCTCTCTCTTTTCTTCTTCCCCCTTTTTTTATTATTATTATTATATTTTTTTTTTATTCTCATACCTCATCATATAAGATAGGAAAATAATGGAATCTGAGATACGAGTTACCTTTGTGGGAGTCTTCCCCAAGCTAGCTTTTGACTTACCGGTTTATGAATGTTGCTAGCTTGTGAACGCTATGAATAGATCTTTGATTAATATCGCCTTTTGAGCGTGCGGGGAGACTCCCCCAAGCTTGTCTTGTGATGATCTTGAAAAAGCGGGACAACCATTCTTGGGGTTTCAAAGGTTTTTATTTATTTTTATTTTATCGTTATTTTTATTATTATTATTTTTTTGGTTCACCAAACAACTTTTGATCTCCATTGTCATCTCTTGGACTTACCCTCATGATGTTGATAAATTCCTCGCAGGGGTTAGTCCATATGGTCGACAAATTCTACACTCGCAGCTCTCCGATTCAAAAATCAAACTCGACTCCATGTCTAATCTCGATTAGGGTAGACTTTTTTGACCTAAGCACCATGCTCAATTCAAAAAGTTTATGGAAGTATGATCACCATGAATGATCACCGCTCCCAAACCATAACATACTAGTATAGAAAAAGGAAGCATGAATTGATAACAAGATTCATCCAGAGGAGATAAAGTCATTGCAAAGTTTAACAAAATGATTATAGTTTTTTTTTATATACTAATTTTTTTTTTTTGAAAATATGTTTTATTTAGGAAAATATTTTTCTTAGTTTTTTTTTTATAAAAGATTTTTATTTTATTTGTAAAGATTTTTTATTTTAGTTTTTTTTTTTGAAAATTTTTACTTATAGATTTTTATGTAAAAAAAAAAAAGATTGTTAATAAAATATTTTATAAAGCACAATTTTTTTTTGGAAGGTAATGGACAGAGGATGAGAGTGTAAGTTTCTCATTACCTTGGTAGGGTCCTCCCCAAGCTAGCTCAATGCTTATCGGATCGGGGTTTCACCCCCGTTTTTTGACTTTTCCTACATGGTTAGTATATGGTAGATTCACAAGTGGACTTACCATCCTCCGTGATTACCAAAATTCAAAGCATATGTAGGAAGGAGCAAAAAAGAGCGACTTTGTGTTCAAGTTTTTTTTTTTTTTTGAAATTTATTATAAAAGGGAGGACAAAAGCTTCACCAAACTTTTCAAACTCAAACAAGGCTAAGATAAAGATGCAATGTAAGTCTAGCCTTGCTTTATCCCCATCAAAGAGTAATTCTACTATTTATGATGTCAGCCCTAGGTTCATTAATCAATTATCAACACCATGTCAAATTTTGATTAAAAGAAGACCATTTTAACCCAAGCACCATGCTTGATTTAAAAGATCTATGGATGTATCACATGTGAACACATCCAAACCTGCACCATATTTCATAAACAGAGAAAACATTATTTTTTATATGGAGATAAGCATGAGTAAAAAAGAATTGGTGAATTATTACCTTTACGCACTGAAGGTGTGTGTGTGTACCAACCACGCATAAAGGCAAGGTGTTGAAACTCGTGGTGGTAGCTTGATGATCCATCTCAAAGGGCCATAAGGCTTAGGTGATACACACAGGTAGTGTATATGGACCATGGGCCTTAGTGGTCACAAAGGTGTACAGGAGGATGTTCCTCCTTTCCTTTACCTTCTTTTTATTTTTTTTTTTGTTTACACTTTTTTTTTTCTTTTATTGACCCTTTGCGCACTGAGTGTACTTGACCGCGCAACTTGAGGATAGAGTTCATAATTTGCATCGGTAGCGTGATGATCTTGATTTGGTAATGACTTCCTCACACCGGAGTAGAGGGAGGCGTAGACCAAACTCACCTGTGTGCAACAAGATCTTGGGAGTTTAAAGATCCCTTCTTGCTTGCAAGGAAGCAATGAAGGGTGGAGTCAGGTGTCTTCATTGTTTATTTTGACCATATAGGGCCAACACCGCCCTCTCTCCTCTTATTATTATTATTATTATTTTTATATATATCCCTTTTTTTTCAACTCTTTTTTTTTTCTTTTTCTTTTTATAGCAAGGACAAAGCTAATCTCTTATTCATCTCTATTTTTTTTTTCTTCATCATATTTTTTTTTTCTTTTTTTTTTTTTTTTTCACTCGAGCTCTTTTTTTATAATCCCCTTGGTGCACTTGGAACTTGATATTCTCACCATCTTCCCTCACACACTTGGACTTTCGTAAAAAAAAGTCAAATGTGCAAAGTCGTGGTCTCCCTTTTGAGTGTGTTCCTCCGCCCAAGAGCATCAAAGTTTTCTTGATGTAGCCCCCATATTTTCAAGCCGCCGCGTGCCCTTTGTTCTTCTTAGTCTCCACCTGAAATGGTTAGTGACAAGAATACCCGAAGGTGCATACTAACTTGATAACATGTCCTTGGTTTTTATTTATAAGATTTTTTTTAGATAAGCACGTTATGAACAGAGGTCACTACACATGCATATTATCACGACGAACATGTTCTAAAAGATGCCTTATAAAAACCAATGCCTTCCCCAAGAACGGCGCCAGAAATGCTTGTTGCATTTCTTAAGCGCAATCACTAGAAAGCGTGTTTAGAACCCATCTCTAATAATGGCGCCAGAAATGCGCCGTTGATATTCCTAAGTGAAACCACCGTCGGTGATAACACTAGGTACATCAACGGTGATAGATCTTACCTAAGAAGATATTCATCCGCAAGCGCGCGGATCTATCATTGTAGCATTTCACCCGAAAGTATTTGTGGTATCGTTATTTATATTTTCCCAAAGGAAGGCATGGTGGAAAAGGATCTAATAGAGACATGAACAGGATAACATGGCTATGTAATGGACCAATGCTCATAACAGGGATATAAAAAGAACAAGATAAAGGGATAACTTGACACACTCACTCAAGCCAAACTCAAGGATAAAGATAAATAAGGAATAAAAAGAAAGACCTAAGTGGAGCATACTGATTCTAGTCATAGCTGTGCATAGAACCGGTTGATAGTCGGGCAACACGCATGAGCAGGAGGTCGGAGTCGAGAATGAAATGGACAGGGGAGACCTCCCGAGCATCCGCCCCTAAAGGAAGGCATTTATTTAACTCCTACAAAGACACACGAGCGTGGGGGGGATTTCAAGGGGACGGACAAGGCTTGTCACGACCAAGCCGCCTACCCCTCAACCGTGGCATGCACTCATATTCGAAGGATACCCGGCATCCAGGACACCACGCCCCGCATACTAGGACACTACTCATGTCCCCATGGCCCCCACCCTACGGATGGACGGAATAGGACACGAGCAAGCCCCGAAGGACACAACGAACCGCCATTCAAAGATAATCCCGACACTACCCAATTATATTGCATGAATGGTTTAAGCATAAAGTTCTATATGATGATATCACAATATAGAAACTATAGACTAGTTCATGTGTCATGATCATGTCAAGAACAACATGTTAGATCATAAGATAAATCATGAGGTATAGAAATAACATGAAGACTCTAATCCTAATGCACAACCAAGATAAAATAAGAGCAAGGCTTTGGAAGAATACCATAGAAAGATTTATTCCCGGAATCCATCTTCCAAGGAGCCAAGCCCTCCTTGGTAGCTTTGCCTAGCTCCACATCCTAAACTACTAATCCTACTAGGAGGAGGAAGAAGAAGAAGTAGAAGAAGAAGAAGAAGAAAGGGAGAAGAAGAAGAAGAAGAAGAAGAAGAAAGAGGCTACATTGTGAGGTGTGTGTTGAGAGAGGGAGAGAGGGGGCCTACTTATACACTTGGAGGAGGGGCCTAAGTGCTAAATTACACCAAAACCGACACGGTAAACCTTCCTTGTATGCGCGCAAACCGACCAACGCAGGCGGGAAACCCCGTTTGAAAGTGCACGAACCGCCTCCCGAGGTCGGGCCGAAATCGCCCAGTGGAGGGTGCGGCCGCACTGGGGGTAGCGCGCGCACAAGGCTCGGCGGCCTGCCCGCCCGGTCTCGGTGGGGTGTCGCTTTTCGCCCGAAAAGTTGTGGGCCGGGCTGTGCTCGCCCGCATTTGACGCTTTGGGTCGATTTGCTCTTGGGCTTGGGTTTTGCAATAATGCGCTTTCCGGAAGGCGTACTTTGGTCGATTTTCCACTTGCTTTCATTATAAATCTGCAAAATAAAATACAAGACACTACAAGTGGAATTTATTAGTGATAAAAGTATATGAGTATAAAAGGTTTAATTTTACTCCCTTTATGGAAGTAAGTTGACGGGAAAAATATGTCGTTGGTTACCGCCAACACCGAAAGTGTGGGCACGGATTCGATTGGTGAACTATCCCCTAGCATGTACTTGGACAACAAGACATCCGGGGTTGGATATTGAGACACAACATGTAGATCTAGCTAGGAATAACCGAGAAACTATACTCTGGAGTGTTACAAACATGGATCTGTTGGGACACGGATCCCGGCGACCATGGCGGAGGTGTTACTCCCAGCAGATAGCGGGCGGAGACCTGCACTAACGCAAACCCCTATGCTATGTTTTCTTGCAGGTGAAGGCGGCGACCTGACCTCTCCGCCAGTAGCGCAGCCGAAGATGGCGCGACCACCGGACCTCCGCCGCTAGAAAGACGAAGACGCCCCCTTCGCGGTTTGGCGGAATCCTTCATCTCGACAGCTCGCGTGGCGTGGCACCTCGAAGGCGGGAGGTCACCACCTCCGACGGGCCGGACGGGCCTAGGGCGATGACCGGCTCGAGACCTCGCTGGAGCTGCGGGCGCCGGTTCGGGCTTAAGGTCCCGCGGGTGGAGGCCACGGGCCGGGCGAATCAGACACCGAGAGCCGAGCAGGCGTGCTAACCGTGAGAGTACGAGATGAGCCCGCGTGGCCGCTGCGGCGCTCGAGGGAATATGCCCGAATAATGAAGGGTAAACTTGTAATCTTTAATTCCCGTGCATTTGTAAACTATAAATAGGAGGAGTCCTCCCCGATATAGGAGGTTGGTGAATTCCATTTATGATCATTATTGCCTTGTCCTCTCTGACTTAGCTTCCTAGACGGGCCGATTCCCCCCTGTGGCACCGGGCTCGGGCGGAGGTCCCCCTCGTGTCGAGACCCCAAGCTCAACATTGGCGCCCACCGTGGGGCCCGAAAGCAGATAAAACCATGGCTCCAATAAAAGAGAAAGAGCACCGCCACCAAAACAAAATCCCCACCCCCACCAAAGAGTCACCGCCCCCAAGCGTAGCACGAGGAGCACTTACACTACGGCCGAAGAGGAACCTCCGCTTGACGGCACTACAAGCGGAGGAAGTAGGCGGAGATGAAGAGGCTACCGAGCTGGGGGAGTCCCAACACAGCACAGAGCCGCGCTTTAACCGGCAAGCCTCGCCTCCGTAAACCGCAACAAGAAAGAGATAAAGCAGCAGCGCCTACGCAGATCTTCAAGGCACAACAGCATCCACACAGTGTACCGAGATCGTGATACATGGCGCCCCCGCAGCGGAGATTCAAAGCTTGCAATTCATCACCATCCTCCAATGTGCCCCAACCGCCACTAATCATTCCGCCGATTCCACTACCAAGTCACACCGCTGGGGCGCCGAGGCGAGCTCGAGCCCCCAACCCCCGGTCGACCACAATACCCTCGCAGACCGAAGGTCCTTCGACCCTAAGTCCCCATTATCTAAGGAATACAAATAACACCATGGCCTACAAGATACAAGCCCACCCGGGGCCCCAAAATTCAATGGGAAGACAGATCCTCATCGGCTCATAATGAGTTATGAGGCAAAGAAAGCCTCCGCAGCGTAACGATGCGGTACTAGCTTAAGGCTTTCATAATCGCCCGAAGGGGACGCTTTGGCATGGTACTCCATGCCGTAAAACCTAGCACCATTTATTCATGGGAGAACCTCCGCGACAAGATACTAGAAAATTTCAAAGGTCTCGCAGAAAATACTCACCTCTATGGACCTATTTCAATGCAAACAAGGCTACAAATAACCCTTGAAAGAATACTTCCAAAGATTCCTACAACTCAAAGCGAGGGCTCCGTGACGCCCCCGACCAAGTGGCCATAGACGCAGCTTATTAGAGGGCTCCGCCGGGACCATTCACGGAGAACCGGGCGAAACAAGCCAAGAACAATGCAGTACTCAAGCGAAAGCGCTCGAGATATGGATCCGCTTCTCGGACTAAGACTACGTGAAAAGACCGGAGGAGCTAAACATGGACAGCAACAAGTCAAAGGCAACAAGAGGAACCAACCGACCGAATCCCTCCCAACAAAGCTGCCCAAGCAAGCACAAGGGGCAGTCCTAACAATGAATCGGATACGGAGCCGGTTCAATCGCAAGCAAGAATCGGGGAGCAAGACCACTCGGACACTCGTAAAACCGCACCCAGAAAAGGGACCCCGTAAAAAACCGGAATAGGAGACCGAGAAAGCGCTTCAAGGCCATTCATGGCTTAAGAGAAAGGTCATTACAACGTGAGATTGCTGGGCCATTCTACAAGAAAGAGACAAGGCACTCAAGGGACAAGGCAAATAGAATCCCATTAACAAACCTCCGCGAATCGACAAGGAGGTTAACAAAGACTTACAACTACTCACGCCTCGAAGCCTCCTCCACGGTTCGTTGTGGGGCAACATCAGCAGTGATGCCCAATGTACCCGGCCCCTCTCCTCAAACCAAGTGCACCCCACTACACTAGCAAACGCCCATTACCCCAGCCTTCTTACCAAAGATGGAGACCATCGCTCCACAACCAGCTCAAAACTACCTACCGGAATCGAGTATGTCTTACTCGAGTCCAAGACAACACCTAACCTACATCAAAACAGACAAACCGCAGAGTGTACGGCCGGTTAACCAAGTATCAAGCCAAAGTCTACTACCGCCACCTCCACCGTGACCCCCACCCAGCTCCCATGAAAATGAGCCAAACCCTTAAAAACCAATACAATCCCCACACTCCGCTACCATCTATCGGAACCATAATGCCGATAGCCTGAGGATCTTCGATGGAGCACCTAAACCAAAAATAGAAAAAGGACCACCTCCGCCCGGTAAACAACGTGGCGGTTCAGCCCCTCGCTTAGATTTGGAGAATGGTCGAAGCCTCCCATCACCTTCTCGTAAGCGTGATCTCAAATTGGAAAGCTACCCCCATGTGGACGCAATGGTGATTCAAACAAATGTAGCAACGTGGGAAATGAAAAGAGTTCCCGTCGACACCGAAGTCTACCGATATAATCTTCGCCAATACTTTTGACAAAATGGGTTTCAATAGGAACCGCCTACAACCGCCGATTCACCCCTCATAGGGTTCGGGCGGAAGACAAGTACGTGCCCTGGGGAAAAATAGTTCTACCATTGTCCTTCGCAGAGGAGAAGAGTGCCGTAACAGAATACATAACCTTCGACATCGCCGATGTCTACTCCCCATACAATGCAATTTTTGGCGGAGGATTTCTGCACAAATTCAACGCCGCCATTCACATGGGATACTTGTGTATGAAAATCCCAAGACTACACGGTATCATCACAATACATGGAAGCCAAAAGGAAGCCAGAAACATAGAAAAGGCTATATACCGAGCTCACAGAAATGTCAATTCAAGAGAATCGAAGAGCGAAGGCCCGTGATCCTCCGCACATGAAGAAAGAACAAACAGCATCAAAGGACACCGTGAGAACAAAGAGGATACAGATAGACGAGGACCCCGATCACACAAGAACAATCAACGCAAACTTGCCGCCGGAGGAATAAAAAAGAATCGCGTAACTCCTTGTCAAAAACAAGGAGATCTTCGCTGGTCGCCAGTGGACCTCCGCAGAGTAGACAGACAAAACCATCGAACATGTCCTAGACATAAACCCCAAAATGAGGCCAAAAAGCAACGGCAGAGGAAGATGTCTGAGGACGTAATACCAGCAGCCTCAAGCGGAGGTTCAGAGGTCGCCGACGCCAAAGTCATCGTGGAAGTCAAGTACACCGATTGGCGGGCAAACGCCGCCCCTCGCCCCAAAGAAAACATCAGAAAAATGAGGATGTGCATAGATTTCACCGACCTCAACAAAGCAACAAAGAAAGATAACTACCCCCTACCCAGAATAGACACCTCCGTGGACAAGGCAATAGGGTGTCGAAGGTTCTCCTTGCTCGACCGCTATTCAAAGCTATCATCAAATTTGGCTTTAAAGGAAGATGAAGAAAAACAAGTTTCACCACACCATTCGAACATACCGTTTTCGTAAGAATGCCGTAAGGATCGAAAAACGCCTACAAGCAACCTTCGCCGTAACGACGGAAAAGTCCTCGATACAACGCCAAAAAACATGATTGCCTACGTGGATGATCTAATAGTCATAAGCAAAAAAGAGAGCAAGACCACATCTCCGACTTACAAGAAACCTTCGCCAACTTAAAAAGTCGCCTCAAACTGAACCCTCGAAAAATGCGCCTTCGGGGCAACCAAAGTTTAAGATCCTAGGTTACATCGCCTCCTCGAGGGAGTTAAAGCCAATCCGAAAAAACAAAGGCAATCGAGACATGGCGGAACCAAAGACAAAGAGAGAAGTACGTAGCCGACAGAAGAATCGCGAAAGATTGAACGTGATTCATCTCAAAGTCGGCAGAGAAAAGCCTCCCCTTCTTTCAGTCCTCAAGGGGAAAGCACAATTTAAATGGGAAAAAAAGAGCAAGCGGAGACATTCGCAAAACTCAAAGAATATCCGCAAGAGCAGCTCACAAGAATAAAGCATTCGAAAGCAAGACAAGCCCATACTCTTGTATTCGCAAAGATCGGACTACGCCATGCCGCTAAAGAGGGCAAAGACAAGAAAAAACGTAAAAGTAACCGCATCATTCAACTCCAGATACTATGTCTCGCAGGCACTCGTGAGCCAAAATCAACTACACGGAAGTAGAAAAGATAGCGACGCCTCTTTGACCGCATCAAGAAAACTAAAGCATTACTTCCACTCATACAAAATAGTAGTACCCACATCACAGCCGCTAGCGGAGGTCCCGAGAAACAAGGAAACATCGTAGAATCAGCAAATGGGCAGCGGAGCTCTCCCCGATTTGAAATAACCTTTGTCCACAGATCCGCACACGATCCCAAGTGCTAGCCGACTTCGTGAGCGAATGGACACCACACACAAACATAAAGGGCGTAATGATCACCGGAGTCGTGGGACGTCTATATACGATGGCGATGGGGGCGTAAACGGAGCCGAGCCTCCGCAGATCATAATGTCACCGCAGGGAGTCAAGTCATACTTCGCTACAAGATTGGAATGCCCGCAGACAAATAACACGACCCGAAAGTACGAAGGGCTCATACTAGGACTCTTAAAGGCGAAGGCCTATGGGGCAAGGCTGGTCGAAGTCGAAACAGCACTCAATGCTAGCCCTGCAACCAAGTAGAAAAGGAGTGTATGGCCGAGAGCCGAATCGTAAATTACCTAGCGGTGGTTAGAGCAATGGAACAAAGATTCCAAGGCTTCACAGTGAAATTCATCCTGCGGGAGCAGAACAATGAAGCAGATACCTTAGCTAAGGCGGCAGCAAACAACCTCCGCATGCCCCCGCACACCATCTACAACGTGACGCACAAGCCAAATGTATTTTAAATATCGAAAAAGCATTCAAAACAGCTTATGCCGGTAGAAGGCTTAAGATTGGAGACAAGCAATAGTTGACAACCTAAGCAACTTAAGCTACCCGTAAAACGACGCCGAGGCAGCCGTAACGGAAGCACGAGCAAGAAACTACACTCTCATCGATGGGCAACTCTTCAAAAGGGGACTAGTACAACCAATGCTCAAGTGCATCTCACAAACCGAAGGTCTAGAACTACTTAATGAAATACACGCCGGTGTGTGTGCGGATCTCACATCGCCCAAGAGCTCGCTTCAGCAAAGGCCATCCGTCAAGGTTTCTATTGGCCAACACACATAAAAGACGCCCAAAGAAATCAGAAGACATGCGAAGCCCCGCCAAAACTTCGCACCAAACCAAAAAGCCCCGCCAGTAAAACACAAGTAATACCTCCGACTTGGCCATTGCAAAGGTGGGAAATAGACATTGTCGGTCCGTTGCCAACAAAGCGCAAGGGGGGGAAACAAATACGCTAGTCAGTAGTGTCGAGTATTTCACCGTGATGGATAGAAGCTAAACCATCGGGCGAAGATAACTTCGTAATCTATCATCAAGTTCTATTGGCAAAACATAATCTGCAGATTCGAGTCCCAAGAATGATAACAAATCGATAACGGCAAACAGTTCGATTCGGATAGATTCAGAGAATATTGTAACCAAATGGGAACAAAGATAGCCTTCGATCGGGCCTACCACCCAGAGTCCAATGGAGCCGTGGAAAGGGCAAATGGAATAATATTCTCCGCAATATCAAAAAACCCTATTCAACCTCCGCAAGAAAGGCAAGTGGGCGGATGAACTACCCAAGGTCATCCGGTCGCATAACACAACATCTTCAAGGCGAGCCACCGGATTCACTCCATTCAAGCTTATGTACGGAGAAGAAGCAATGCTCCCGTAAGAATTAGAGCATGAAAGCCTCCGCCATGAAGCAGTAAAAATGGTCAAGACGAAGAGTACACCAAAGAAACACCGAACACACAAGACCTGGAAGCCGTTGAAAATATACGTAAATACCAAGCGGAGACCAAAAATGGAGAGATAGTAAGGTCCGCAAAAAAAAGAATATAGGAGATGGAGACTTCATTGCTCGAAGGAAACCAAACGCTTCAACCGCAGAAAATTGCAAGCAAAATGGGACAGCCCCATACATCGCAAAAGCAACATCAAGGCAAGGAGCCTTCCGCCTTTGTTGATGGGGAGGGCAAGACCTCCGATCACACGTGGAATGTGGACAACTTCCGCAAAAATACTACATGTAAAGCCATCCTCCACAAATATAAGCGGAGGGGCGGCTACTACTTTACTTTTCAAAGAAGTAGCGTAGGTTTTACGATTTTAGAATCAAGGTCTCTCGCACTCTTTTCCTCACGGGGAACTCCTAGCGGAGGTGAGGTTTTTAATGAGGCGAGACTAATGTAAAATCCTCTAAAAATATAAAGAGGAATTTCTCCCCAACACGTAAAAAAAAAGTTTAAAAGTCGAAAGTGACTAGCAACGAAGTCACGCAATTCGACAAAACCAAAAAAACTAGCGAGGACATTTTTTCGGATAGAACGCGGAGGTTCTAACCCAAAAATGACCTCCACGCACCAACGTAACGGTCTCGAAAATCCTCGAAAAAAGACCTACCCAAGCGTAGGCATCGAGGTGGCACAAAAAAGAACGTGCCAATTATTAAAAGGCTGAAAAAAGACCATCCAACTCAGGCATCAGCAAAACCTCCGCCAACAAAAGCAAACAAGGAGGATGAATCCAAAAGTGATAATACAGCTTAGATATTATTAGCATTTACCATATTTACAAGTTACAAAGGTGCTCGATTAATCGCTCGTCGAAGCCTCTAACATCTTCGCAGAAGATGGTACAGTGGTAGCACCGACTAGTACAAAGGGTACAAATGCACACAAAGAAGACAAAGAAGATAAACCACACCACCAGGCTAGGCAATCGCTTCACGCCGTTCAAACAAGAGAACCTCCGCCCGGCGTTGAGGCGCCCTCTCGTGCAACTGCAGACCGCCATAGGACATCTTCAACCGAGCCGACCTCCCGGGGGAGAGTCCGCAGCAGACCCGAAGAAGCTCTAGCGGAGCCAACACCCAAAGAGCCGACTCCCAGGAAACACCAGGCTGAGATCAACACCACCGTAGCTCACCGCCAATAATTGATAGTACACAGGCAAGAGTTAATAGCTCCGTGCCTGTTTTAGTCTGGGCTTCTAGCCAACGAATAGGGAGGCGACAAAGAACAATGTCTACGCTACCATATATGAATCCTCACACGGTCCCAAAGACGCCTGAAATAAGCCACCACTAGAATAACCCATCCTAACCAACATAGGCATAGGGGGCGGAAGTGGGGTAGATTATATACTAACCTAGTTGACCTAACACACCAAACAAAGGACGAAAACAATAAATCTACTTGATTACTTGGGCACTATAAAACAAGCCCAAACCCCCCACCACTTAACCACCCACCAGGAAAATTATCAAACGCATCGACCCGAAGCCATCGATGGGTGAAGATGTTGACCTCCTCCACCACATCCTCAAGCACAATGAAACCGTGTAAGAAGTCGTGAAGAAGCCAAGCACTTGGGCAGGTCAAGGGGAGACCGCAGTAAGAATTTCAGAACATCCCCCTGAGCCTTAAAACCCTATCCAAAACCCAAGTGAGAGATCCTTGGCGAAGACCCGCGGAGGGGAGCAACAAACAAGACTTTCCACACGTGTAGCGGAGGTCCAACGAAAAGTAGGGTGGACCAAAGACACGAATTTACCGCAGCGAAAAGGAACCGGATTGGCGCCGCAAACAAGTGACTACCCTCCGCTGTCAAATACACAAGCCGAGGTCGCAAGTAAAACTCGAAAGGGAAATCCAAAGGCGTAATAAGTGTAACAATCCGAGTGCAATTTAGCAATCTCCGCTTTATTGATATAACATGTAACATTGCAAGAGTTATCATTACACCGGATAAACGTTACAAAGAACCGGGCGGAGGCCCCTCCCAAGCTACATCATTTGTAAAGGCCATACGATCATCCCCTAGATCAAACAAAACGTCTTCATACATCTCGCCCACACTAGGGTTGGCGAAGGTATCCCCTCCGAAACAGCCAAAGACCTCCGTCCAACGTAAACACCATCCCGATAAAAACACAAGGGATTAACTTCCCAGCGAGGCACCTCATCAGGGAACTGCGCAGGGAGAGTTTTGGTTCAAGCAAAACGCCGATTCCATTCAACTTAAATTCATTAACTTTTACAAGCGGAGGTTTCGTTCGGCGCAAAAGCTTCAAAGCAGCTACAAACTTAAAAATAAAAACCTAAACTATCTCCACCTCCACATCCTCATCGGTCCGCGACCCTCGGCGAGCACCTTGGAGCCCGCGGGCGAGTAGCCCCCTCGGAAAGTTCTCCACGGCCTCGACCAGCGGAGCGAGAGTCTCCGCCGAAGCACCACCCTAAAGAAAAGAGAAAGAAATCATCACATTTTAGCAAATCAATAAAAACGCTAACTCCAAAACACAAGCCAAAGACCAAAAGAAAATTACGGAAAAGGGAGCGAGCCAAGGACGCAGCCTCAAGACGCGCCGTGGACGCCCGGAACCTCTTCATAAATGAGGCCACTAAACGGGGCTCCGCCGCCAAGCTCCGCAAGGCGAGAAGGCTGGTGCGTCTCTTTCACCCGAACCCGGCGACATCTCCGCAACCCTCACTAGAGAGAATGCGGGCGATGTTTGTCGCCTTGGTCGGGCAACCGGTCGGACACCCTTTGAGAACGCGGGAAGCTTGGCGGTTCCTTGACATCCAAGCCCAGCACACCGGCGCTACCTCCGTCCGTAGGGAACGGGCGTAACCACCGCCCCAACGGGGCGCCACGCTGCCTCGCGTATTGGCGGGCGGCGGAGGTGCTAGACGCGTAAATCGCGTCCTACCTCTGTCGATCGCCGGATTGGGCCCGCGATGATGTCAAGCTTGCATTGGCCTCTTCAAATTTCAGCTCGACTGGCGAAGAGCCTTCTCGGCCTCCTCCGCGAGCAAAGGGGCATCCTGCGCTTCTTGGTCAGCGGTGGCCTCCGTTCGATGGAGATCGCTCCCGATCCACCGCGGCCTCCAATGCCTTCTTCTCCTCGAGACCAGCCCGAGACCTTCGTCTTCAGCTCGGTAGTATTTTTGTCCGCGCCACAAGTTCTGCGGGAACCTTGGCGCGAACACACTCAAGACTTGTGGTCATTCAGACAAACAAGCGTCGGGACCTCCGCCAAAAAAACAAAGAAAAAAAGAAAAGACAACTAAAAAGAAAGCAAAATGTCTCCGCACCGAGAGGCTTTGGTCGATGGCCTTGTTGAAGACCTCATACACATCTCCTTCAAAAGTATTTAAGAATATCGCCTAAATTAGAAGATAAGCAAGCGCCCACATAGTTGCAAAGCGAGACATGACAACTCAGCGAACCACGATACTTACTCGAGATCACCCTCCGCTACGGCACGAGGGGGCTCACACCCAATCCAGTGGCAGCTCCGCCACCATCCGAAACAAGGAAAAATAATAAGATAAACTAAGCAACAACAACAAGAATAAAAGTCTTAAACGTTAAAACGAAATATACCTTCGATGGCGGCATGAGCAGAGCAGCGCCGGTCGCGCGCAGCGCCTCCAACATCTCCACGGCTTTTTGCGGCCAGCGGGCGAGCTTTTTCTAATTCAGCGCCTCCACCTTTGGGACGCGTCATGAATGGCTCGAAACTCCCTGCATCCAAGCGTAAGTAAGACTCACTCCCGCAAAAGACAAAAGAGTACTGAAGCGGGAATCAACAACTACCTCCTGCTCCAACTCCCCTAAGGGGTCACCGGCTTGCTACCAGGGAGCTCCGGCCGTGACTCGGCGGACTGCCACTTGAGCTTGGGCAAACCCGCCATGGGGTCGGCCATCACCTTCGACACACCGAGGTAGACCTCCTCTCGAAAAGCCCGTCGGCACTTTCGTGCGGCGATGGAGAAGCGAGCCCGGTCTAAGTGCCGAGCCAACAACACCTCCCGTAACCGAGCCTCACCGCGACAGAGGAGCCCCCGCCGCAGAGCCCTCTCGGCACCACAGCTCGTCCTCCAGCGGCCGCAACCGAGCCGGCCCTCTTCGTATTACAACACCTTCCGCCGGGCGGGTCAACCAACCCGCCTTTTCTTCTTTTGGCCTCCTCCTTACAGCGTCGAGTGGCAAAGCGGAATGCCGGGAGGTCGCACCGAGGTGCTCTCTCCTCCAACTTGGTTTTCTTCGTCCCTCAAAGCGTCGGAGGGGCCTCACCTCTTGTCGGTCTTGGCGGGAGCTGGAGATCCCTCGTTCGCCGCCTTCTCCAACCTAGCACCTCCTCGGCCTCCCGACGCTCGATCTCCGCAGAAGAACTTTTCCAGAACCTTGTGGTTCCCGTATAACGATCCCCATCTCCTTGAAGACGCGGTTCAACCGGGCATGTTCCCCGCCAGACCTCCGCGAGAAATTCCTTCGTTGAGATAGGGCCCAAAATTTCCTGGGCTTCCATCTCAACCCTCATAACAAAAGCGCCGGGCGCCGATACCTTCGGCAGCCGAGCACCAAGACGCGTGAATGGGACCATCTCCGCGTCCCCGAAAACTGGCAGGTTCACCCTCTCAACAGTGATGGCTGCCTTATGCCGCTGCAGCGGCGAGACCTTCACCGCTGCAGATCTCCTCCACAAGATCTCGGCCGCCTGAATATTTGCACGCGAGAAGAAAAACTTCGCGACTTCTCTCCCTCTTCTCCGGCAGAAACTCGTTTGGATCCGGTCGAGGCACAATGTCCACGAGGGACAAGTTTCGACGCAAAGGGATAGAGGCAAATTATTTCATCCTCGACGGTCCTCTCAATCCGCGAAGACTTAGCATAAAACCAATAATCCATCCAGCCCGGTTCCCACTTGTTCTTACGGGCATAAGAGATCTCCGTCTTCTCTCCGCCCTAGTGGCGGCGCTGGCTGAAAAGTGCAGCATCCGAACTGCAGCCTCTTCTCGCTCCCATCAGCCATCTTCCGGGGCTTCGGCCGCTTGTGGAGCTCGTGATAAATCGGGCGAAGGTGTTGGTGTCCTCCTCCCCACCGTAGGACTCACAAGCCCACACGAAACTCGCCAAGGCGAAACGCATGGGGAGTGAGCTGGTGGATCTCGACTTCATACGATTCCACCACCGACCGAAGAAGAAAGGAGCTGTAGGGAAGGCGGAGACCACACTTGAAGAAGTCTTTGAAAACGATGCCCCATGCCTTCTGCGGCTCCGGAAGCTCAGGAACGGCTTCGCCTTGGGGAAGCTTCACCTCTTGGTTGGCACCGATGAAACCCTTCTCTACGAGGTCGTCGAGCATGGCCTGGGTCATCTTCGACGGACCAAGCTCGTAGGTCACATCAATGTCTTCGCGCGCCATGAGATCTCCCACGGAAGCTTCGACGCCGGAGAGGGTCTCCTCCGTGTCTTGAGCGCGAGCAGCCGCCTAGCATGCAGTCCCTCGTAGAGCCGGAGGAACTGGCCGGAGCGTCACGGGGAGAAGCTCCGCGTATGGACCGAACAATTCCGGCGGGGGTAGCGGCCCCTTACACTATGCGAACCAGGGCAAGCGTGCATGCAACTAAGCCAAGCGCAAAACCAGCGAAGGTGAGCACGAGAGCAGACAGCGATGCAAGCAAGCGCAGTGTGCAAAAGCGAGAACAATGAAAGCGACGGGCAGGGGTAGCCCTCCGTCAAGGGGGGAAGCGCCTTTTATAGCGCCCCATGCGACCCTTCGCGATCCCAAAAATCGCGTTGAGACCAACGGGCGTAAAACGGTCACCTCTGTAGCCCTCGAGAGGCGCCTTCTCGTCCGTTGCGACCTCGACGCCTCGATCCTCCCGCGAAGGTCCTCGCCAGAACCGCCCTGGGGAAGGAACCTCAACACCTCCGCCGCAGTGCCGCAGACCGTTTGAGAGCGAAGGCGTGGCCCCGCGTGTGACCCTCCGCCCTGGGGGGGGGGACTGCTGGGACACGGATCCCGGCGACCATGGCGGAGGTGTTACTCCCAGCCAGATAGCGGGCGGAGACCTGCACTAACGCAAACCCCTATGCTATGTTTTCTTGCGGGTGAAGGCGGCGACCCTCGAACCTCCGCCCAGAGCGCAGCCCTCGAAGATGGCGACCACCGAACCTCCGCCGCTAGAAAGACGAAGACACCCCTTCGCGGCTTGGCGGAATCCTTCATCTCTCGACAGCTCCGCGTGGCGTGGCACCCGAAGGCGGAGGTCACCACCTCCGACGGGCCGGGACGGGCCTAGGGCGATGACCGAAGCTCGGAGACCTCGCTGAGCTGTGGCGCTGAGTTTGGCGAAGGTCCCGTGGGTGGAGGCCACGGGCGGCGAATCAGGACACGAGAGCCGAGAGGCGGTGCTACACCGTGAGAGTGCGAGATGAGCCCAGCTTTGCTGCGCGGCGTTCGAGGGAATATGCCTGGAATAATGAAGGGTAAACTTGTAATCTTTAATTCCCAGGCATTTGTAAAACTATAAATAGGGAGGAGTCCTCCCCGATATAGGAGGTTGGTGAATTCCATTTATGATCATTATTGCCTTGTCCTCTGTACTTAGCTTCCTAGACCTGCCGATTCCCCCCAGGGCACCGCCTGGGCGGAGGTCCCCCTCCCGTGTCGAGACCCCAAGCTCAACAGGATCTCTTATGTACATGTAGTCATTTTGATCACACCGGGTTTAGCATGTAGGCGTCACATAATCTTTTCTTGTAGATATAATCGGTGGTGTAAAGCAGAGCCAGATGCAATTACCCATATCTGCATTGGTGTAGAGATGTTTCTGTAATTTTCCTTATATTCTCTAACATGCATGAATCGCATGATGCATGCGCTATGTGCTAAACACCAAAAACACTTGGGTTTTGTTCTATGAGGAAGTTGCATGCATATTCACAAAAATTAGTGGAAGTCAGTACCTTGGTATTGGGTAGTCAGCAATATGATAACCTGAAAACGGGTGACAAACTTTCATAAGTGATAATAGTGGAGGGAAGTACCATACAAACTAGCTGGTGTGCGTTTAAATTCTTATTTGATTAATTAGAATAAATGTGTCTAGCCTGCCCAATTAATCCAACACTCTCTTTGTCTTTACATCGATTTAGACATTCTAAGTGGCCCTAACAAGTTAGGAGCCTAGGAGAACCATGTGTTCTCACCCTGACAGGTTCCCTCCTGAGCAAGGGTTCTCAGGTTTCTACACCGAGTTAGCAGAAACCAATTTTGGTCTATGTGCTGCTGTGCAGCGCTCCGACAAATTCTGTGAGATGTAGCGGTGCATTTCGGTGCCAGCAGATGCCAGAATACACTCTATATGTAGAGCTTCTGTAAGTGAGTTTGGTAGAAGAAGAGCCATGGTACCGGTAAGGTAAATCAAATCATTTAGAAAGCCAGAATGATACAACGGTACATGGACACTTATATTTTTTTGACAGATACAATAATAGGAAGATGATCGCCTTGCACACTACACAATGACACATGGCATGAAGCTCAACTACCAGGCATTGGTAGGAAAGGGCCTAGATGGTACATTAGAAGGAGAACATGAGTGATGAACTGTCCCCCTTTACTTAGATGCTCGTAGTGGAAAGCACCCCCACAGCGAGGCGCGATGTAGTAAAGCATCTCTAACCACACCGAAGCGATGAGGCCCCAACGCTCAGTTTCATTCTCGACACCAATGAGCACTTGGGCCACTTCACGCGCACGTGGCAGCACTGGAGAATAAAGAGCTCCCTCAATGCTCCGCAGGAGCTGCTGATCTCTGCCATTTTCCTCAAAAAAATAAAAAGCATTACGGGCAGCAATACGGATGCCTGACGGCTCCTCATTCTCGGTCTCGGCTTCAAACAACTTCCTGATTGCTTCGTTTTCACCTGGTCTCAGATGTGACAAAATCCCCTTGATTTCATCATGAGTTTTGTCATGTACAAGCTGTGACTGGCTATTCAGCATGATCTCACACTTGAAGACAAGGTACATTATATAGTTTGATACTTCTCTGCTTATCTGCTTATGCTTCTTCATTTGATCAGAATCAGTGCTGTCGTCGTCATTATCTCCAAAGTAGTAACACATGTCCGTTGCAATGTGCCAGATGAGCACGCTTGTTGGGAAATCAGCACTGAGGCCATGGTCCAGCACTTGTTTTCCTGCATAATCTGAACCTAATTCTCGTGCTTCCATCCACTTTTGAAGAGCCAGCTTGCCACGGAGGTGGCAATGTTCCCTCTTTTCTTGCTCCCAAGCGCAACAAATTGTCAAGGATGAACTCCTTGATGGGTAGTGTGATGGGTGTCTGTGTTAACTCAAGTAACCCGACACCCCATCCACCCAGGCACCTGCCGATCCATTGGCGTATGGCCGCCATCCCTGAAGTATCTTGCGTGGTGTGCCTCTTGATCATGCTGTACTGTGCTAGCTCTTCGGACCATCTGTGACTGTGGGTCATTTTGCCATACATGGAGATGGTGACATCGCACACATCTAGGACTATTGCTCCAACTAGCAATATGTAGGACACGGTGACATCAGCTTGGCTACCTAGTTGTCCCCCCTTTCGGCGGCCCTGAAGAGCAGCAAGGCCACCGGGGTTGAAACCAACCAGAAGACGGTGTATGGCAGCAGTAAGGCGTATAGACACATTTCTTCAACAGAAGGAGGTTCATGGAAACAACAAGTAAAACAAATCCCCAGCTGATAACAAAGAAGGTCGCCGAGAGGTTTCCGAACTGGCTTTTTGGTGTAGAGGCGGTGGTAGCATTCTACCAAACATGCTCCCACAAACTCATAGGCTCTGCAGCGCCCTGCATCTGCATTAGATAGAAAACTGTTCATCTTGTCCGATATATAGTTTGCTTGTAAAATACTCGCCTGCTTATTGAGGCATGTATCCGCTGACATTACGTCATTTATAATCTTTTCAATTCTAGTACTCTCATCCCACAAAAAACTGTTCAATCCGTCGGTCCAACCTTCCAACATGATTCGAAATGTGTTATTCACCTCAAACCGGCCCGTACGCGAATCTATGTCTACTTGCTCTCTATGCAAATTATCTAGCATGTCCGCCAAACTACCAAGGGACTTGGACCTGAGCACCGGCGGGCTAGCAAGGTAAAGGCACAAGACGCGCTCCGCATACTTGAAGCACCCAGAGAGGAAGATGAGTACCATGGCATCCCTGAGACGGCTGTCCGGCCAAGACACCTTGGCCACGACATACCCGGCGACCCCAACTTGGGTAACCAAGCTTAGCAGGTGGCGCGCCCATAGCTCGTTGTCCTGCTTGGAGAAGGCGGTAATGGTGTCCTGTCCGCCCAGGTGGACGAGCACGAAGGGCGCCCAGAACGAAATGAGCTGATGGTGGGGCCTGCTCGCATGGACCGCGAGGTGGCCGAGCACGAAAATGGCCACGGAGTCAGCCGACAGGTACGCCAGCCACAGGAGGGTGCGCAGTATGCTCGAGGTGCTGCGCCTCCGCAGGCTCGCTGCGAGGAAGAGGAAGACTTGCAGGGATAGGCTGAGGAGGATCAGGCCATGGATTTCCCACACGTCCCATAGCTCTTGCACATGATGGGCCAAGCTGAGGATCGAGAACACAATAGCATGCATGCATGTAAGCACTCAAAAGTACGTGTGATTCACATAAAAAAAAATAATCTGAAAGCAATATATGTTAATATATTGACTCGTGTTACCTTTGTTTTCCAATTAGATTGATTGCACCAAATCCCTCGCCGCTTATAATCGATGTGCTCATTTCAATCAGCAGGGGCATGCACAAGCACACATGTACAACACATAGTAAATATATAGACTTTGCCATGAACTTGTATTTATATGTTCTTGTAAAGTTGCGATGATGGAGTCAAGGGCAAGTTTCATTCGTCCTTTTGGTGACAGGGCATAGATGTTTTGCTTCGATAGAGAGCAAGTGTTCAGCTAAAGTCGGCCGGGCGCCTCTTTTGATAACCCTGGCTGGCATGTATGCGTCTTTAGTCTTTAGGTAATTAATAAGGGAAAAAACGAGAAAGCAGTCATGCATGTATGCGTCTTTAGTCTTTAGGTAAGGAAAAACGAGAAAGCAGTCATGCATGGTCCACAAGTACGGATCAAAGCAGCAGCTAGAAATTAGCAAACCAGTTTTCGGTCACGCACTGATTCTTCAGTTTCATTAGAGATGCTAGTGGCTACATTTTGCCATCATGCCAGAGAGCTAAAGTCGGCAGGGCGCCTCTTTTGATACGCTGGCGTGTATATATGCGTCTTTAGTTTAGTTCTTTAGGTAAACAAAAACAATAAAGCAGTCATGGTCTCCACAAGGCCTAAAGGATTTCGGTCAAAAAAACAAGCCCTTAAGGATAACAGAGTGCAAAGTATGCTAGATGCTAGCATAATGTATGATCGAACAGCGGAATTGTTCCAGGAGGTTGCTGAGCTTGCTAGCCAGTGCTTCAGTATGAAATGGAGCGAGAGGCCTTCCATGACACAGGTGGCTGACATGCTGAAGGGTATACGAAGTACCTGGAGTGGTATACTGTTGCTGAAGCATGAAGAAACTGCGCGTCTTGCTGAGCAGCTGGGCATGGGTGAACTATCCCCTAGCATGTACTGGACAACAAGACATCTGGGGTTGGATATCGAGACTACCAACATCCTATAGCTAGGAATAATACTGAGAAGCCACTCTAGAGTGTTACAAACATGGATTTTATGTACACGTAGTCATTTTTTTGCTCTATCTGAAACTGGCCGTTCTGATTTCTCAAATCAGTTTCTTAAAAAACTGTGTGGTGGGCATGAGTTCCTATGGCATAATATGGCACCACACAGTAGGTCTGTGGGCATTCTGTTAGGAGTTGATCTAAATGTTTTTTGATATTGGAGCCATCGATGAGGGAGATTTCTACGTGAAATTTACCTTAAGATGTAAAGCTGATGGTTTCAAATTTATGCTATATGCGGTCTATGGCCCAGCACAACATCAACACAAACATGCTTTTCTAGCATAGTTAGCCAATACATGCTCAAAGGAGACCCTCCCCTATCTTGTAGGGGGAGATTTTAACGTCATGAGAACACCGGAGGATAAGAGCTCTGGAGTGTTTGATGTTAAGTGGCCAACTTTGTTCAACGCGGTTATTGAGTCACTAGAACTTAAGGAAATAGTTTTTTCGGGCTGTCAATATACATGGGCAGGTCCGGGAGATAATTTGACTTATGAAAAGCTGGATAGCATCCTGGTTAGTATTGAATGGGAAGATAAATTTCCTCTGGCCTTAGTACGATCCAAGGATAGAAACATTTCCGATCACACCCCACATGTTCTAAACACCGGGACATCTACCCACCGATCTGAGAATCGCCCTTTCAAATTTGAAAGAGGTTGGTTGATTCACGATGGTTTCTATGATATGGTTGCAAATATTTGGCAATCGAGAACTCAGGGTCGACCCCTTTAGAATGGTGGCAAAATAAGATTCGTAAGCTCTGCCAACATCTTAGTGGTTGGGCTAAGCATACAGCCGGGCTTATTAAAAAGAAAAGAAGAGACTCCTAACACTTTTAGAGACTTTGGATAAGAAGGCGAAATAGCAACTCTGTTCCGACCAGAAATTAATCTCAAACACTATCTTAAGGAGTGTTTAGTGTCTCTTTCCGAGAGAGGAAGAAATCAAATGGTACGAAAAGAGCTAAAATGAAGATACTCTTAGAAGGAGATGCCTATACTAGATTCTTCCATCCGGTGGCTAACTGGTAAACATCGCAAAACAATAAATTTACACACTTGAAGATGATCAAGGTATTGTTGTGAGCGTAGAACAACTTAAAAGCCATATTACTCAATTCTATAAAAACTTTTTCGGGCTCCAGATAGTATTGATGTTTCACTTATGGAAGATCAAATTTCGATATTCCACAAGTGACCCCGAAAAGAAAAACGTTATGCTTCTAAGTGACTTCACTTAATCTAAAGTGAGAGATGTTGTTTTCGGATGGAGCATAATAAAGCACCCGAGTTGGATGGGTTCCCTACTGAATTTTTCCAAGTCTTACGGAATATAATTAAAGATGACCTCTTATCCCTCTTCTCAGCTTTTCATAGAGAGGAGTTAGACCTCTTTAGTTTGAATTTTAGAATTATTACTCTAATTCCCAAAATTCAAAAACGCTATCAAAATACAATAGTACGTGAGGACCTATCTCGTGTCACAATATATGTCGACTTTAAAATTTTTACTAAAGTTGCCACAAATAGATTGAATAAAGTGGCTAAGATTATTGCTAGCCCCACACAAACCGCCTTTTATGCCTAGGAGGAATATCATGAAAGGAGTAGTTATACTACACCTAAACCGTCCATGAGCTTCATACCAAAAAGAAAAATGACATCATTTTCAAAATTGATTTTGAAAAGGCATATGATAAAGTCGTGGTCCTTTCTTGACAAAAACTCAAGCATGAAAGGTTTTTCACCACATTGGTGTAATTGGATTCAAGGAATCAAAGTTAATGATGATATTGGTCCATACTTCCAAGCTAAGAGGGGACTCTGTCGTGGTGATCCTATGTCTCCCATCTTATTTAACATCATGGCCGATATGCTGACTCTCCTTATTCACAGAGCAAAGGCCGATGGTCAAATAAGAGGAGTTATCCCTCGTCTGCTAGATGATGATTTGTCAATCCTATAATATGCTGATGATACAGTCATCTTCCTTGACCATGACCCGAACAAGTAAAAATCTAAAACTTTTTCTTTGTGCTTTTGAGCAATTATCGGGCCTAAAGATCAACTTCCACAAGAGTGAGATCTTTTGTTATGGTGCGACCAAAGAGATGGAGGAATATTATATATTGATCTCTTTGGTTGTTTGTAATGGGCGAATAACCTTTCGGATACTTAGGGATTCCTATGCACCATAGACAACTCCTCAATTCTGATTGGAGGAAGGTTAAGGAACGTTTTCAGAAAAAGACTCTCTTGTTGGAAAGCTAAGTACTTATCTTATGGAGGACGACTAGTCTTTTGCTTAATTCGGTACTTAGCAGTCTATCCATGTTTATGATGTTTCTTTGAGATCCCCAAAGGAGTTCTTAAAAATCTTGACCATTTTATATCAATGTTTTTTTGGCAAGGATCCTCGAGGAAAAGCACAAATATAGACTCGCGAAATGGGACTTCTTGTGTCGACCTAACGACCAAGGGGTTTAGGCATCTTAGATCTAAATCTACAAAATAAATGCTTATTAGCAAAATGGTTAGTGAGTTTGCTAAGCATTGATGGCATCTAGCAAACTATACTAACAAATAAATATCTTAGGTCTAAATCACACACCCGGGTTAACGCTAAACCTCATGACTCCCATTTACGGAGGGGTCTCATGCGTATTAAAGGCGAGGTAATGGCCAAAGGTTTCTTCATTATCAAAGATGAGAACAAAACTAAATACGGTATGATACTTGGGTAGGGGAATTCTGTCAAGGTTAGATATCCATCATTTGCACAACTGTTGGCCGGTCACTAACGACATATTTTTTCCGTCAACTTACTACCATAAAGGGAGTAAAACTATACCTTTTTATACTCATATACATTTATTACTAACATATTTCCACTTGTAGTGTTCAAAATGTATTTTGTAGTATTTATAATAAATACTGGTGGAAATACGACCAAAAGCGCGACTTCGAGGAAAGCGTATTTCAGAAGACCACAAGCCCGGGGTAGAAATGGACCGAAATGCCAAAGATGGGCGAGCAAATATCACCCACAGACTTTTCGGGCCCAGCATCGCCAGCCCCACCGAGGCCCGGCGAAACCGAGCCTGGGAGTGCGCCCGCCCCTGGTGCGCCCGCACCCCCCCCGAGGCGGTTCGGGCCCAACTTCGGGGAGGCGGTGCATTAAGTGGCCCCGGAGGGCGGTGCGGTGGTGGAGCGCCCGGTTCATCGTACCTAGACATGTCATGGAGGTCGGTTTAGGGGTAGTTTAGTACTTTTTTTCGTCTCTCATGTGTATAAGTAGCCCCCCTCTCTCCCTCTCTCAACACACACCATTTGGAGTCACCACACCAGCACCACTTCACTCTCCACCACCATTTCTTCTTCTTCTTCTTCTTCTTTGGTTAGAGTTGGAGTAGAAGAGCTACAAGGAGGAGCTTGTAATCTAGAAGAAAGTGAGCTTTGGTAATATATATCTTCCATGGATCTTTCTCCTATTTGCAAGTTCTATTTCTATGATCATGGTCTAACTTATGAATTAGAGTATAGTCTTGTTCATATTATAGTGTTGATATATGAACTAGCATATAGTTTGCATATCATAATCTTGACATGTTCATATTCGTTCTTCATCGATCATCGTATGCATAACATGATTATAGATGGGATAACGGTTCGTCGTTCTTTCGGGTTTGCTCTTGTCTTAGTCCGTCCATCCGTAGGGTCGGGATCCTGGGGGGACAAGAGTAGTGCTCTAGTACGCGGGCATGGTGCCCGGGTATTACGACACCTTCGGATATGAGAGCATGCCACAGTCGTGAGGGTAGGCGGCAGGGTCGTGACAGCCCTGTCCGTCCCTTGTAATCTCTCCTCGTTCGCATGTAATGTAGGAGTTCGTAAATGCTTCCCATTGGGCCGGATGGTACCGGGGAGTCTCCCTGTTATCCTAGACATAACCATGCTTAGATCGTGTTAGCATATGATCCTAACTATTCATTTGTATGACCATGACTAGAATACATTAGAGTACTCCTTATGACATTCATTTATTCTTTATCTATTTTCTTTATCCTTTCATGGTGGATTCCAATGTGTGTGTCACACTATCTATGAACCGTATTGCTTACCCCTGTTATGATCAAGTTGGACTTAGCGTGCACACATTCCATCATCCAGATGCCATGCTAGCTTCTTATACACAAGCCTTCCTTTGGGAAAATATAAATAACGATACCCTGAATACTTCCGGGTGAAATGCTACAATGATAGATCCGTGCGCTTGCGGATGAAATATCAACTCTGGCAAGATCTATCACCGTTGATTGAAAGTGCGTTATCACCGACACGGTGGTTCTACCTAGTGATATCGATGGCACGTTTCCTAAGCGTCGTCATTAGGGATGGGTTCTAAACCTGTTTCTAGTGATTGCGCTAAGAAACGCCAACAAGCATTTCGGCGCCGTTATTAGGGATGGGTTCTAAACCCTGTTTCTAGTGATTGCGCTAAGAAAGACCAACAACAACATAGTGTGTGATCCTCATGCATCTGTTGCAAAAGTGATGGCCACGAGTCCTCTTCACATATCTTTCAGAAGGTCCCTCGTGGGTAACAATCAAATTGACTGGAATAATCTTGTAGCAAGATCAATCATGTTGAGTTGGCGGAAGGTTTAGATACTTTCAAATGGAACTTAACCAAATCCCGGGTTATACTCCGTTAGATCTATGTACCAGGATCTCATAGACAACCAACCACCTTTTCGACATAAGTTGATGTGGAAGTTGAAACTTCCTCTAAAGATTAGAATCTTTCTTTGGTTCCTTCAAAAGAGAGTAGTTTTAACAAAAGATAACCTTGCTAGGAAAAGCCGGAAAGGAAGTTTTAAATGTGTTGGTTGTAATATGAATGAGACAATCCAACATATTTTCCTAGACTGTCCGTGATTCGAAAAACGGTGTGGAGGATCATCTTTTATGCTACTTGGCCTAAACCAACCTATTTCTATAAGCCATATGTTTGGTTCTTGGCTTAGTAATCAGAATAAAAAGATTAAAAACTTGATTTGGGTGGGCGCCGCAGCTATTTATCTGGGCCATTTGGCTCTGTCCGAAACGATATTATCATCAACAAAATGAAAGTTTTCTCGTTGTCACAGGTTATTTTCAAAGGAGCATATTGGATGCGGCCCAACTGCAGCGATGATGAGCAAGACAAGAACACACTCTCGCAAATTAGCAGGAAACTAGAAGTGATTACTTTGGAATTTTCCAACCGAGGGTGGAAGCACATTTATCATTTGTTTTAGTACTCTTTATCTGTTATAGAGACTTGTTTTGCGTTTTCTTTTTATCAACTACTTGTAATAATTTGGCTGTGTACATCCTTGGATGTAGAGGCTGGATGTTTGCGTCATATAATCTTTTTCTTGTATATATAATCGGTGGTGCAAGACATATAGACATTTATCCATGTCTGTATTTGTGTAGAGATGTTTCTGTATTTTTCCTTATGTTCTATATTGCTGTTCAGATATTTCTGTATTTGTCCTTATTAGGAGTGAACACCTGATTCCTGATTAATAATGTGACGACTTGGAAGGGTTTATTTTTATTCTCTGTTCCAGAAAAGCTGTGGTTACGTCTTGGCACTTAATGGCAAACAGAACAAGAAAATTGGGATGGAAAATACGTCGTGGTCCTTGCTTTGATTTTTTACACACCAATTCAAATGTACTTACACGCGCAACTAACGGTAAAGCGGACTAACACAACACATATCGGCTTAATTTTATAGATAATTCACTAACCTCTATTAAAAATTCTAAGTTACTTGACTTTTCTAGATGCCGATACGTAGACCTACCGGTGAGGACATCAGCTGCTGGGCAGGTTAATGGCTTTTCTAGATATCGTGCTAGGATGAACACTGCACGGTGGCTGGCGTTGATCAGGTTGATGGCAGTACTGCATCAGATTGGGCTGTTTTCAGTGCTTCTTTGTGTGACAGCGACAGCATATCCGCAACGGCTCACTGCGGTCCACGCGACAACTTGTTAGTTTCGGTGGGGGGTAATTGTGGCTCCTATATTTGGTGAGGCGGCTGAGGCCGAGCAGTTACATTGGTCGCAACTTTATTAATTTGGAGTTGAGCGGAAGGTTTAAATTGCGATGTCACGAGTGCAAGTGGTTAGTGGTGTATCGATCTTTCTTCTGGGGCAATCTTCGATCAATGATCCAACATCTTTTGGGTTGGTTGCGGTCCATATTGACCCGCACAGTTGCGACTGGTGACTCACTATTGCTCGGCAAGTGACAGGAGGTTTCTGTGCTGATACTTGCGGCCATTTAGTAGAAGCTTGAGGAACGACTGTGTGCAATGATTCGAGTGACGCTCTTTGTATGATGCATGAACAAGATGTGGCTTCTAGTGGTGGCTGGTGCCATGCAGGATGGAGGCAATGCTTGTTGGCTGGTATGATGGCGGCAAGTCACACATGCCTATGACCTTGTCAGTGCCAGAGGATCTCCTACTGGCAACGGTTCGTTGCAGTCTTTGGCTATGACAATTTCCTAAGTGATTAGTTTGGGCTTGGGTGTGGGGTCGAAAGACTTTAACTACGGCCCCAATGGTGACACATTTACCAGCACGTCCCTCGTTGGAGTTGGAGGCATTGTTGTAAGGCTTCCTTACAGTACTCTAGAATACAAGTGGTTTGAAAATTTTTGGTTCTTGAGATGGTGTTGTCGTGTTGACAAAATTTATGCATGTCAACTTTCTCCTTGGAGGCATCACTGTGGAAAATCTACTCCCCCTCTTACTTTTCTTTGCTTGTTCTTTGTAGCATGCACGGCGACGTTTATTGGTTGTTGTTTCTAATGTTTGCTGATGTTGTGTTTCTTGTGATGGTAGTTTTGTTGCCATATCCTTTCTAAGGGTTTTGTATTTTGTTTTTTCTTCTTATTGTAAAACACTTCTCGCTATTAATATATATACCCAACATGCTCTTGTTGTTGTTGGCTCGAGAAAGAAAAAAAACGACAACAACTAGGTGCCTGCATGTTGAGGGAATGGCTAGCACGAGAGCGTGAAGAAGACACACAGGGCGCCTCGGTGGTATGTTAGAACGGGTTAGAGGGAGTTGAGTGGAGCCATTTGTGGTTCACCGTACCAAGGCTATGTCTGGTATTAAGTGTAGCCATATGCTTGCCTTGGCTTGGCTTGGCTCGTTTGAATTTGTGATGGCTCAGTATTTATAACAAGCTAAAATTGAGCTCGAGCTTAGCCAAGAAGACCAATGAGCTATTCTCTCCGTCCTGAAATATGGTGCATCTTATACATTTGAAATTAGTCTTGAAATATAGTGCAATGGGGAATAAGAATATAATGTTTACTTAAATAAATATACTTGATTATTTTGTGTGTGGAAAGTAATTCATGTACTTGCCACTTTTTGTATTAGAGACTGAGACTTTATCCTTTAATCATGGAGAATATATATAATCAATAGACTAGGAAAGTAAGCGAGCGGTACATGCGTCTATTGCATTCTCCCTTATTTTATCTGAGAAAGTATGTTTAGGACCGAGTATGAGTTTTTCGTCCAATCCTATCTGTACCTTAGGAACTTGCTGTATGATTTTACACTCGTGGAATGAACCACTTACATTCTTGATATCTGCATTTTTTTTTTCCTGGATGTCTGTTTCTGGAGTAATTTCGAGGAAGTCACCAGCAAAGTGTATATTATACAGAACACGAAAGTGATCAAATTAATAGACTCACGCGTATCATGTTAGGCCGCTCGGTGGTTCCTAGCAATCATTATTGTTGTGAAGTTTTCATAGCCGTGCCGGAGGTGTAGACGACAGGGCTCGCAAGCCGCAATCGCACCTGCAAAGTAAATAAAGTGAGAAAAAGAAAGGTGTAGACTCTCGCCGCCGTTTTCACGTACGCGTCGCCCAGTCAACTGGAGCTACCTGTAGTTCCGATACGCGGTGCAGCTGGCGACTGGTATTGCGATGCTGAGAGGCGAAGACCTCGTCGGCGTTGTCTTGGAGTCAGCGGCCGGCCGGTCAGGTCTTCGGCCCCCCCGGCCCTGAGATTTGGGGACATGGAACACGGTGGTCCGGTACGTAATCTACGCACGCCTGGGTTTATATAAGCTACCTACCTACGAGTACCATGGTGCTTCAGCCTTTGATCGAGCCTTCAGTAGGGAATCCCAGTTGCTAGCTCGCCGGCGGCAGCTCTCCACCAGTCCGCATAATACTGCCCTTCTCGATCTCTTCTCGCACGTACTGGCCAGTGGAGTTTTGTTATAACTGATGCATATATATCCACGAGATTCACGGATGGGTTGGCCATCGCCTATAGGCTATGTTACACGGATACGGATACGTGTATCGGATACAATACGTATCCGATACGCGGATACACTATTCTCTAAAAAACAGTGACACGGGGATACGGCTAAGATTTTTTTAATAATAATAATAATAACATGATTTAATATAAAACATAGTCCACAGATTAAAATATCACTTAAAAGTCATCCATAGATCACAGGACACAGGTTCACAGGACACTATTCTTCTTCTTTTATTGGCCATCAACTTCAATTGGAGCACGATCTTTTGCTAGGGGCTAGAGGAGATAACCTAAGGGCGAGGAGAGGGCGGCATCTGCTTGCAGCCTTGCACAGCCTTGCCGCCGTTCGCCGATCGTCGGCTCGCCGCCCGTCGCCAATCACGAGTCTAATGGAAGGAAGTGCGAGAGGCCAAACGACGTATCACGAGGCGGCGTGCATATAATACGGCGTGCGGCCGCCGGCCTCAGCCTTGGGGAAGACAAGACGTCGTGTGGAAGAGTGGAATTTGGGCCATTTAGCTTCATGGGCGTATCCAAATCGGCCTCACGCGTGATCGGATACTAGTATCGGTGCAGCACGTATCCAATCTTCTTAGTACGGCTTGGATACGTATCCATGGCGTATATCAAGGCGTATCGGTATCCGCGGAGTATCGGATACGCGATACGCACCCTCCCTGAAGTATCCGCGCATCGTAGCCTATAGGTATGTTTTCCTCATTTTACTTGAACCCTCTCCAGAGTTCATTAATTAAGGCTATCTAATAAGTACTTTTCCGTTCCAAATTGTAGTTCACTTTTGGCTTTTCTAAATTCATTTCTTTTTGCTATGTATCTAGACATATTGTATAACTAGGTGCATAACAAAATCAATGTATTTAGAAAAGCCAAAGTGAACTACAATTTGGAACGGAGGGAGTACTATTTCCTCCATTCTAAATTATATTAAGTCGCTTTTAACTATTAATGGAATATCTATTTTTCTATACATCTCTAGATATAATAATGTGTTTTAGATACATAACAAAATAGATAAATCAAAAAAGCAAACCAATTTATAATTTAGAGCGGAGGGAGTACTTCATCATATAACAAAGTACTACCTAGTGGAGTTTTGTTATTATAGGATCTGCACAAACCTCTCTAATTAAGTTTTGACAGGTTAGGCGGACCTACATGCATTTTTTTTTTTACAATTCATGATCCACATCATTTGTGGTCACACATCATAGGACCGGGCCTGTTGAAATGGACTAGGATTAGTTGTTAGCTATGGCTAAACAATAACCAGATAAAAATTAGACAACTAGTTGTTTGCCCTTAGTTGTTTGAATCCTTATACGTACCTAAAAAATTAGCTCTCGACAAAAATGCCAATCCTTCTGCTTTTTTCTCTCTCACTCGGCTAGAGAGAATATAGAGGATAGAGACGACTTTTTTTTTATAAATCTACAACACTCTTAGCCCTAGTTAGCCGAGTTTGAAGGACTAATGATCCAAAATTAGTCGAGACTTTAGCCAAGATCATTAATGGCTAAAATTTAACAAGTAGTTGTTATCCCATGGTATCCAAACAAGCACAATGTCAATGAAAAAAAACTATTAATTGAGAACAGAGACCATCCTGTTTTTTTCGAGCAATCAGAAAGCTTTATTAACTGGACGAAAAGTTTACACAATTGGTATTAAGGGGATACCACCCATCCAAGCCTTAAAGTTTGCTACATCTTGGTAGCTAAGCCTACTAAAACATTCGCCACTTGATTGCGATCTCTCTTTACTTGGGATATCAACCCATGTACAGAAGGCAAGCAATAAGGCCCTTGGCCTCATAAATTGCCGAGTTGTATTACTAACCGATCCAACTCGTTCATATGCAACACGGACACGAGTTGCGCGCAATCGAACTCGATGATAGCTTTGTCCATCCCACACTGGACGACCTGCCACAGACCCTTTATACAGGCAATGGTACAGTTTCCACCTCCTCAGCAGTGCCACATTGTTCTCGTTGAATTTTCCACCGAGAAAAATGAATTGGCCAGAGTTTTGTTCCTTGAGATTGCTCATGTCCCTCCTTCCCCACGTAGATTGTGTCCCATTGAGGCGAATGAGTAGCCAGATGTCACACACCTCATGACAATCTGTACCCATTCACTTTGCGTGCCCAATTTCAGGAGAACTGTTCAGAACGACCAACCCACTCGGTCATATGATTTAGATACATTCAACTTGTACACACAAAAAAGAGCTTCGATCATCGTGTTAGTGTTGATGGTATGCAAGCATTTGAAGGCGATGAAATCATTATCAATAATTGTCGAATATAAATATCACGCTGTCTAAGGACAAAGCGTTAATAGACATCAAGATTAACTCAACCGATAGGCTAAGGACTACGAAACGTTGCAGTCTGACCTCCCCCAAAAAAAAAGGACTTCCACCTCACTCACGACATTACATAGATCGGCCCTCGGTCAGCAACGCAGTCTCAGCGGAAGGGACCAACGCTGCCTCTGTGGCTCGGATGGTATGCCTTGGCGTGACGTAACGTCATGACAGGTCATCACTGGGATTTGTCACGACATGGGGCCGAACAACACTATGTTGTCCCATCCCCATATGGCCTCATGAGGACGAACACTGACCTTGGGCAAATGATTGCGCACGCGTGTCCGGCTCCCGGCCCACAGAGCCAGCCGTTGACTATGCTGCGCCTACCCAATGAGTGTTTACATAAGCAAGGTCTGCTGACCTTGCTGTCCGTTGAGATGGGACAGGACACCGCAACTGATCGACGGCACACGCGTGCGGCAACGGTAAATGATGGGGACAAAACGACAAATCCTCCCCATCATCACCCATAGAGCTATGGGACCCCACAGAAATGAGAAGCATGCTGTGATTCTAGGAGCTCCTGCTCTCTCTACTTTTGCTTCTTGCTCTCTCTCTAGCTTATGTAACTTGACCTCCCCTTCGACTATAAAAGGGCGCAGATTTATATTCTTTGAAGACAATGAAGGGATTGCTATAGTTTTTTATGGCAATGAAATGAAGCAACTTTTTTTTTTTTGTTTCGTTACGTGCAGTTAAGAAGTTACTATTACTACTAGTTGTGGGGCCCACTCTGTTCTTGGAGCATGGAGCATGGAGCTGCAGCTGATGAACCTGTGAATGCTTTGCCTCACTACTGCCCAGACAAGTGCGGCGACACCATCATCCCCTACCCTTTTGGCACCAAGGAAGGCTGCTTCCGGGATGGATTTAATCTCACATGCCACGACGACCAAGCGGCGTATCTCGGGGAGAACAATACCCTTAGAGTCTTGGAAATCGATGTGAGCCAGGGAGAAGTCCACGTTCTGAATCCCATATTAAGTAGCTGCCATCATAACACTACAAATAGGCCCAATTCAGCAACACCGAATTACAACGTCTTCAGTCTTGATCGCCCTCTTTTCACTATTTCCAACACGAACAAATTCACAGCGATCGGATGTGCTACGATCGCACTCTTGCTCTTCGATGATGGTCCGACCGAGAAGGCTAGCGGATGTGCATCATTCTGCGACAGGGATGGAATTGACAACAGCACCACGCAGTGCATTGGCAGGGGCTGCTGCCAGGCTGCCATCCCCGATAACAAGCCCAATTTGGAGGTCAGTTTCCTCACATCAGATGTAAACTACAACTATGTTTGGGGGTACAGCCCATGCAGCTATGCTTTTGTCGCGGAGCAAAACTGGTTCAATTTCAGCGCCTCCTTTGCTCAATCAACAAACTTTGGAGACAAGTATAACGACACGGGGGTTCCTATGGTGCTTGATTGGGCTGTTGGTAATGGAACATGCGACGAACTAGGCAAAGAAGAAAACACCATCTGCCTGCCGCGCCACGCACAGCCAATGCATTGACGCGTCTAATGGTGTTGGGTATCGCTGCAGCTGTTCTCGAGGCTACGAAGGCAATCCCTACATTGTTGATGGATGCCACGGTCAGTATCGTGCATACTCAAATATTCTTTTTTTTAAACCAAGTAGTCAAAAATGTTCTTGTTAGTTCGTTACTGGCTAATTAACCTTGATTACTGACTTGCTCAATCCGCAGACATCGACGAGTGCTCATCTCCAGCCCTGTATCCTTGCAAGGGTCAATGTAATAACACCATTGGAAGCTACAATTGCTCATGCCCACATGGAACTCACAGCGATGACCCGAAGACCACAAACTGTACGGTGCCCAACCCGCCATCTGGCCCAAACCTTCAAGCTCAAGTGAAGACCGTGATAGGTATGTTTTGCAATAACGTGCTCTATCTTAATTAGTACTTGTCGACAATTGGTAAACATAATTTTCTACACCTCTGCCGATCAATAATGATCTTTCATATTAGAGGACTTGTTGCTAGGTTCTCTAGAAGACTTAAGTATTGCTACCTTTAATTCACATGCAATTGTGTACATCCTTAAGGTTTAACATGGTTGAATTTGTATTAGTAGGATAGAAAAATATAGGTTTAATTTGTATTCGTAAGGATAGGAAAAAAAGAGATTTGGTACTTCTAAAATGCATGTCTTATTAAATCGCAAACACAATATTTAATATTTCTAAGGTTGTGAACCAGAAGTCTCTTCAAACACTAGTATATACGTGCTCCTTCCTATGTTTTTTATTTTTAATACAAAAATTTAAATAATCTAAGCTGTATGTATTGAATTAAAAAAATGATGCCAACTATCGGTCACTACCAGAATCCTGAGATTTCGTGAGAATCATTCGAAAATGATGCCAACTATACGGACTTGAAAAATATATATATAGTGCACCAAGGAAAGTACTTCTCCAAAAAGGCATCTAAATGTTATTTGTTTTATGAAAATCATTCGAAAATGTGTTTTTTTTAAGAAAATCAATTCACTGGTGAATGAAAAGAAGTAGTTCATCTAGGTTGTGACTTTGGGACGTCTTTTCTATGACGTTTTTTAATATTTTTTGTTGATTCAAAAGGAAGAACCTAGAGACCATGACAAATCTTCGAATTTTCGAAGGATTAGTCGACACATTTTGCTTGTGCCTGAGATTAGGATTATATTATATTTTGTACTTTTGAAATCAAATTTTGCCAAGAATATGTTGAGTTTGAGGTTTTTAAAAGTTGTTTGGCTATAAAATGTGTTTTCCAACAATCCATAAAAAATCATTTAAATTCATGATTTAGGAAGTAAATTATTTTTCATACAATTTCTCAACATACATGCAAGTGAAATTTTAAGTTCCATAACAAAGCTCATACTCAGAAACTTTAGAATTTAGTTTTAAAATATATAATTTGGAACGGATGGAGTACCAGTTGGTAACTTGTTGAAAGAACTAAGTTTAAATTATTGAATGAAAAACTCTACTAGTACTACGCAATGGCCAAAAGGAGTGAACTGACCATGACGTTGATGGCAATATATTTTTAGGTATTTCCGTCAGCATCCTAGTAGTCGTCGTTTGTATCTTTACTCTATTGATCAGGTGCCAAAAATGGCAGCTCGACAAAGAGAAGGGAAGATTCTTCAGACAAAATGGTGGTCACATTCTATACCAGCAAATCCTCTCCGAACAAATTGATACCGTGACAATATTCACAATTGAAGATTTAAAGAAGGCAACAAACAATTATGAACGAAGCAGAGAAATAGGCATAGGAGGCCAAGGCATTGTCTACAAGGGCATTCTACAGGATAACAAGGTAGTAGCCGTGAAGCGCTCGAAAACTATGAATAATAGTATGGTCCGAATTGAAGAATTTGTGCAGGAGATTATTGCCCTTTCACAGATCAACCACCGGCATGTGGTTAGGCTTTTAGGCTGCTGCTTGGAGGTGGAAGTACCCATATTAGTGTATGAATACATCCCAAACGGCACTCTCTTTCAATTGATCCATGGCAGGCTACCTGTTTCCTTAGAAGACCGTCTCAGGATAGCTCAAGAAACTGCCGAAGCATTGGAGTATCTGCATCTTTCTATCAACCGCCCTATTGTTCATGGAGATGTGAAGTCTCTAAACATTCTTTTAGATGAAGAATACCATGCAAAAGTGACCGATTTTGGGGCATCACGGATGCTTCCTAAGGATACAGTTCAGCTCATGACAGTGGTGCAAGGGACTCTGGGTTACCTGGACCCTGAGTACTTGCAAGAGCGTAAACTGACAGAGAAAAGTGATGTCTATAGTTTTGGCGTTGTGCTTGTAGAGCTACTCACAAGAAAGACCGCAATATACTTGGAGGGCCCTGATGAGGAAGAAGAAAAAAATCTCGCATCAACCTTCCTGCAAGCGTTGAAAGAGAACAGAGTCGAAGCTATGCTGTTAGACAGCAGCATAATGGCCGTGGGAGTGGTGGAGCTTTTGCAGGAGGTTATTGAACTTGCAAGCTTGTGCTTGAGCTCCAGAGGGGAGGAGAGGCCTTCCATGAAGCATGTGGCTGACAAGCTGAAAGCTATACGAAGTACATGGAGTGATGTATTACTGCGGCAGCACCAAGAAACTAGACCTCTAGCTGAGAGGTTGGCTGCGGCTTCATCGGCTTCTCCTCACCTGTCGCCAAGCATGTACTGGACGGCGCAAATGATGGGTATGGATATCGAGACACAACAAGTTCAGCATACGGCCAGCATGGGGTAGTAGGAATACTAATTTTTGAATCATATATGTACCAGTGGTACATTTGTACATGCTTACTACTATACATACAATATGTTTATTTACATATATTATAATTCATATTTGATCACGCACGCCAGGTCTTTCAGTGTGTAAGCGTCATGTAAGCATGTTATGTTATTATTCAGTTATTATTGTAGCTATATCTTGTTGTGTAGAGCTTATTTTTTTTTCAGCGGGCGCTGCCCGTATTTCATTAAGAGAAGTGGGAATGTTTACACCGACCTAGCACGCATACATGGCGAGATGCCTAGAGGCGCACTTGGTTAGCAGTTTAGCACACATTACAATGATCACAGGCTTAAACGGTGGTGCAAGTACAGTTGTACTAACTAGGGGAAACCTTTTTTGCGACTGCAGTAGATCACTCCCTAGGCGGCGTCGTCACAACCGCCCGAACCCCGCGGTAGCCCACCGCCACCCACTCCTCGGCCTCATCTTGCAGGACGGATCACACTTGTGCAGATCTTACCAAATTGCTTTTTGCATATTTATCAAGATATTTTGTTTCTTTTTCCTTCTTTAGCAATATTTCTTAAGCATTTTTATCTGCTTCATGTAAGCGGAAAGTTTTTTTTTTTTTTTTTGACGAAATGTAAGCGGAAAGTTGATACGTATTATTACGTACAAAGGAAAAGTTGATACGTATTATTACGTATACAAGGATTTGTTTTTTTTTTTTTTTTTTTTGAGAATTGTATACAAGGATTTGTTGTGGTGGTGGCTTTGGCACGGGCACGAGGCCTGCCGTGCCTTACCGGGTCTGGGCCGTGATTTTTCGGTGCGAGCCATGCCGGCCCAACACACCTGGCACGACGTCTGCATGACGGTACCCTGCTCAAAGCCAAGAAACCAACCGAGTTGGCACACGGGCACGACGCCAAATTGATTTGCTTTGACCAGCCTCCACGCGCACCGCTTACCGACTCTCAGACTGCGGATAATTGATTAATGTGTTGGCAGTTGGAGTATTGAGACTTTTTTAATTACACACGTACGCAAAAAACTTACTTCCATGAGCACCTCCGGATTTTGAACGCAGATGGAAGTCCTACAACCAATGTTCTTTGCCATTGCGTTGTGAGCCCTCTTCATTTGAGACTTATTTTTGAACACTTATAAGAAAATAATTTAAATATAAGCAATGAAATTTACTAGTAACCTTGCATGACTCTCATATCTCCCATTTAATCTAGAATTCTATTCTCAGCACATAATATAATATAATACGCTTGAGAAATTCAATTCCATGAACCACTCACACCACACATGGACTTTCTCGATCGATGCGCTTCATTTCAATGATTGCAGTCTGAAACCACTCACCACACCGCTGATTGGATCAGGACCGAGTAGCTACAGCGACTGATCGATGTGAAACTGATGTGATAGCATGCACGACCGCTTCAGCGTTGACGGCGTTGTCTTGGCATGGTCAGTCTCGTCCTGCGACGCGCCAACCCACTGGAGGTTCCAACAGCCACTTCCCACGACTATGCGACATACTCTCTCCATCCTAAATTAAACGCAGTTTTGGATATTCGTGCCACAAGTTTGACTCGATTTATAAAAAAAAACGTACAAGATTTAAATCTCCAAATAAATTTACTAAAAAACTAGATCAAAAGATCTTTCCAATGATACTACTTATGTAATATAAATACTCCCTCCATCCAAAAAATCTCCGTCGTTTTAGCAAAAATATTTTTCCAATAATCTTCGCCGCCTAAGGATATTACGGCTGTCTTGTATGCGCGTGACTCCTTGGATTCTACGACGTTGCCTTCCCATTTGCTACTCGCATCTTACATGCCTGCATGCGGTGCGGGAGAGGGTCTGGTTGGATGCCTATTAATGGGCAATTAAGGCTGCCGCGGCGATTAAATGAATAACGTAGCTCGTGGCTGTTGCACTCGACCTTCCTTGGTCATTGCGTCGAACAAAAATACGCTGGAGATTTTTGGATGGAGGGAGTATTAATTTTATTTTAATAAATAATTGCAGGCAGTTTTTTCGAAAAGCGAGAACTATGTTTATTCCGAGACGGAAGGAGTATACCTCTAATTATAAATTTCGAGACGGAAGGAGTATACCTCTAATTATAAACTCTAATTCTAAGTACTAAACTTTAAACCCTAAACCCTATACCCTAAATACTAAACCATGTACAACATAAATATCATAAACACTAAACCTTAACTCTAAATCCTAAACACTAGAACCTAAACTTAACACTAAACCATAAAAATGTAGTGGGACCCTTGTGTCATAGCGAGGAGGAGGCAATATGTGCTACAACACATAGTTGTGGGATTGAATTTCTATTGGAGATTCGGGAACACCGATCACGGTGCGTCCTCTTGCAAAGTAACCAGGGGGAGATCGGTCGAGTCCCCAGCCCGGATCTTTGGCTTCGCCGCCGGCAGACTCCCCACAACTACCCCTCCGTCGTAAAATGTTAGTCGTTTTTCGGGTTTTCATGCTACAACTTTGACTCGATTTATACAAAATACGTACAACATTTGTATCTTAAAATAATTTTGTTAAAAACTAGATTCAAAGATCTTTCTAATGATACTAGTTATGTATGATAAATATTAATATTTTTTAATATATAATTTGTCGAGAGATATTTGTCGAGAAGCGCCAGCGACAAACATTTTGGGACGGAGGGAGTACAAAGTTATCTTGGTTGGTGTTTCCGAGAGCCCTTCACGCACAGAGACCCACGCGCCGCCACCACGCAGGGCGGCTTGGCGGTAACCACCACGCAGGGGACGGCGTGGCGACCGACGGGAGGCGGGCACGGCGGGCGGACCTGGAGGCGGCCGCGGCGGGGGGGGCGGCGTAGCGGTGCACGGGAGGTGGGCGCGGGCCATGGCGCTGGCCGGGCGATGGCCGGTCGGCGCGCCGAGGACAGGGTGGCTCGGCGGGGGTGTTGAGGCGGCCCTCGGCGGCGTGGGCCTTGGTGAAATCTCATGTTTGGTTTTGGAAATTGATGACACACTTGTGGACTAATCCTTTGCTCTAAGTGTATGATTTGAGAAAGGATTAGGTTGATGACAAGGAGCATGATGATCATGAACATGGACGATGATGATGGACATGATGGATCGTCAAGCTCGGTGATCGGCTTGAGAGGAACCCGGGAGATCAAGGCAAAGGTATACTTGATAGGGTTTTTCTTTTAGTGATCAAGACACGATAGAGCGTGTGATCACATTATAGGATAGATAGCCGACTATCAAAGAGAAATTTGCGACAATCCTTGCATGAAGTGCTTCTAGGTCCATATCGACTTGCATATTGCATTTAGGACATGAGAGCACTAACTTCGATCTTGCCTAACTTATCGACGAGCTAACATTGGTGATAACGTGATCATCTTGGGCGTGTTGGCAACCTATGGCAAGAGGCGAAGCAAGTTTGAAGCAAAGAGCAAAGAAAAGGAAGAAGATGGAGTATCATCGCGGGGTGACCGGACGCTTACTTGATGCGGCCGGACAAGACCTTAACCCGGAAGCGTCCGGTCGGTCGCGTCTGGCAGAGAGCCCCGCAGCGGGTTTTTGCCGGACGCATCGACCGGACCCTGGATCGGATGCTTCCGGTCCACGGCCGGACCCGCGTGACCGGACGCATGTTGGAAGCCAGCCAGTAGTGGGGCAGGGTGCTTGTCGTGCGACCGGAAGCATCGCCAGGACCCGCGGCCGGACTCGCGGGTGCGTCCGTCGGCAGCGTCCGATCAGCCAGAAAGCACCCAATTTGAAGGCAACAGCTCTATTTCGAGGGAGCCCTATATATACTCATTTGGCTGGTTCATTTGAGTCTCTCTTGCACATTTGAACACTCTAACTTGCTAGTGAGCTTGTGAGACTCCTCTCCACTCATCTCCTCATCACTAATTCGGATTCTTGGTGAGATTGAGAGAGATAGAAGTGCATTGCTTGCATCGGTTGCATTTAGAAGCACTTCATCCTTGGAGAAGCCGTGGGATTCTTGTTATCTTGGGAATTTGCCCGGTTCCCTAGCGGCTTGGAGCAAGAGGCGGTGTTGAGCTCAAGTGGAGCTTGTTTGAGGCCACACCGGTGGTGATTGTGAGGGGTCGTTCCTTACCCCGCGGGAGATTCGCGAAAGGAGCACTAGTGGATTGCTCGTGGCTTGTTGGACCCTCTCTTGTGATCGTTTGCTTGAGCGCCCATCGGGGTTTTGGCACCGCCATTGCTTAGCACACGTCAAGTGAGTGTGTCGCCACAACAAGGACTTAGCGTGCGGCAAGCACGTGAACCTCGGTAAAAAATCATCGTGTCAATTGTGTGCTTGCTCGTTGGAGATTTCATATTGATCACGGTGATTGGCTTCCACCTCTACACTCCATCGTCGGTATATCGATTCCTCTCTCTAGCATTTACTTTGATATACTTGTGTAGAATTGCCTAGGTTGTTTAGTTGCTTACCTTGCTAGAATTGTTAGCTCCTAGTTGCTTTTCTAGTTAGAATTGCTTGCTCACCTAGGAGTAATTTAGCGACCTAGCACTTGTGTAGACTTAGAGATATTAGAATTGCTATATTTGTCTTGTGGCTTGCATAGCTAGTTCGTAGCACCGCTTTGTTAGCTTTGCCATCTTATTTACTAACCGGTTTGCTTAGTGTTGTTGCAAGAATTCTTAATAGGCTATTCACCCCCTCTAGCCATTAGGACCTTTCACTTGGGGCGGTGACGATGGCGTGGGGTAGGCGGCGGTGGTGGCGTGGGAGAAGCCGTGGCTGTGAGTGAGTGAGATGTGAGAGTGAGTGAGTGAGTGAGCTGGTGACTTAATTTCTTGAAAAAAATTAGGTTTCCTCTTTTTGTAAGCCGGATCTAGGGGCTCACGGCAAAGGCCACTTCTTTCCGTGAGAGCCCCTCAGCCCCGCTCACGGCAAAGGCGACTCCATGCCCCCACCGTAGACCCGACGGCGTGCCCCACCGCCGGATTTATTAAAAAATAATGCCCTTTGCCGTGAGCCGGATCGAGAGGCTCACGGCAAAGGAGACTTCTTTGCCGTGAGCCCCTTGATCCCGCTCATGGCAAAGGCCTGACACCGTGCCCCAAAGCTGGTTTTATTAAAAAATAGTGCCCTTTGTCGTGAGCCGCTCGATCCCGCTCACGGCAAAGGCCCGACACCGATGCCCCACCGCAGGCCCGACATCGTGCCCCACCGCCGGTTTTATTAAAAAATAATGCCCATTGCCATGTGCCAAACCGAGGGGCTCATGGCAAGGGAGACTTCTTTGCCGTGGGCTGCTCGATCCCACTCACGACAAAAAATATTTTAGAAATATATTTTTCTCTCTCCCTCTATTTCTTTTTTTTTGACACATTTTTCAGAATTTGTGCTTGCTTCCTTCTAAAATACCTTGTCACATTCACTCACCCATACATAATTGATGCTTTAGCGAAAAAATTGACCATTATTTCATGTGGTTTTATCACTAATTCTATTTACTTAATTACAGCATACAATTATAATAATTATCAAAATGATCCGGAAAATAACCAAAAAATCACATGACACAATCTCTAATGTCTATTGCATATAGAAAAGGTTTCATAGTCACACAATTTGTTTGCCACATCCACATCAAATCCAACTGGATCATTCTCAAAAAACATGAAACTTCTACGTAGATGTTGGAGTTTGTGAACATCGTGCGTGCCAACTTGTGTAAAACCTTATCAATTTTTTACCGTAGCCTCGGCATAAGATATCATGACATATTATCAAATTTATGATTTTTTAACTTTGGTTGTTTTTTTCTAGAATTTTTAAAAAACAGCCGTGTACGGCTTAATGTTCGTGTTTTCCTAATAAGGAAGATTTGGTTATATTTTTATATTATAGGCCTTAATTTGTGTTGAATAACAGGAATATCAATTTTTACTACCAAAATTTCAATTACTTGTAGTTCAAATTTGGCTTTATTTTAAAAATTGTTGTAGAAGAGAATAATTACCTAAATATACCAAATAAAGTAAAAAATTCACCAAAATTGAACATGGATTGCAATATGATGTATATTAACTACATAAAAAGTTTGGAGGTAAAAAAAAAGTCCAGTCTTTGCCGTGTGAGCGGGACCCCCGGCTCACGGCAAAGGGAGGGGGTGGGGTCCTTTGCATAGAGCTGGCAGGAGCTCACGGCAAAAGGGGGGGGTCCTTTGTCTAGAGCATGCACAAGCTCACGCCAAATACAGGACACGAGAAACCTTTCCCGTGAGTTAGGCGACTAGCTACACGACAAAGGGGGGACGGAGGGACGAATGACCTCACGTCGTGGCCTTTGCCGTGAGCTCTGCCTCACTACAAAGAGTTGTTGCCATGAGCCTTTTATATCGCTCACGACAATGAACTGCCTTTCCCACGAGCTCGGTATCAAGCTCACGGGAAAGGTCCCCCCTAAAGACGGGGAATTCGGTAGTGCAGCGTGCCCAAACGAGGGTAGGACCGAACGAGCAAACAACGTCATGCCAAAACAAAGTGCACTTGTGAGAATCGAATTGCACCTTTTTTAGAATTACACAGTATAACACAGGCACTCATAACACGTACGCACACACTCAACCCTATGAAAAACACGAAACCCTACCTATATGAGCACCTAACTGAACACCCGACAGATCTGGAGATTCCCGAAGTCTACAAACTGTACTAGCAGCAGGGCATGCCCTCAAACAACGCGCGCGCGGGAGCGGCTTAATTAGCCTGCACGCACGCAAGCAGCAACAGGCACGGCAAACGAAGCATGCGCCCTACTATGCACTTGCGTCTAGGAGTAGTACTAGCCAGCAGCGAACCAGCAGGCAACCAATCTTCACGAGCATGCCCAGGTCCCCACGTTCCACGTGCACTGATGCACACCGAACGAACCAGTGGACGCTCCACTTGTACACCTAACAAACTACCACTGTAGTGGAGGACGGTGCAGATTCCTAAGTACTCGCCACACCTAACTACTTAGTTATAAGCACTCACAGTGCAGACTCTATCATAGAGTTTAAGATCATTTATTATCTCGGGTGTCGTGGATTTGGAGTCTAAATAAGACTTGGAGTCTTGGTTTTTTTCCATAAATACACTGCCACATCAGCGCCACATCGTCAAAATGTAATAAATATGAGGGTAATAAATAAGCTTAGACTCTATCCTAAAGTCTGCACTGTGAGTGCCCTAATGCTCACGAAGATTGGTCCGTCTGACGGCTTGTCTTTAGCAAAGCATTATTTTACTCAACAAAGAAAAAAAAACAGGCTGCGGTGCTTGACTGGACTGGATCGCGTGGGAAGGGACTATGGTCGCTGTCTCCGTGATGCATGCTCAGCCCGTCAACCAAAGGCGGGGAGGCCGCGACTGCTGCTGATTTTCCTACGACTCGCTCGCACAGGATTGGCCAGGAGCGTCCGCTCGTTGGCTCCGCGGCCGTGCAAGTGTGCGTTGCCTGCCGCTGCCGCTGCTTCGTGGAAGCTTCAGGTGGGAACCACGGCGCCGCTCGCGTTGCGTTTTGCAGCTGCCTGGGCTGCCGCTGCCCGTTGCCACCCGCCGCATCGTCTATGCCGTGTGCGGTGCTGCAGCTGTGGTGCCCGTTGGGAGGAGGGGGGAGTGGTGCTGGTCTATGGGTCTATGCCCTGGCCGGTTCGGCTGGTATATATAATGGACCTCTCTTCTCTTCGAGCTCCCTCTCTTGCATATTCTCTCAAATCCCAGTCTCAAAGGAACAACAATACAGAAGCTGCTCTTTCGTTCTCTCTCTCTCCCACTCACTCTTTCGCATTTGTGCTCCATATATTCAAGTGAGAGATTGAGCTCTAGTGATTGTTTTGGGAGACTCAAAGTTTCTCTTCCCTCTCCTCTCCTTCTCCAAGCCTAGGGCTTCATTTTTGAGAGGATTGAATGAAACCCTAGTGTTTCCATTTGAGGTATATTTGGTGGCAGTGGTAATTGTGATGGAGTAGTTCCTATTACTTTTTGATGATTGTTATCACCTAGACGCTTGGTGAGGGGATTTGGTGATTGTATTCCACCCTAATCAAAGTTTTATTGTGCAGCTCTAGTAGATTTCTTGTGTCATTGAGTTACCTCACTTGTGGTACGTTCTTCCTACACCCGATGGTGGCTTGGCTAGTGATCGCCAATTAGACCACCAAACCACTCATGCAAGTGTTGGTCGACACAACTAGGATTAGCTTACCGGCAAACAAGTGAACCTCGGGATAAAAATAAAATTGTCTCATTGTGTCCGATTAAATTGATTGATTGGTATATTCTTGGAATTCATATTGTGATTGATTGGATATCATCTTGGTGATTGGCTTTATCTCTTCAACACTGGTATAAAAGATCACTAATCATCTCTTTGCATTACTTTTCTTTACATTCTTGCAAAGTATAGAGTAACCAACTCTCTAGTGTAATTAAGTTTTTTAGAGCTCACTAGTTTAGAAAGCAGTGTCATAAGCAATTGTGTGCTATAGAGATCATAGTATACTACAATTGTTATTAGGTGGTTTGCTTAATCAATTAAAGCTAGAGCAAACCATATTTAGCCATTTATCTTACTAATATATTTGCTCTTGTGTCTTTTTAGAAATTTTATTAGACTATTCACCCCCTCTTCATACAACAGATATTCTAGAAAAAAAAAAACCATTCAACAGCTAAAAAGCCCATGCAACAGATATTCTAGAATCATTAGGTAATAATTAATCAACCATTCAACATATATTCTTGAAAAAAAACATTCAACAGATATTATTCTAGAAAAAAAAACATTCACAGTGGAAAAGTCAGTCACCTAGAATTAAAACTGCTAACACTGCTAGAGAAGAATCAACAAATCAATGGAAAAGATAAGGCACTGCTAACCCTTTTTGTTGGGTTGTCTGTCATTGCTGTCATAAGTATATATTTTTGCCTATGATAAGAGTCTTTTTTTTTTTTTTTTTGGCAAAGCATCATCACCTGGGAATCCGTCACCAAGAGAACTGAAGACATTTTGGGTGTGGTGGGAATGAAAACGACGGAGTGACATGTGGAGCTCGGCCTTGTTTAGTTACCTTCTAAATTATAAGTTTTTTTATCTCTTCATCACATCAATTTTTGAACACATACATGAAACATTAAATATTGATAAAATAAATAACTAATTTCACAAATTAGTTGTAAATCACGAGAACGAATACAAACAAAAGTGATACCGTATCAAAGTTGCAAAAACTTGCAATCTAAACTGAGGCCGTAGTCATCCTCCTTCCTCCATGTGGTCGCCGGTCAGCTTATCTTTTTCTTTGGGCTGCTGATTCGGTCCTGATTACTGAGCGAACTGACGATGAATGAATAGAATAGGTAAGCTGCCTCTAGCGGCGTATTGGACACTTGAGTACTTACTGGGCGCAGCTAGCGGTAGGAGCTGAGGTGGTCGATCGCTGCAGAGGCCGGGGTTGCGCGAAGTTTTTTTACAACTACGAGTCGCGTGGAAGGAAAAATGTCGGTTTCGGCGTTGACTTACCACCCAAACGACTACGGTCATACTAGTTCTACACCTACTTTATTTGAATTCATTCACCCTCTTCCCAGCTTCTTTTAAGTAGCTAATGAGCTCTCTCTGTCTTATGTCACTACTACAACCATCTTTTTTAGGGGCGGTTGGACGGCCACTGTAAGGACGGTTGACACAACCGCCTAGCCCTTACCGTGGATTTTCAGATTTTATTTTTAGAATTAAAAAATAGCAAAATATTTTTTTCAGTTAGGGGAGGCCTCCACTGGTCAACCAATTAACCACCATCCCTTACCATTATCATTTTTTGGAGTTTTTTTTTCAAAGTTTTGGCAAATGTTGTTGCCATGGGTTTCCAACCCACAACCTGCCATCCCCTTCTCTACCACTACACAACACACCCACTTGTGTTTATAACTCATTTCAGTTCCCCCACATATCTTACGAATCCGAATAAAAATTAACTATTTGAGGCCCTAAACGAATTCAAATTAAAAATAGTCAACTACAAAGTTTCATAACTTTTCAAGATCTACAGTCCTCAATTAGGATGTTTCTCCATCCGAGGTCGTTTACGAAATTTGAACTTCAACTTTGAGACATTTGAACGTAGTTTTTCTATGACAAGATGATTTTAAATAAAAAAAAATGGTTAACAACAAAGTTTCATAACTTTTTGAGATTTACAATTTTTATTTAGGAATTTTTTCATCCGAGATCGTTTGAAAAATTTAAATTTCAAAATTTAGACATCCAATCCCCACGTTTTGAGGCATCAAATAAATTAGTCAAATCAACAACAAAGATTCATAACTTTTTAAGATCTATATTTTTTATTTAGGTCATTTTTCTATCAAGATCATTTCAAAAAAAAATTAATTTTTAGTGTTTCATTTTATTATTCGACGTCTATTTGTAGGGGAGTTGCTAATCCATCCGCGGTTGGATCACCAACCCCTACAAATAGCCAAACCATCGTAGGAGGGGCTCAATATCCAGCCCCTTACAATTGGAATAAAGTTAGCTCTTAAAAATCATTTTTGCAGTAGTGTGTCTTCTCAAAGATACTCATATATCTACTACACCTATATAGAGAACCCTCACTAAGGAGTTCTCTCGACATGCAAGCATGCCACCTAAGCAGCCCCACTAATACCCCACTAGCAACATGCAAGCATGCCACCTAAGCAAGATCACTAATGCCCCACTAACACCCTCAAACATGCAAACATGCCACCTAAGCAGTCCCACTAACACTTTCAATTAATGATCCAAAGAGGTTAGTACTTTCTCATACCAAATCTATTCTTGTCGCAAAACCGATAATTTTTGTGTTCTACATTACAAACAACAACATAGCCTTTTTGTGTTGTACATTAAGTTCCAAATAATATCCTTCACTGGTTAGTGACCCATGTTTTCTTTCATGAAGTTGAAGATCTAAGATTATCATGACGCTTTTCATTTAGTTTATTACTGAAATTACTTGTACATTGTTCTTAATTAGATTAAAATTATTTTTGCGTACCCATAACAACTTGCAGGAAAGGTGGATACCATCAATCAATCAATGAATATATATATACACTAAGGCATATAGAAAGGGCAACCAAGCACCACAGGATACATGGCGTCGAAGTTATGTGAAGGTAACCAAGCATTTCTTTTTACCTCTCTCTCTCTCTCTCTCTAGCGTCGAAGTTATGTGAAGGTAACCGTCAAGTACAATTATTCATGGTTTAGCATTTTCCAACATCTACACTTCTAAAGCTAACTAGCATGCAAATCGTCATTGTTGGGTCCTTCAATTCAATTGTACAAGGTCCCGTACTCTCTCTCTCTCTCTTGCTCACTCCCTCTATCCCAGATTATAAGGCATTTTAAAAATCTTGAAGAGTCGAAACATCTCAAGTTTGACCAAATCTATATTATAAGATAATAATTTTTAGGATGTAAATTAAGTATTATTGGATTCATGGTTACTTACATTTTTATGGGCCTTGCTGTGGTTTCTCTAAATACCTGTGAGCCGTTAATTAATTAGATCGGAGGGTTGATATCAACTATTACTTTCTACGAGGTATTAGATGAAATATATATCTATTTAGTTTTTAATTTTACAAATAGGATAAGTAAGAAAAGTTTAAGATATAAAAATAGTTTTCAGATCTTATTGATGCACGCTAATCTATTAAATATGGTACATCCTTTGATTTTGTAACTTTGGGCTATGACATAACCTGATTAGCATTATTTTGGATTTGGCCGTGGCATCTAAAGTGACATATTTTTTTTAACAGTTTCTTAATTTAAACAAAGTCGAACCTATTTTTATAATATACTTATTTGTTGTCACAAATTTTTATATTTTTTAATATAATTTTGGTCAAACTTGAGATGTTTTGACTCTTCAAAATTATTGGAATGACTTCATTTTAAAATAGAGATAGTATTATATTGTACAAATTGCTGGCGCCAAATCAAATAAATCGTAAATCAAATCATTTAATCATCAAACTTATTAGTTAGCAAACACCACTACAAGACGAATTAACCACTCATGGTCCTAATCTATATATACCTACTAATAAAGAGAGAAAAAATTCCGTTCATTTTTTTTCACTTTTTTTTTGTCTACATGGACCTTAATTGGGCTTATTATTAATCCCCTATACGTCAAAAGCTCAGAAGAAAGCACATATATCACCTACAGCGTCGCATGCCTCACTCGTTCCACCGCACGCCGCTCTGGTCATAGCCGGCGCCGCCGCCCTGCTCATCACCAAGCCCACCACACACCACCGACGCCATGCCTCTACTCGCCACCCGACAGGCCACAATTCACGCCGCCGGAGACAGAGCCACCTGCCGCTCTTCTTTCCACCGCCCGCGCCCACCGGACACATTCCACCCCCGCTCCCCACCCACGACAAACGCCGCCGACGCCCGAGCCCCTCACCTCGCCATGCTCCCTCTCCCTCCTGTTCTCCCCTGGCTCTATCCCCATCGAGTCTATCAAGAGGATGAGGATGCAAGGAATCCCTCACCCGTGACTGATCAATGGAGGCCACCCCTCTCGTGGGCCCCATCGGTCATATGCCCATCTCTCCCCCCTAGATGGATACAGTCCACTGGAATAAAGATAGAGAGGGAGAAATCCCTAGACGAGAGCACTTCGCACGAGCTGGTGTAGTGGTGCTCCGCCCCGCCGCGGGCGGAGCTGCAGCTTCGCGCGCCACCGAGGCCATGACGGAGCTGCTGCAAGCGCCCGCGCCGGCCAGGCCACGGCGGAGCTGCTGGTTGCGCCGCACATGCGAGGTCGTGCGGCCGAGCTGTTGCTCGGGTGGGGCGGCGCAGCGGCCCTGGCTGCCAGCAAGCTCGGCCTCGGCGGTGCTGCTGGCCCTTCTCCGTGTCCATTCTGTGCCGATGCTGAAGGTGGAAGACGAAACCGACGAGTGGGCCCCATGTGTTAGTGGAAGGAAGGGGTGAGGAGAGGGTAGGGACAGGGGCAGGGGACGGTCATTTCAGATTGCTTGCTGACTCGGATCTGAGCTGGACGAGTGGAGCTGGTGTGCCACGCAAGCAAAAGTGGTAAATATGTATAGGATTGCACGAAACACTGTTAAATAAATAGCGCCATCCATTAGAGAGATCTGAGAGTTGAGAACCGTTATAATGGTAAAATGTTTAATTCTCCCGATAGAGTATATGCTTAGGAGCCTGGCTTGGGGTTCAGGAGGTGGTGCTATGAACTCTAGTTTGGGTTCTGTGTTGGTCTTCGGGGTCTCCTCATTCACTTCGGGTTTGATTGGTTTGTGGGGTCACCCCATACTTCATGAGGTGATCCATCGTGAGTTTCATCTCATGAATTTTGGTGAAATCAACCCATTCCTCATGCATGTCCCGATTATTAGCTTGTGAGTAATGAGGTGATGATGGATCTAACTCACTCCATTCCACAAACTAAATAAAAAAAAAGTGAGGACTGAGAAGAAGATGAACCACCGCATTCCCCAAATCAAACACACCATTCCTATCCTACTTTGAGAGGAAATTTATTAGTATAGTGATATAACATGATATTATTGGCTGTGTTAGTTGAAGCACAAGTTGACGGGGACTTGATGATTGTTTATACAGGTATTAGGTTGTTACTACTTATGGGGGCTACCCTAATCCTGCTGCATAGTAGTACGGTTCATGGGGCCAGTGCCGGGAACTTCAGCCTAGCTCTGCCCAATTGCCCAGAGAAGTGTGGCAACATGAGCATCCCTTACCCATTCGGCATTGGGAAAGACAGCCTAGGCAAAGACTGCTTCCTGAAGGAAGATTTTGAAGTCATATGCAATACCAGCCAGCAGGCTCCAACTATCTATATCTATACAGGGGGAGGATCGGAACAGTACTCCAAGGTGTTGGACTTCAATCTGCTTGATGGTGAGGCACGCATTCAGAATAGAATACACTGGAACTGCAAATACCAGAACAGCAGCGATATCACGGATGAATACCCAGCATTATCACTAGATCTCGGGAATTCTTTGAAGGTTTCCTACACTAAGAACAAATTCACAGCAATCGGGTGTGCAACCATTGCAAACATAGTAGGTTCTACGGATGAAATCATTGATTTCAACGACTTGCACTACACCAGTGCATGTGCATCGTTCTGCGACAGTGATGTGAGAATCAGTAGGGGCCCCGACTGTGATGGCTTGGGTTGTTGTCAGACTTCACTTCCCCAATATCTGAATGCCTTCTATTTCGGATTCTTTTACTACGATCAATTACTACATAATCCCTTCGCCCAAGGTTTCAGCCCTTGCAGCTATGCATTCGTTGCTGAGGCCAGTGAGTTCAAATTCAATCCTTCCTATGCTCTACATTCAAATTTTCAGAAACCCGACGGCCTCCCTTTGGTGCTTGATTGGAGCGTTGGTAATGAAAAAATTGCGAGGAAGCCAAGAAGAACTCCTCATCTTTTGCCTGTCGTGCCTTGAACAGTGTATGCATCAATGCCACAAATGGTTCAGGGTACCGCTGCAACTGCTCTCCAGGCTACGAAGGCAATCCCTACCTAGACCAAGGATGCCAAGGTCAGCATGCATATACTTCATAACCACTTCTTTGTTTTCTCTCTCTTTGTCATGACTGGTCTAGTCTTTGCCATCAGTTCGTGTACTGATTTCACTCTCGTATTTATTCGAACAGACATCAATGAGTGTGATGACCCATCGATATATCCTTGCATTAGTGGTATCTGCACCAACACCCTTGGGAGCTACAATTGTTCATGCCCAGGAGGAACTGAGAGCGAGGATCCCAAAAATAAAGCCTGCACTCCAGTTTCTGACAAGAACAAGCAGCCTCAAGTGAAGGTGGTCATAGGTATATATATATTCTGCAATATATATCTTCTAAAGGGAATGCATGAAAGTGATTAAAAGACATGATAATAAACTGGTAAAAATGAAAAACATTGCTGCACCATTAATGTTTCACTCCGACTGTCCACTTCTAACATGCATGTGCTATGTGCTAAACACCTAAAACCACTTGGGTTTTTTTTCTAAGAGGAAGTTGCATGCATATTTACAAAATTTGGTGCAAGTCAATACCTTATTGGTATTGGGTAGACTGGATGGAAAACTTTCTTGTAATATCTTTTTAAAAGGTATATGTACAAATTAACATGGCTGCAGGTGGTCCCTGTCCTTTTTATGTAAAATGAGCCCGGTTGAACTGATCATAAGCTGATGAAAATGTATTTTCAGGTGTTTGTGTCAGCTTACTATTCCTCGTCGTCTGTAGCTGTTATGTGTTGATCATGTGTCTGAAAAGGAAATTAGTGAAAGAAAAGGAGACGTTCTTTAGACAAAATGGTGGTCCTATACTATACCAAAACATCCTCTCTAAAGGAATTGACACAGTGAGAATATTCACAATAGAAGATTTGAAAAAGGCGACAAACAATTTTGATAGAAGCAGAGAACTAGGCAAAGGAGGCCATGGCACTGTCTACAAGGGCATTCTAGAGGACAACAAGGAAGTAGCCGTGAAGCGCTCAAAGAACATGAATCTAATGCAAACAGAAGAATTTGTGCAGGAGATTATTATACTTTCGCAGGTCAACCATAAAAACGTGATCAGGCTTCTAGGTTGCTGCTTGGAAGTTGAAGTACCCATCCTGGTGTATGAATTCATCCCAAATGGAACTCTCTTTGAATTGATCCATGTGAACCAGGACAGACAACCTGTTTCTTTAGAAGACCGTCTCAGGATCGCTCAAGAATCTGCTGAAGCATTGTCTTATCTACATCTTTCCATCAACCATCCTATTGTTCATGGAGATGTTAAGTCACTCAACATTCTTTTAGACAACAACTGCATGGCAAAAGTGACAGACTTTGGGGCATCAAGGATGCTTCCTAAGGATGCAGTTCAGTTCATGACAGTGGTGCAAGGAACTCTGGGTTACCTAGATCCTGAGTACTTGCAAGAGCAAAAACTAACAGAGAAGAGCGATGTTTATAGCTTTGGAGTAGTGCTTCTAGAGTTGATCACAAGGAAGACGGCAATATATTTTGAAGGCGACGAGATGGGAAAAAATCTCGCAGCATTGTTCCTAAAAGGGCTAAAGGATAACAAAGTGCAAAACATGTTAGATGCCACCATAATGTATGATGGAACAGAGGAATTGTTCCAGGAGGTTGCTGAGCTTGCTAGCCAGTGCTTGAGTATGAAAGGGAGCGAGAGGCCTTCCATGACCCAAGTGGGTGACAAGCTGAAGGCTATACGAAGTACCTGGAGTGGTATACTGTTGCTGAAGCATGAAGAAACTCAGCGTCTTGCTGGGCAGCCGGGCATGGATTCAGTTGTTGGTGAACTATCCCCTAGCATGTACTGGACGGCACGACATCTGGGGTTGGATATTGAGACACCACACGTAGAACATGTCGGTACTACCAACATGCTATGACATGGATGGTACGTACATGTAGTCGTTTTGATCACACCAAGGCTTTGACTAGAATCACATAATCTTTTTCTTGTAAATGATCATATCGTTAGTGTGAAGCATATATAGGCAGCTGCCCATGTCTGCGTTGGTCTTGAGATGTTTCTTTTTTTTTTCTTAGTTTCAATATTGGTGTTGAGATAATCCAGTATTTTCCATTATTGTAAGTGAGGACTTATTTCTGATTATTACGACGACTTGGAAGACTTTGTTTTATGTTCTCCATGTTCCAAAAAAGCTGTGCTTATATGATTTCACACCTGATGAGTCATTTTTTTTTTGAATAAGTTACCGGAGGGGGAGCTCCCCACCTGAATGTATATATTCAAAGTGCCCAAAATGGCATATTTAGAAGGTTTGAGACACATGAATACATGAAAGAAGGAGAGAAGGGATACAACGACACATGACAGAAGCAACAAGAACAACACAACGAGGAGGTAGAGAAGAACACCAACACAGCACCACTACAAACAACACAAACACAACCACGAGGAGAAGCCTAGACCAAGGCCGAGAGATGCCAACCGCTCGTCGAATTGTGCCACCACCAAACAACATACTCGCCGGTTTCACTTTGATCCATGTGCCTTGCACCAAACCTCGTAACTGCGCCACTCCACTATCATCCTCCATCTAAGGACCAGGCCAGTGGAAAGGGGACTAAGAATGGTTAAGGACACGCAAACCTAGGATCACCGGACACGGCGACCTCCTTTGAAGTGATGGTGAGGTACGCAGCACATCCGGGCCCACATAACACCATTCTACGTCGTCCATGGGGAGGAAACCATGGAGGGGAATGGCGGCAGCGGTGGCAACAACACCCGCCATAGGATTTTCTAGCCCATCAAGGAGAGCGCCCGACGAGCGAGGCGCCAGAGGAGGAAACTCATCTAGGAACAGTGACGCCCAAAGCATGACCAGACTCTTTCCAGGGAAAACGAGGCACACAAGGAGGTGGACAAGGAATGAGTAGACACCAAGGGAGAGACACCAAGGAAGAGAGGGTGGGAGGGGAGGACATGAGAGGTCAAGATGGCATGGAGGACCGGGGATAGGAGGTCAAAGCGGGAGCCGTAATCTGCCCTCCACGGTGGCGCCCTCAGGAGGGACACGATGTTGCTGACGCCGCCACCACCGGCTCCAGAGATGTGGAGCAAGGTTTTCACCAGGAGGATAGGGTCAGGCCGCAGTCATAGGGAGACAAAGCCGACGCCTTCAAGAAGGTCAGCGACGCCGGAAGGCGTCGCCGTCGTCACACACAACAGGATGTGCAAGGTTTTCACCTAGGTGCCCAACCCATGAACTATAGCCCGACCCACGAAGTAGGGGACGAACCCCACGCTCACCCGACCCGTTGGCTAGAGACGCCGGATTGGGGATCACGCGACGCAGGGGGCACGTGGGCAGGGCGGCGTGCGGCGGCGCCGCAGCGCCCGCTGGGTCGGCACGGGGGACGCCAGATCGCGCCGCGCCGTTGTGGCCGCACGAGGCTGTTGCGGGCGCCCACGCCGCCGCCCATCGCGGTCGATGACGCTGCCGGCTGCTGCACAAGAGCTCATGCCGCCGCCCGCTGGATATGACGCGGGGAGCGACGGATCCGCGGCCGAGGGCCTAGATCCACCGCCTCCCGTGTCCCGCGGGCTCGAGGGTCGGGCGGCGACCGCCAGCAGTAATCGGGCGGCGCCATCGACCCGAGGCCGGCGGAGGTGGCCAAGGCCGGCGTCTGAACCGGCCCAAGACCGCTTGAACCGGCGCCATGGAGCCCAGCACCCGTGCACCGAGGAGCGCGCCGATCCGTGGCCGGAGGGCCCAGTTTCCACCATGCCCCGCACCCGGCAGGCCCGACGACCGTAGAGCCCGACGGCAGGCATCGGGCGGCGCTAGAAAAGGATGATGTAGGGTCCGCAATGAGCGTGCGAGCAGGCCCGTTGGCCGCCCGCCACCATTGAAGCCCGACGGAGAGTTGGTGAGGAGCTACCGGGCCGCAGACGGGGCGCCCACCAGCACAAGAAGCTGCAGGCGACCATCGCCCACCGAACGCCGGATCCGCACCGGGGGACGCCGATTTGGAGCCCCATGGCCTTCTACCTCGCGGCCGGCCGTCCATGTTGCCGAAGATGGAACAGGGGAAGGGGGAGGGGGTGGAGAGCTGTGGCTGCAGGGGCGGCGGGGCCGCCGCCGCCATCACGCAGGGCAGCGCGGGTTCCCGGCGACCCTCTCAGGCGGCGGCAAGGGCGTGGCGGAGGGGGGGAGGGAGCACGGTGGCGGGCGGCTGTTCTGTTCCCCGTGCCGCCCGAGAGGAGCGACGCTGGCGTCTCTTCCTTACAGAAACCGAGAAAGTAGGATGGAAAAGTAGGATGTGTTTACCAAGACTCAGGGTCACTGGCCCTGGGTCAAGGACGTCGTCGTTGCGGCATTGCTGTATCCAAGTCCGTCTTCTTCCTTGGGGCGCAACTACAGCCGCATATATGGCGAACTGAACTCTCCGTGGAAACGGGAGTCCAGGCGAAAGGGAGGGTGCTAACTAGGAAGTTTCCTCACTGTAGAACAGGACGAAGTCGTCGTTTGGCAGATCCATCAGATTCCTAGAGTAAGAGCTCTCGCAGAGTGTCTTCTTCAGCAACCTACGAGGAATAATATGGATCTTTCGGCAACAACGACAGATTAAAATAGCTACATCATGATGCGGTAAAAAGGAGAGCCACCCGAAATGGCAGAAATAAAGGCAAATATAAGTAGCGTTAAACTCTGAAGCTGTGAAGCAGCATGATGCGGTACCAGAGGCCAGAGATATGACACTATCTGAAGTCGGTCTTCACCGCGCTAAATACGGCGACGTGTGTGTACACCGTGAAATTGTAGTACAGATGATGATAGAGGAGGGCCCGCGGGGGATTGGTAGTTTGTAGTAGTAGTGTAGAACACGGCAAAATCCATGCGTATTTATGTGGCGGACACTCCTAATAACAAACAGCCTGCAGCAACCTCCCAGCATTAATCTATACTAGCTCTGTGAACTCTCTTCCTGCAGTCTTCGTTCTCAGGCGAAGGCCCGGAGGGGAAGCCAACCGATATACACCACGTACATGGCTTCGTCGTTGCCCGCAGGTTCCAATTTCTACTCCCTCGTTCGCCCTCTCGGTCCCTCCAACAAGTAAAGTTTTAGGATATTCCTCTCCCTTTATTTTGGCTTTACTATTATCAAAATACTAGAAGCATATCCCGTGCTTAATCGTGGGAATTGCGGATTAGTAGATTTCATGGTATGATGGCATGGACACTAAAATGGTTATACTTTTGCTGACATAGACACTATAGTTTTTTTGCATTTTAATTTCGGATCTCACAATGTACTTACTCATAACTCCTAGATCTCGCCACCTTGTTCGGCTAGCCGGTGCTGATTTGTTGTGGGAAAAAAGTACTGTTGGTTGGTTAGCTGGTGCTGATTTTTTGTGAGAGAAAAGCATTGTTGGCTGGTGACTGAACCAGCCAGCTGAACGAGAGGAACCAGGATTGCTTCAACCTTCATGAACAGCTCTAGCGGTGGAGCTGAAGCTGTTGAACACAGACAATAGAGATAAAAAGTCCATAATTATAATAGCATTTTTTTTTCTCCTCTCCTTTTTTTTTCGGTTTATATCCTCAACGGCCGTGCGCGTCCATGCCGCATGCACTGGCTGCCGTGCGCACCTGTGCGCCGCGACAAGGGTAAAACTAGTCTCTCGAGGGTAGGGTCCATGTGGGTAAGGTGGACCCGAGTGAAGCCACTTTTTTTATTTTTGCTCCATCGTATTCTAAGACTCTGTGAGAACAGGTTTTAAGGAGCTCGTTGAGTGAAACTGTTTTATTTTACCCGTTTAGTAGAGAACTGTTCCAAATGACTCGAAAGACGATGGAGAAGCCGTGCCCAAACAGGGCCTAATCATCAATAAGGATAATTAGAGAAGGATGAGGTGGTTGGAGAGTGTGAGCCAACACCTGGCGGGACATTATGACGCGTCTATACATGAGCTGTTTTAAATCACTACATATCGCCCCTACAACAACTTCGGCCCCCCGTCGCTCTCCCATGGGTGACTCGGGCGGCGCCCGTCGTCGCCGCCGGGGCCCCCCCCGCCCCTAGCTCGACCGCCGCCGGAGCTCGCGGCCGGAGTTTCGGTGGAGGGCAGGGGACGGTGGCGGCCGGGTGTCCCTTTGCTTCTCCCTCTCCCTCCTGGAGGGCAAGGAGCTCCGCCCTCTTCTCAAGGTGGTGGTGGCCGGCGGCTCGACGGCAATGGCGACTCGGGCAGCGTTCGCATCGTGGTAGTCGGATCCGACCTTCTCGGGGGCCGGATCTAGCGCTCCTACGGTGGTTGCGGCCGGCGTGGCATCTCGAGGGAGGGCGGCGGCGGCGGTCTTCCGACCATGCCGGGCCGAGTAGGTGGGCAGGAGGTGGTTGCCGCGGGGATGGCGGCGCGGATCCGCTTCCTCTTGGCCGGATCCGGGTCTCCCCGACGTGGCGTAGGTGGTTGCCGCGGGGATGGGCGTCTTGCGCTGAGGCATGCCCGCGCTTACAGTCCTGTGTAGTGCGTGCGGAGGCGGTGCTTGGTGCAGCGGTCCTCCCGGTGACGTCGTGGTGGCATTACTGCGCCCTTGGTTGGCGCGTCGGTGGTGCCATGGTGGCGCTGGTGATGGCGGCTAGCACTACTACTGCCTTTTATTTTCGGTGGCGGTTATTTTAGATTTTCGGTGAAGGTTTTTGCAACCGCCACCAAGCTAAGGTCACCGAAAATAGAAGGATTAATGGTGGCAGTTTTTATTACACCCGATAACCGCCACGGTAAATAAATAAATAAAAAAAATAAAAGAAAAGGTCTAGATCTAGGCTCAAATGGGCCTAGATCCGCTCGCGCCGCCGCCCGGGATCTGCCGGGCCGCCGCACCGCCGGGATCCACCGGGCCCCGGATTCACCGCTAGACGGGAGGGGAGTGGGGGGAGCGAGTGGGGGAGCGAGTGGAGACGGAATTGACGAGAGAATGAGGAGTGCTCCGGCTGGGAAGAGAGAAAGTGGGAGGGAGTTGTGCGGCTGTTGAGGGGGGGTGGGGGTTAGTGGGTTAGGGTTTCATCTTATTTTATATGCTCGAGGCGGTAATGGGCTCGTATGGGCTTGTCAGGCTGCAACTCTAGGCCTCATTAACCGTGGCAGTTATAATAACCGCCATGGTTAATAAAAAAATAACCGCCACGGTTAATCATGATATTAACCGTGGCGGTTTTTAGAAGCCCGCCACGATAAATATTTTTGAATTGTTGTGTAAAATCAATTTTGTAGTAGTGTAGGGTGAGGGCCGCAGTTCGTGTTGTGGTCGGGCTCTGTTCCTGGGTTGACTAGGAATTGAGCGTGCAGGCGGCTGCAGTTCGTTGCGGAGGCCACTGGAGACCCTTCGCGCCGTGGTGGTTGCAGAGCTAGCTCAACAGGGGTTGGGGCGTTGGTGGGCTGGGCGATTGGGCCTCCTTCCGATCCCAGCCCTCTTCTCCCCATCATCATCCCTCCTTCCTTGGGCTAGCTTCCTTGGTGAAGCAGGCACGATCTTCGGCTGGCTTCTCTCGGCGTTTCTTCTGGTCGGCGCCTCTGTGGGTGGTGGCTGGGCGGGGTGTTGCTGATCCTTCGCCGCAGTTTACCGCTGTGGTAGGGTTCGGTCTTCGTCGGTGACGATATTGGTGGTTTCTTGATATTGGGGCGAAAGCTTGGACGACGACGTCTGCGGACGCCGTTCCCTTCTTGGAGGCGTCCTTTCCTACATCTCCTCCTCCTACCATACTGGATGTTGCAGGTGAAAACCTCTCTTTGCGGGCTACCTTGTCGGCGCTTCTAGCGTCGTTTCCTTCTTGAAGGCATGGATAGGCTTTCTAGTTCCGCATTTGCTCCTTCCGTCTAGCTTTGGGTGTGCCAGGTGTGTGCGTTCTGTTGGAGGCTCGTGTTGATGACCCAATCCAACCGAGTTGTGCTTCATGTTTATTTTTTCTTCCATCCGTGTTGTTGATAGACAAGTAGTTTAGTGGGGTGTGTGGTGGCTCGTATCGATGTCCCAATCCGACCGGGCGTATTGATGGAGGCTCGTGTTGATGACCCAATCCAACGGAGCTGAGCTTCATGCTTATTTTTTCCAATCGAGTTGTTGTTTAGTGGTGCGATTTGTTGTACCAAGTGGTAGGTGGAGTGAAACACTCTAAGAGTTGACTTGGTACCTAGGTGTGCAGATGGAGTAGGGTACCCTCCACAATTGTATGTGTGGTTTTCGCAGTTTTCATTTCAAAAACTGGGCGAGAGGCACTTGCCTTCTTTTTTCTTTATTTGTCTAATAGAAATCGCGGCAAAGCTTTTGCCGTCCTTTGAAAAAAAAATACATGAGCTGTTTTTGCTTTGCTTATAATAATGATTTGGCAGTCTTTCTGATATGGCCATCGGCTTGTTCATATACTTACAGGTGGTAATATAAAATTGGTGCTGTTACTTGTAGCAGCCACACTGATACTGCCCCACAGCTCTGGAACTGCAACTGATGATGGGGCTGGGAACAGAAGGCTAGCGAAGCCCAGCTGTCCAGACAAGTGTGGCAACGTCAGCATCCTCTACCCCTTCGGCATCGGGGAAGACTGCTTTCGACAAGGATTTGAAGTCCAATGCAATCAATCTGATAACATCGCCACACTGAACTCTTCCGGCACACCTCTATTAGAAATCAATCTGACCTCCGGCGAGGCTCGCGTTCGGAGTCCGATAGCATGGCACTGCAGTTACACCGACGGTACGGCGTCGAACAATTTGGGGTTCTTTGAAGTTGATGGCACTTATTTCACGGTTTCTGGAACCAAGAACAAATTCACAGCAATTGGTTGTGCCACCGTTGCATATGTCACTGGTAAGAACAAGCATGATTACAACACTGCATGTGGATCATTCTGTGACGATGAGTATAGCATCGATAATAGCACAGAATGCTCTGGAATGGGTTGTTGTCAGACTACAATCCCAGGAAATCTGGATGACTTCTACTTCGGCTTCTCATCACCTAATGTAGAGAACACTCAAGTCTGGAATTTCAGCCCGTGCAGCTATGGGTTCATGGTCGAACAGGATATGTTTAAATTTGATCCTTCCTATGCCACATTCTCAAATTTTAAAGAAGAATACGGAGGCGGGGTTCCGTTGGTTCTTGACTGGGTGGTTGACAATAAAACATGTGTGCAAGCCAAGAAGAACCATTCCTTGTACGCATGCCTTGACAAGAACAGCGTATGCATCGACACGCCCGGTGGCCCGGGGTACCTCTGCAGATGCTCTCAAGGGTATGAGGGCAATCCGTACCTAGATGGAAGCTGCCAAGGTACGTACGATCACCATGCATCCATCTCCTGCCGATTCTCTCTCTTTTCGAATTACAAACGGTTTACTATTGATTTATTTTGCTGATTCTGTTCACTTGCTTTAAACAACAACAGACATCAACGAGTGTGATTCCCCATCGCTGTATCCTTGCCAAGGGAAATGCAAGAACAACATTGGAAACTACAAGTGTACATGTCCGTTCGGAACTCACAGCATGGATCCAAAGAATGCACAGTGCATTCCGAACGTCAAGATGATCATAGGTAACATATGCACCCCCCTAGAAAAATACGGTATAATAAAGAAAGGAATAATATTTATTAGATAACTAATGTGTCTGAAGTCTGAAGTTATGGTGATGTTTTGTCATTGAATCATATTTTTATGATTAAACTCGAACAACGATATGAAATCTTCCACTATCGAACCTGCCGATTTCCGTGAGGCCTTCGCGACACGGGAAAGCCCGTTTTCATCACGGGAAAGCCTATCCCGCGGTAAATCACGGGATAGCCGTGGCGGGAACGAAATCGACGGAAATTGCCCTTTCCCGTGAACACAGGTCATACCCACGGGATATCCTTTCCCGTGATCCCATTTAGCACACGGGATATACTTAACGGGGGTTTGGCAATCAGCGGGGAGGGGTAAAACCCCGTTATGGCCTCACGTGGCACGTGGCATGAAACGGCGTTTTGAGGTATCCCGTGAGCGTAACGGTGCAGCTCACGGGATATCCTCTCCCTTCCCCGTGTGTCAATGTCCGTTCACGGGAAATCTTTGGTCAATTTCCGTGAGCGAGTGCCACTCACGGAAATGTTTGGTCAATTTCCGTGTGTGGCTCACGGAAATTGACTTTTTTTTTTTTTTTTTTTTTGTTCCAAAGACATTGTTGGCACATATAAATATATATATACATACACAGATTTCATAATATCCATAATACCACATATATGGCGATAAATCCATAATACCACATATATATTACATCATATCCAACAAAGTCACAAGTTCAACCACATGTCCAATAGTGCAACCACAAGTTCACAAACTCACATAAAATCCAAGTTCACAAGTTCAAGTGCACAAGTTTTGAACCTAAATCATGACAAATTTACGGCCACGGCCTCCAACCTTCAAGCCGCGTTCCCAAGCGTCCGGTTGAGATTGGTTCGGAGTTGGGTTCGAGGCATGAGAATTTTCCCCGCACGTAGGCAAAGATAAATAGTTAGAAATTTGTGAGACAAAATTGAAGGTAGAATCTATTAACTTGAAAAAAAGAAGAGAAATAGTTAGAAATTTCGCAGCACCACCCCCCGCACGGAGGGCTTTCCAACCTGCAAGAAAACAACGGCTCGATGGCCGAGAACCACATGTCCACGTGCACATCTCATGGTGCATTCAAAACTCCAGATCATATCCATTCACATTCATATATGCATATTTCGAGTTACCTTGATGGTGTGGTACACCTGGCATCATGGCACGCCGGTCCCGATAGTCGTTGTGGACGTCCTGAAAGTCTGTATCGACCCACTTGTCCACCTGAAGCTCCCAGCAACGCCTATGCACCAAGCACCACTCCGGAATCACCTACAAGACACCAAGTATAACACAGATTATAAAAATCACATTAAGCATAATTAAACTTAGTATGAGCATTCAATATTTACCTCCATGTATTGTTCTTTGGTCAGATTCAGCGTTTTCCATTCATGCTTATCGAGCCTTCTTTTCTCCTTTAACGCGTACCACGTCCTGACGGCCTGGCCGCGTGCCTCGTACCACATGTCTGCCACATGCTTGAAACAGGCGTTTAGAGCCACTTCCTCCGCCTCAGCCTCGTATCCCTCCTCGCACTTGAAGTATTTCTGCACATAGAAGCAATGTAATAAGTCATTATTTCTAACATTAGAATTTGGAGCGATGTATTTGTACAGTGCGACATAGACTTACCCAAAACTCTTTGACCACACGAACAGCCTTGTTAGCATATTTAATGCCATCGTCATCATAGTTGTCCGAAATTCACAGTCTTGGTGGAACGACGTGACAGCATACTCTTCTTCGTCGATTTTAATAAGGCCAGGGTAGTGCTTCCTCACCAGAACACCAAGAATGCTGGCGGGCTGGCGTCCTTGAACCGAGTTCGCGGTGACAACAAAACCCCTGCCCAAATGATCAAGAATAACTATTAGTTCCTATTACGATTTCGACAGAACCAGCCCATGCACGGGGAGGTTTCCAATACCGCAAACAAAGCACACGGCACGATGGCCGACAATCACATCCACGGCACGATGGCCGACAATCACATCCAGGACATGAAGGAAAAAAACAACAACGAACTCACCACGGGGACGCGGGCGGATGACGGCGGTGCAAGGTGTGCCGGCGGCGGCGGCGGCGTCGGGACACGTCGCCGGCGGCGGCGTTGGGTCCCTCCCTTCTCCTTCCTTCCTCCTCCTTCCTCCTCCTTCTCCTCTCCTCCCTTCCTCCTCCTTCCTCCTCCTCCTCCTCTCCTCCCTTCCTCCTCCTTCCTCCTCCTCCTCCTCTCCTCCCTTCCTCCTCCCTCCTCCTTCCTCCTCCTTCTTCCTCCTCCCTTCTCCCTTCCTCCTCCCTTTCTCCTCCTGCCCGGCGCCCCCACGCCCCTCCTCCTTCCTCCTCTCCGCCTGGGCGCCCCTCCTCCCTTCCTCCTGCCCGAGGGGCCGGCGACGGCCGGGCGGCGCGGGCGCGTGCGGGCGCTTGAGGAAGCTGGGCGAGGCGCGGAGGGGAGGCGAAAAGGGCGGGCGGCCGTGGCGGGCGGGCGCGCGGGGGAGGCGGGCGCGTCGGAGGCCGGCGGCGGCGGGCGCGGCCGCCGCGGCCTTGGGGCGGCGCGGGGCGGCGGGGCGGCGCAGGCGTGTGTGTTCGTGTGTGTGTGTTGTGTGCGGTGTGTGTGTGTTCGCGTGCGTGAGAGTTGTGTGTGTGGGTTGACTATGTTTAAAAAAAAATAATTGCCCTTTCCGTGATGGATCCGGGCGGATCACGGGAAAGAAGGTGGATATCCCGTGAGCCGCCGGATCCATCACGGGGAAACCCGAGTTTTTTTTTTCAAAAATATCCGGCGCCCGAACCCGCAAGGCCGGTCCCACACATCCTTTCCCGTGAGCGGCTCACGGGATATCTAATTCCGTTCCCGTGAGCGGCCCGATCCCATCACGGGAAAGAGTAAAAAAAATGTTGAACCCTAATCCCGCCACGTGGGTCCCGCCAACGATTTCCGTGAGTCGTAAACGTGGGATCACGGAAATATCTTAGATTTCCGTGAACAACTCACGGGGAAAGGAGTTTTCGTAAATAAATTTTATTTCTATCTCTTTCTTTTTCTAGCATATATATTTTGAAACTTTGATCATGATAACTTCATAAATACCTTTCCACATACACTCACCAATCCTAATTTCATCCTTGCGCAAAAAATTGACCATTATTTCATGTGGTTCTATCTCTATTTGCATTTACTTAATCGCAACAAAAAATTATAATAATTACAAAAATAATCCAAAAAAAATTCTCGAAAATAGACATGACACAATATTTGAGGTCTATTGCATATAGAAAAAGTTTCGTAGCCAAACCACAACTTGATCGTCACATTGACATGAAATCACACTAGATCACTCTCAACAAACATGAAGCTTCTACGTAGATGTTGGAGCTTGTGAACATCGTATGTGCCAACTTGTGTGAAACGTTCCCAATTTTTATCATAGCCTCGGCATAAGATATCATGACATATTATCAAATTTCATGATTTTTTGCACATCGGTTTATTTTCTAGAATTTTTAAACCACTCGAACAGGGATTAGAGTTGATGATTTCGTATTAAGATGTTCCGATTTCATTATTTTTTTTAAATGTAAGGCCTTACATTGTGTTGAGTATGAGGAATATAAATTTTCTACTAATTTTTTTCAAAAATTTGAAGCACTTGTAGTTCAAATTTGTTCTAATTTCATAAATTCCCATAAAAGAGAATAATTAACTAAATATATCAAATAAAGTCAATAATTCACAAAACTTTAATATTGAGTGTCATATGATGTGCAACAAGTGTAGAAAAAGTTTGGGGATGAAAATCCAAAAAAAAAAAACATTTCCCGTGAGTTTATTTCCCGTGAGCGGAGTACCGCTCACGGGAAATGGGGCCCTTTCACGGAGGCCTACTATTTGGCCCACGGAAAGCCTGCTCCCACGAGGAAAGGGATATCCCGTGAGCTTGACGGTGTTCTCACGGGAAATCGACACGTAGGTGACGGAGGGGCGGGGGCTCACGGTGGTTAGCTTTCCCGTGAGCCCATTTCTCACGGAAACCGGATGGGGCTTTCCCGTGAACTATGCCTCACGGAAATACGTTTTCCCGTGAACTTTTATTTCCCGTGATGTTTTCTCTTAGCTCACGGGATAGGTACTAATTTCCCGTGTTTTGTTCCTCTTAGCTCACGGGAAAGAGTTTACACACGGATAGCGCTGGAATCGGTAGTGTTCAATAAGGTAAAAAGGATACATGAAAAAGTCTACTTATATATGCTTTTCTCAAGACAAAATCCACAGATATATTATCAGTCACCTTTTTGCACAGTAGCGACATTGGTTATGATATAATTTATTTACCTTGCATCCAGTAGTGGTAGGGCTCCCCGTGGTAACTGGTCGTTACCAAGTTTTATGTATGTTGGTTGAAAATCCTTTTTACGTTTAATGAAAACGCGTGGTCTCAAAAAAAAAAAAAAACCCTAGAGTGTGATAAAATTTTATTCTAACATGAACATATAGCAATACCATTTATTTCAGTTGCGCATATAAATTTCAATATAGGTCACGGAAATATATGACCACTTATTAATGGCATAATGTGTGTGAAAACATATTAAAAATTATATTAAGATATTAACTTGATAATGCAAAACATAGTAGATTTGGGAAAGGTTGTAAACTGACATCAAAATCCTCCTCTTTTTTAGGTTTTGCCATCGGCTTAATCTTCCTCATCATTTTTGTATTCATTTTGATGAGCAAGTTTGAAAAAATAAATTGGCCAAAGAAAAGGCAAGATTCTTCAGACAGAATGGGGGTCATATATTATATCAGCAGATCCTCTCCAAACAAGTTGACACAGTTATCATATTTTCTATAGAAGATCTAAAGAAGGCAACAGACAATTTCGACAAGAGTAGAGAGATAGGCACAGGGAGCCATGGCACTGTATACAAGGGCTTTCTAAGGAACAACAAGGTGGTTGCTGTCAAGCGTTCAAAGAGTATTGATGTGGCCCAAACCGATGAATTCGTGCAGGTGATTAGTATACTTTCACAAATCAACCACAGGAATGTGGTCAGGCTTCTAGGTTGTTGCTTAGAAGTGGAGGTTCCCATATTAGTGTATCAATTCATCCCAAATGGAACTCTCTTTCACTTGATCCATGATAACAGTGCTGGGACACCTCTTTCATTGGAAGTTCGACTCAAGATCGCCGAAGAATCTGCTGAAGCGCTAGAATATTTGCATCTGTGCACCAATCATTCCATTGTCCATGGAGATGTGAAGTCTCTAAACATTCTCCTAGATGAAAACTACACAGTAAAAGTGACCGACTTTGGGGCATCAAGAATTCTTTCCAAGGACGCAGTTCAACTCATGATAATGGTGCAGGGAACTTTGGGCTACCTGGACCCTGAGTACTTGCAAGAGCGTAAACTCACCGAGAAGAGCGATGTGTATAGCTTTGGAGTTGTGCTTTTAGAACTCATCACAAGGAAGACAGCAATATACTTCGAGGGCCCGGGTCAGGAAGGAAAAAGCCTTGCATCATCGTTCATACAGGCAATGAATCAGAATAGAATTGAAAGTATGCTGGACACTAGCATACTGGATGTCGGAATGGAGGGATTGCTCCAAGATGTTGCTGAGCTAGCCAGACTGTGCTTGAGTTCCGAAGGGAAGGCGAGGCCTTCCATGAGCCACCAAGATGTTGCTGAGCTAGCCAGACTGTGCTTGAGTTCCGAAGGGAAGGCGAGGCCTTCCATGAGACAAGTGGCTTACAAGTTGAAAGCTATACGGAGTACATGGAGAGAGATATTGTTGCTTAAGCACGAAGAGACTCAGCGTCTGATAATTGAGAGGTCATCAGGCATGGATCCAATAGTAGGTGAACTGGAGCCTAGCATGACCTATTCGGCACAAATGTTGGGGCTGGATATCGAAACTACACCAAAGGTTGACCATGCCGATACTACAAGCTTGGGACAAGAATATGAAACATGTGTTGCTACAAGTTTGAATATTATTACCATGTCGTAATACATATATAGTATATAGTTATTGAGTTGATGGACGTGTAATCGAGCTGCCAAACAATATAAATTTATAATCCCATTAGAGATTTTACCAAAACTTAGCATTTATAAAGCGTTGTCTAGTCAAAACACGGCACTTTATTAGGCTTGTAGCTTACCTCATATATATTTTTGTAATAATGGGTACATCAACTGAGTATCTTTATTTTTGCTGAGATGTTTGTTTATTTTTTCCTGATTGTTGCATTGAGGATTTCAAGAGTATTGCGAACACATGGTTGATTTAGGTCAAATGTGTTTAGTTGTGTGATTGAGTGATTGTCAACGGTCAACATTTTACTTCTATTTTTTTATTCTTTTTATGCTTCGGCTATATTCACCGGCACACGTGGAGTGTGTCGAATACATATCTCTTGGTTTGTGTTGTACAGGTGTGGAGCCCGGAGATGGTAGTAATTTGACGGCGAGGTGAAGGGGCCAAGGAGAACGTGTCGAGCCGACGCATTGTGGAGGTGAAGGACGGACGTGAGGCTTGGATCGAGGGACCGGATAGGTGGGTGGCTAGCCATGGTGGCTGACACTGGGACATCGATGAATGCAAGAGGACATGGTGGGACCATGTCGATCGGGTCAAGACGGCCGGCGTGCAAGCGAAGCGGGCGGCTCGGATGACTTGACGACTTCGAGGCAGTCAAGACCCGGTGGCATGCGTCGGAGGTTTGGACCTCAAAACCACCGGTGGCTGGTTTCGTGGTTTGGGCCTCAAAACTATGGGCATGGGTTTGGTGGTTTGGGTCTCAAAACCATCGGTGGCAGGTTTCATGGGTTTGGGCCTCAAAACCCGGGCGGATGTTCCGGTGGACGGAATGACGGCACGTGGCGGCATCGAGGAGTTCGCATCGAGTCGGCTACCGGTGAGAAGGCGCGTTGGCCGTCGGATCAGAAGATATCCAAGTCCGACCATTGTATCCATAGGGGTAGAGTAGTAATAGCGCGATCACTAGGACTTGGGCTATAAATATCAAGGCAGTCCCTTCCCCAGACTTGCATCTCTAGTTTCCAGTTTCAGTTAGGGTTTCCTAGTCTGTAGTTGTTCTGAGTGGGAGAGGTCCAGACAACTATTTTGTGAATCTGTTCGTAGGAAGCACACCCCTCAGTGTGTGCATGCCCTCTGGGCTTTTGGGGTCAGATCGATTCACTTGTGCTATGATTTTGCTCTGTGTTTCTGTGTTCTTGTGTTCTATTTTCGTAGCCTTTTTCTCCTCCCCTCTTCTAGTGCTCGATTCTTCGTTTGGGGTTCGTTTCTTGCGATTCTTTTTGCTGCAATCCTATCACAACCAAGTAACTAAGTGTTTTACCGGAGGAATAGGATTGAAACCACTTGTGTCCACGGATTGGAGTGATTTTGTGTTCATGTCTCAAAAGTTCATTTTTATTCCGTGATTTGATTTTTGCCTTCGCTTGGTAAGGTTCAGATTTTTCTTGAGGAATTCGGTCATCTACATGTCTAGATCATCTGGCTCAAATCTTGTGACCTGAGATGGAGTTTTGATCGAGTTTGGATTGATTTGGTGTTCTTGGTGAACTTGCTGTGTACAGCTCGAAAATACTGAACATGTCCAATATAGATACCAGACTTGTTGGATATTTTTTTACCTTCGTGTTTTGAGCTCAAATTTTGTGGAGATGTTCCCCATGGTGTATAGAAGCTTAGGTTAAATGCTCATGATTTTTAGACATCATTTGGTGGGGTTTTCACTTTTTCTCCCATAGTACATTGTGCTGTTGAATACCGGACAAGTCCGATATCCATACCGGACAAGTCCGGTATAAGCCTGGGTGTTTGCTGAATACCGTACAAGTCCGATATTCATACCAGACAAGTCCGGTATAAATCTAGGTGGAGTCTTGTTGCTATTTTTGTCTGATTCTTTGGTCAATTGCTTTGGAGCTCTTTCGGTTGATCCGCTGTGCCTCTACAACATCTTCTAGGGCATCCACCTAGGAATCTAGGTCGTGATCATCCGTGGTTTGGTTGGTTTGAGTTTGAGGAGGCGTGAAAGGTACAAGTTCAAGTTTTCGAATTGCTTCTCTTCTCTATATCAAAACTATTTTATGATTGTTTCTTCCACGTGATGAACTTGGCCAGGGTTTAGGGCCTCTAATTCTTGCAGTCATGGCGAGTTCCGGATCGGATGCTATCCCATCTCGGAAGCAGTAGGTTTTCTACTCGTGTTACATTTCTAAATATAATTGTACTGCTCCTCGACACGTAAGACCTGGCACACAATGCAACAAGGAATAAGATCCTATATTCACTTATGTTTGATCGAATTTTATAAAAAAATTATACAAATGTACATGACAGAACTCTTTGCTTCACTCTTTGGGTCACACACAATGCAACAACCAATCAAACTCATTGACTCTTTGCTTCACTAATGTAATAATCCCCACAAGTTACACCAAAGCCAAACCAAAAAGAATAACCTTACCTGTTCTAAAATATAGTTTATCTTGGATTTATCCTAAGTCATTTTTTAAATTTTGACCAAAACTTTCAGAAAAAGAAAACATTAATAGCTATAGTTTAAATAAATTCACTATCAAAATATATTTCATGAAAAAAATCAATAAAAAATAATTTCATGTTACAGATACAGATTGGAGTAAATTTTATAAGTTTGACATAATTATTAGAGAAGTTGTACTTGGGACAAAACCAAAGTGCACTATAACTATATAATTAGAAAACAAGAAGTGTATATATTTAACTACACAACCAAATTATTTTTTTCTGACAGATTGAGCCTTCATTCAACTCAGTTAACCGACTAGTTGTGCCAACTTCTGCTATCAGCACGACGGCATAATATGGACTATGGAGGGAGTATATATAGAAAACAATGTGTCAACTGCGGCCAATCGACATCATCAGTAGGTCAACTGCAAAGACCGTGTCAAAATATATCCCTACATATAGATAGAAAACACAGTAATGTCCCAATTGGTCACCAATGCAAGTCATCAGCAGAATCGTTTTCACAGTGAGCACACTCTCTGTATGCCTTTATATACGGATAGTAGGTCGACTGCTTGGTCTCAAACAGAACGAGCTTAGAATCGTTTTGGCTAGCTATAGTGCTCTCATTCTTTCTTCTCAAAATTAATAGGTGGAATACTGCCAATTATACATTTTATACAGGTGGAAAAACCACCGTCTTCCATATCTGCTGGTAAGAATTTCTAGCTGCTCCTCATCTCCATCGTAAATGATTTAATCAATTATACTTTGGAGAGCATCCATGGTGATTTTCTGTCCTCCAAAAACTTTGTCCGCGATCGGTAGCTCTCTAGCTATGAATATTTAGGAATTGGCATGTAGATTACCCTTCTATTCCATTTGACAAATTATTCTCACTAGTGGGAAGTTATTTGAGTTCTTATCTTAGGGTAAAGACACAAAGATAAAGGGATAAAGTTAAGAACTGTGACTCAACCTTTTCAGCTGAATTTGTATAATATGCAATATTGTCCTATTTTTTTGCCTATCTATTTGGTACACAGAAATAAATTGATGTTAGCAAAATGTAAGAGAATAGATTGGTGGTTCTTTTTTATAATTCAATTATTGATTATTACTATTATTATTATCGCCACCATTTTGTTACAAATATTTGATGTTTTGGACATAGGCTTGATATACATAATCTCAGTCTGACAACAATTCATAATCTATCACTATGTTATTACGAAATTCAATAAATATGCAATAACATAAAATGGATTAGAAATTCTAACTTAAACATTTCAGTAGCATACAAAGTTTGGAAATGTGATCACCTTATATATATATGGTTGTCCAAACCATTATTTACTAGAGGACATCATTGCAAATCAAAACTATTCCCGTTTCTCGTTCTGCATTAACAAATGCAAAACACTAAAAATTGTATTCCTATTATAAGTTATCACTTTGGATAGTGACGCGGTCATGAACGCAACACACTGATTTTGTCAATCGTTTGTGTACTTGTATATATCAATGTTTAGATTTATAATGTGTTGGCAATATTTTTTTAAAAAAGTTTGAATATGTCTACTAAAAGCGTCAACCAGTATGTGGTGGAGAGTGAAGACAAGGGATGTGTACTGTCGTTGGCCCTCTAGAAGAAGTAAGAGATCGCATATTTCTGACTTCAGAACAGGCGTCAAGGACACATGTAATAAACGAATATTAGTTAGGGGTAACAAAACTAATAAACGAGATATCATTTTGTGCCAATGGTGGATAGGAAAAGGTAAAGGGATAAATGTTTGACGCATTGGCAATGACGCACGTTTGAATCGTTCTGTCGAAATGATCACATATATAGGAGTACGTAGGATGACATTGACATGGGTTAGGTACGAGAGGAAGGAACTATTCAACGGGCATTCGAGTAATACTCTCTCCACCTACTGAAAAAATAAATGGTTGCTCTGATCAGAGGCCATATATGATCTCATCAACACACCTGATGTGATGACTATATTGGTACTATAAAATATACGAAAACTTCCATCAAGATAATAATATTCTGAAACTAATTTTTAAGATAAATCCGGCCATATTTAGCTGGCTCCACCCTTCTAGTAAAAAAAGGTTTCTCCCTATGCAACTTCTCTTGGAGAACCGTTTTGTGAAATAGCATTTTACCTCCTCCGATCCAGTTTATAAGGTGTAGTCTGCTGACATCCAAACATATATGGATAGAATAATCAATACTTCACACATGTGAGCTATACATGATAAGATGCATCTAAAAGTCGATATCTAACTCTTATTATTAGAAGTGTCCATCTCTAATTTGGATGAGCTATGACCAATTTTTTTTTTTTAGGGTCGCTCTCCGTGCAGCTATGACTAATTTTGAGTTGCTATGCCCTTGCATATCAAACAAAGCCTTTGCCTCTGGCCCATCCGATTATGATAGCTTACAGAGACCAGGCCGAAGCGCGTTTTGTATTCATATGAAATTTACTCAGCTAGATTATTATATATAATATGGTCATTACGTGCAGGTAAAATGCTGTTAATACTAATTTTGGGGGCCACTCTGATGCACAACATTGCAGTTGATGGTGCTTGGGCTGATCCTGCTGGGACCGGGGACAACAGCCTAATAGCCCTACCCAACTGCCAAGATAAGTGTGGCAACGTCAGCATTCCTTACCCGTTCGGCATCGGGCAGGGCTGCTTCCGGAGCACTTCCTTTGAAGTCAGATGCAGGGATGACCAAGCTTATATTAAGATGTGGCAAAGTTTCAAAGACCCGGTACTAGAGATCAATGTTCTCCAAGGTGAGGCACGCGTTCAGAAGGATTGGAGTGTATCATACTATCATGGAGCTGCTACTACGGGGAACCGAACACCACCAGCGATGGGATAAAATACGTGTGGTGGGGATCACTTGGGAAAACTTACGGGAAACTTGTTACGAAGCCAAGAAGAACAAATCATCATATGCATGTAATGCCACAAACAGCGAATGCGTTCCCGCGCGCAGTGGCCTAGGGTACCTCTGCAACTGCACTCAAGGTTATACGGGCAACCCCTACATCGGAGGGTGTCAAGCTCAGCACCCATGCATCTCCTCTCCGGTCTCCATAATCTCTAGCCAGCTACTTTCCCCTTTTCAGTTTGCACTTTGCAACGATTTATTTTCCATCTGTACTGATTTTTGCTTATGTGCTTTTGATGATTTGCCAGTAATGATTAACATATGATTGGTCCCACTCACTTAATTTTACAGATATCGATGAGTGTGCTTCACCATCCATGTATCCTTGCTATGGTACCTGCACCAACACGAATGGAAGCTACAGCTGTTTATGCCCAGCAGGAACCCAGAGCAATGATCCCAGGAATTCACCCTGCACTCCAATCCCCAGCTCCAACCAGCTTCAAGTGAAGGTGGTTATAGGTACATTTTCCATGCCCAACTAACAACCTTTATCCGTAGTCATTTTCCCAATTGTCATCCTAGCAAAACAAAATACAGATACTAAGGTAAACATACCACCACTATAAATACACATATGATGCACACTAACAGTTTGTTTGGCTACACTCATATCCACCACAATTCATAATTCCATATGTCAAAGCACTCCAACACACATGGATTAAAGGCGAATACAAGTGCCGCCTAACAAGATCGCCGCCAAACAAGATCTAAACGGATTTATTTTGATTCCAATGGACAGAGGGTACAACAACTTTTATGCCATTTACCCTTGCTCTACCTTTACATTTTTTACATTAAGAGCTTGTTCATTTCGGCCGGATCAAGCTAGGATTCATTCCGGCTGATGGATTCTTCTATAAATGTAAACCAACAATCCGGCCAGAACTATTCATGGAGGCTAAACCCCTGGAACCAAACGAGGCCTAAGGAATATGAAACATTCCAGCCTCCCACATTCACCAGTGAAGTATAGCTGTTCAATACAAAATGCTTAGTACTTTGACTGCACTCTATCATAAGGCAATAGGAAAATTCAACTCAAACAAGACTAAAAACTCGAGTCTCAATCCGGTTCCTATTTCTCCATTGAAACTTGTTGAAGAGCTCCATCACAATCACTTCCACCATTTTACATCCGTCCCTCAATGTAGATCTTTTTTTTTTTCTTTCGATAGTGGTGACCATTGGACGATCCAATATATCCCCCTAAAGATGAACTGCAAGAATGAGCCAGGTATGGTTCTTTTGAAGACATCATTGTATCCTTTTACTCAATCCGGTTCTTTTGAAGAATGAGCCAGGTATTTCAACATAGAACTGCAGTACCTGTTAAAATCTAATTTCTGACCTTAGAAGAAAAACTTGCAAATTTGTTCTGCACTTGCTCCGAGGCATTTGTTCAACACTTCCAAATTTAGAATTCCCAAACCTCACATGCACTTTGGTTTACAAAGAAAACTCCATCATGCTAATCTATATTTCTTTTTATGCTCATCAATTGCCAAAAAAAAAACTTGATCTATAATAATCCAACTTCTTTAGGATTCCTTTAGGAATTGCTAAAAAGACAATATAAATGTTGTGGAGGCTTGATAATACCGTATTGATTAACACAACCTTCCCTCAACTGAGAATTACTTGCCTTTCCAACTACTAAAGTTTTTTCTAAAACCGTTCCTCAATTACCACACAATCCTTATTCAGAATTCTACTGTAATGCATAGGGATTCCAAAATACCTGAAAGGAAATGTCTCTTCCCTACAACCAAAAAGCTCCACATAGTCCCTATTTCTTTCCTTGGCTGCGCCAAAGCAAAAAGACACCTTTATGAAAATTAATCTTGAGGCCAGATAATTTTTCAAAGGTACATAGTACCAATTTCAAGTTCTTTGTCTCTTCTAAATCATTATCCACAAAAATGATGGTACCATCTGCATATTGAAAGACTGATAAACCTTCCTCTACTAGGTTTGGTATACATATGCATGCTATATATGATATGTCATCAATAAAATCATAATACTGAACACCAGTTTTGTTGTCCTCATGAATTATATTTTTCTTGTACTTCTTTTGTTTCAAAAGTTTCTCCCTGTTGTAATCAGGGCCAACTTTAAATAAGTAGTTGTGTAACAAATTCTGATAAAAGAACTGTTATTGCATATTTGCATACCAATAAATAACCTGAAAGCAGAGGCAAACCCAGCAGAGTGTATCGTCGGGGGTCTTTAACATTGCAAACTGCAAGGATTTTGCATGTCGCAGAACAGTCTATAGATAGCTGTGATTTTCCACTGATTTCCCAAAAATCGTCAGGTCAGCTGACCCCACAAAAGAGCCTTGCTCCGCTATTGCCCCAAACTATGAATTGTACAATTAATTAACCACTGATTTCTCTTATTTTTACATTTAACATGATAACACAATCATCAACACATGAGTATATATTAAAAAACGAAACCAGTAGAAAGAACCCTTATGGCATCACAAACACTACAAATCATTCAGATAAATGTTGGAAAAAGATTATATAAAGTTTAAATTTTGAAATACTGAAACACATATATGATCTACTTAGAAAAATAAACGGAGGAACTAGAAAGGAAGAGTGTTGATCTTTTTTTATTTTTTTGCGAAGTGTGCATAGTAGCCATGCGTCGAGATGAACTGACGATGTTGACAACATTTTTTCTTAGGTACTTCTATCAGCTCTGTCTTCCTAATCGTCTGTGTCTCTGCTCTGCTGATCCATCGTCAAAAAAGGAAGCTGGCAGAAGAGAAGAGAAGGTTTTTCAGAAAAAATGGTGGTCATATACTATACCAACAAATACTATCAAAACAAATTGATACAGTGATAATATTCACAGTGGAAGATTTGAATAAGGCTACAAACAATTATGACAAAAGCAGAGAACTAGGCACAGGAGGCTACGGTACCGTCTACAAGGGCATCTTAGAGGATAACAAGATAGTAGCTGTGAAGCGCTCAAGGGTTATGAATGTGTCCCATACCGAAGAATTCATTCAGGAGATTATTATTCTCTCTCAAATCAATCACAAGAATGTGGTCAGGCTTATAGGTTGCTGCTTGGAAGTGGAAGTGCCTATACTAGTGTATGAGTTCATCCCAAATGGAACCCTCTTTCAACTGATACACGATAACCATAATCGACAACCTGTTTCGCTAGAAGTTCGTCTCCAGATAGCCCAGGAATCTGCCGAAGCTTTGGCATACATGCATCTCTCCATGAACCGCCCCATAGTCCATGGAGATGTGAAGTCTCTAAACATTCTTCTGGATGAAAACTACATGGCAAAAGTGACCGACTTTGGGGCATCGAGGTTGCTTCCCAAGGATGAAGCTGAGCTTATAACAATGGTGCAAGGAACTCTAGGTTACCTAGACCCAGAGTACTTGCAAGAACGGATATTAACTGAGAAAAGTGATGTTTACAGCTTTGGAGTTGTCCTTCTGGAATTGATCACAGGAAAGACCGCAATATACTACGACTACGAGGGTCCCAATAGGGAACGAAAAATCCTTGCACCATCTTTCCTGCTAGCAAAGAGAGAGGACAAAGTTCAAGGCATCTTGGACACTAGCATAATGGCCGTCGGAATGGAGGAATTACTCCAAGAACTCGGTGAGCTAGCCAGCCTGTGCTTGAGTTCCAGGGAGGAGAGGCCTTCGATGACCCAAGTGGCCGACAAATTGAAAGCTATACGAAGTAGCTGGAGACAGATATTATTGCTGAAACACAAAAGAGACTCAGCGTTTAATAATTCAGAGGTCATCAAGCATGAATCAACAAGTAGGTGACCTGTCGGCTAGCATGTTGTATACAGCACAAATGTTGGGGCTGGATATCGAAACACCACATGTTGACCGTGTTGATACTACAAGCTTGGGACAAGAATATGGGACGTGTGTTGCTACAAGTTTTTGAATATCATTACCATGCCTGTAGTAGTACATATATATATATATATATATATATATATATATATAGTCGCTGAATGTGTAATCGATCGAGCTGCCAAACAATATAAATACAGTATACATAATCCCATTAGATCATACCAAAACTTGGCGTTTAGGCGTTGTCTACTCACGATACTGTAGGCTTGTAGCTTAGCTCATATTGCTGTAATAATGGTTACATCAACTGAGTATCTTTATTTGTGCTGAGATGTTTGTTTATTTTTTCCTGATTGCATTGGGGATTTCAAGAGTTTTCTTTTCTTTCTCTCTATATCAAAATATGTAGGATTTATTCAATGTTATAAACTTGGCCAGGGAGTAGTGAATAGCACTGTTCTCATGGTACTTGTCAAAATATAAAGTATTGAGCTACACCTTCATATTAATCTTTTCTAGTCTCATAGGAAAACATTGCTGGTGAGCAATAAAGAATTTAAGATGATGAAGTTCATGGTGAACAATAAATAAAGTAGGGGAAATTGCTCATAATCTCGCCTTGACACAAGATGCGGAGTTAACAAGCCTGAAGCCCAAACACAGTCTAGTGATCCAGTCCTAGAGGACAAAGTATCAAAGTATGAACTACACACTAGATGATTCTGGTAACTAGAGTAAATAGGTCTTGTAGGTTTAGTGCATATAAATCACGGAAGGTTGAAGTTGGTTTGACATACCTGGTGATGTCAAATTAAACACAGCAGAACGATACACGATACATGCGTCGATGACCAACCGACAACCGAGAGTGAGGCCGGAAGCAACCATGCTTGTCTACCCGCCCTGCATCGCCGAACGCCCGATGGCTGATGCCCCGAACCCGCAGGGGTCTTAATCAGCGCGCGCCGGGCGGCACGGTCTTCTTGCTCCTCATCATCCGCACCAGCACCAATCTTTCTCCACCCTCTCCGCCTCGAGCTCGAGCACCGCCCGGGTCGCCGGCGACCTGAACACCCCGCCCGACCTTCTCCGCCCTTCACTAATCCCAATCGAGCACCTTGTCGGCAACTGCACGCCCCCGCCGCCGATTCCACCCAACCGGCCGGATATCTCCCACGACCCGGTTGTCGTCGCCTCACCGCGCGTCTCGCTCGCCGCCCACCACCACCGGCAGTCCGGCCGCCACCCTCCGGCCCTCATTCTAAGCCCACCGGCCATGGAATGGATGACCACGCCACTGGCCACACCACCCGCCCCTACCCCGTCCCCGTGCCCCTCCTTCCTCGGCCACGACGTCGTCGTGCACACCACTCTTCAGTCGGCGGCGCACGCGCGGCCGGTAATGATTTGGGCCCGAACTGCAAGTCTAGCAGGCCATGGATGCCAATGGGTGTCGGCGAGGAGCAGGCCCAGCCCACATTAACGGAGGCCCGTCATATAGCGTGTGTGACCGGGTGAGGAGGTGCCGGCCCCTCAAAAAAAAGTGAGGAGGTGCCTACTGCATGGCCCACACTTGAGGCGACACGCACTTCACTCTGGGCATTCGATTAACCAAAACCGATCGATTTGGTTCTTTGGTTATCTAGCCAATTCGGTTCCCTAAGAAAGACACACCGATCGGTTCTAGGAAAATTTAAAGAGCAATGAAGCATGAAACAACAGTACAAGCGTACATCATAAACTAAGCAACAGTTCACCAACACTCTAACGGTTCTGAAAGAACAGTCCAGCACTTGATGTATCTGTTGCGGCGGTGTGTCCTGCCTGCCACCTGCCCCCCTGTGTCCTGCGCAGGCTGCGACGCTGGCTGCCGGTGCTACAGGCCTGCAGCGTCGGTGTCGCGGTCTCGCGGAGGGAGGGGATGGCCAGCCGCTAGGCTGCAGCGTAGGGGGACTCGGAAGTCTTGGTCATGGAGGCCGGAGTGGAGTGGAGAGTTGGGAGCCGCGGTGGACGGGGGGAGGGAGGGGAGTGAGACCGTGGTCGCGGGAGCCACGCCGACGCGTGATGAAGAGCGGACGGTGTGGGGTTGGGTTCGAGTTCGGGGGGGGAGGATGGGTGAGGGTGAGGGGAGGAATGTTGGGTTCAAGGCTATCGGTATTGGGCTGGCTGGGTTGTATGTTTAAGCTATCTCGACATAGGCTTCATAAAATTTGGTTAGTTTGGGTCATTCGGTTAACCGGGCCCGAACGGATCCGAACCGAAATAACCCCCCGATCGGTTCGGTTTTCAGTTTGGTTCTCGGGTTTTTAAAAAAGATCACGCCCTAAGGACCAAGGCGGAAAGCTGAATCAAAACGGCGACTCCTAGCGCCCTGCTCATGCCGACGGACGTTTAACACGGCAGCGCCGACTGTTCAGTCTGTTCCGTTGGGCTAACGTGACGGAGACGGTTGAGATCGCAGAGAAGCATCAGAATCTCACCGGGATTCGCCTGCGGGTGCTAGTTGAGGTGGAGGAGCGCTGAGTGAGCTGGCTCGCCACGGCGAAGGGCGGAACGGCGGTGCAGCAAGGCGACGGAGGCAACGGAGCGCGGCCACGCCGATCGGCCGGTGTGTGCTGGCGTGGGCGTGTGGATGGCGGAGTGCTAGGATGCGCATGCATGCCGGGGTGGTACAGTAACGGGGCTGGAGACGAAGAGGATTGCGGCTTGGATTGCTCGGCTGGTGAAAGAATGGGCTGGGGTCCTCTCTCTTTGTTCTTGCAAACCAGGGGTGTTTAGTTGGTGAAATATTTTGGGTTGGACTATCGAAAGCATTTTTCGTTTTGTATTTGGTAATTAGTGTTCAACCATGGACTAACTAGGCTTAAAAAAGATTCGCCTCGCACTTTTCAGCCAAACCGCGGTAATTAGTTTTTTATTTACCTATATTTAATGCTCTAAAAATACGATAAGAGATTCGATGTGACAGGAGCGTGAAAGCACTTTTTGGGTTACTATAGTAGCAACTGAACACCGAAGTTTTACGTAGGAGGGGCGGCTTGTGTGCTGGCTCTGCGCTATTTCATCAGCACCGCACCACTCGACGTACTCCCTCCGCCCCTTTATGTATGTCGTCAGGGAAGCGTGTGCGTGAGAGGGTAACACGGTTTTCTAGAGACGGACATTTAGGGACGGAGGGAGTATATCTTCACTCGAGGCCTTATGGCTAAAGTTTTGCCAAAAAACTTGTAAATTTTTAGACTCTCTCCATCACATCACATTAAGGCCTCGTTTAGATGGCAAAATATTTGCCAAAAGCAATCATTTCGAACTCATGTAGCACACTTTGAAGACGCGTTTCATTTGTTTGTGGTAAATATTATCCTACTATGGGGTAACTAGGCTCAAAAAGATTCGATCTCGTAATGTACATCTAAACTGTGTAATTAGTAATTTTTTTTTTTACCTACATTTCATGCTCGAACATATGTCTTTTGGTGTATTTAATGTGATGTGATGGAGAGAGAGTCTAAAAATTTGCAAGTTTTTGGCAACTTTCTTGCCAACTAAACAAGGCCTAAATACATTAAAAGACATATGTTCGAGCAAGTAAATGTAGGTAAAAAAATAACTACTTACACAGTTTTGTTGTAAATCACACGATCGAATCTTTTGAAGCTAGTTAGTCCATGATTGGACAATGTTTACCAAATACCTAACGAAAATGCTACAGGAGTTAGATGGTGCTTTTTGGCAAATATTTTGCCATCTAAACAAGGCCGGTCTCTTCGCAATTTGCAAGTCTCCTCTGCCATCGTCCGGTCCACGGTATAGGACATCAAATCGTGAGACAGTTGCTTTCCATCATCGATTTCTTTGTTGGTGGCAGCGCATGCATGCAGCTGGTCAGCAGCGCCATTTCCTGCCATTGCGTGTGGGTGGGGTTAGCCTCTACTCACAAATAAACACAATTTTTTGACTTCAACAATTAATTCCCGTTTAACTGTTCGTCTTATTCAAAAAAATTTAATAAATATTATTTATTTTATTATAACTTACTTTTTCGTTAGAGATATTTTCATAATGATTTATTTATTTTATTATTTTTATAAAAATTTAAATAAGGCGAATGGTCAAAAAGGATTTGTAGAAGTCAAATAATTGTATTTATTTGTGAGACGGAGGGTGTACAGTTCGGCTGCCGTGGTCGGGGTGACTTTTCGTCAACTCAATAGATGTTTGAAAAGCAACGTCAACTCAATACTTGTCAAAAAAAATGGTGGAAAGCGGATTTTCGATTGGTGTAATGCAACCCGAAAGTGGCTCTCATGGACAACCGGTAAAAAAATCAAACAGGACCAAGTCCTCGTTGGCAGATTACTAGATCAGATTCCTTGACTAATCAGCATGGCAAAATGAAAGCCACCCGACTACCCAAGAACCCATTGGTATCAGAAATATACATCGATCGCAGAAATGAAGTCAAATATAGGTACCGTCAAACCGTCAAATACTCTGAAGCAGCGTGGTACCAGAGTTGATACTCCTATCTATCTGCAGTCAGTCATCACCGCGCTAAGAGCATCTCCAGTCACAGCCTCTAAATTAGGCCCTTAAATTTTTATTTACAGGCTGAACAAAAAGAATTAGGGGCTTAAACTAGCTTCCAACTCCAGTGGAACAAAGGCGCCGAGACCCTATCTCCTCCCAGAAAAAGAAAAAAAAAAAACTACCGTCCATGGCGCTCCTCGCCACCACGCGCCTCCGTCCGCGGCGCTCCTCGCCACGCGGCGCCGGGCGCGGGCTCGCCTCCTAGCCGCCATCGCCGAAGTCCGTGATCAGGGCGACCCCGCGCGCGCCACCGCCCCGGGTGAGCCGATTCTACTCGCCGGCCGTCGGCCGGGCTCACCTCTGCCCGAGTCAAGGCTGCCGCACGCGCGGCGGCGGCGGGCGTCCCCCTCGGCGGCGCGCGGCGGCAGCTCAGCCCGAATCAGCGACCTCCCACGCGGCGGCATCTGCGAGCCACATCGGCAACTTGGCGGCGGCACGATGGCGCGGTGGCGGCCCGGCGGCTTCCGCGGCTGTTCCGCCACGGCTCTCTCGGCGGGCTGCTCGCCTCATGGCAGGCGGCGGGGCGACCAGCACCGCCTGCGTGGAGCATCGACCCCATCACCGGTATGATGAACCACCGGCCTACCGCGAGGTCCCAGCAGTAGATGGCGACGCGAAGGCGGAATGCTTGCATGCGGCACGCACCACACATACAAAGATTCATTCATCATCATCAGCATGCGCTGCGAGAGATTGAGATTTGATTTCTCCTACGACGGGTGCGCAGGCAGGACCAAGAGCAAGAGCAAGAAGAAACTCACATAGGCCAATGATCGATGGCGGTGATGACAAACATGCCAGCGGCGAACCAGGATGCCCATGGCGCGTCACCGGGATGCCCATGGCGTTGTCTCCCTCGTCGAACCACGCTTTGGCTCCTGCCGCCGTGATGATGGCGCGGAACAAGCGGTCCCGACGCGCGTCGTCGGCCGGGCGCCCGCCCGCCCACACAGCCCCCTGCTGCCTGGGTCATGGTCGGGATGCACGCCACGCCCGAGAGCCCGACCCACGGCCATGGCGGGCGCCCCCGCCGCTTCATCTTGGAGGTGTCCGAAGTCGGTAGACCTCCACGGCTTGCCCCAGCAGCAGGCGGGAACACCGAGAAGATGGCGCCCGCCTTTATGCCCATCAGGAAGCCCGAGGATCAGCGGCGGGCCTTCCAGCCGCCGCGACTTCCGGATCTCCGACACGCTGACCTTCTTTGCATGCGCCGGGCGGCGTTTTGGTACGCTTTTGCGCGGCCATCCTCCGCCTCTTCTCGGGGAGGGACGTCCTCCGGCTCCTCCACCGACACGGCCGATGGTCACCGGGCCGCTGCGTCCTCGCCGCGCGCGGCGGCAGGTAGGGCGTGCGGATCGGGGCGGAGTGGCGAGGGCGGCGGGCGGCGGCGTGCGTGCGCCCGCCCGGGTGGAGACGACGGAAAAGGGGAAGAGTAATGTGGGTCCCACGGGTAGGGGCCATCCAGATCTAGGGGTTCAAACTAAAATTTAGGAGTTTTTAAAATTTGAGGTCTCATTAGGGGCTCCATTGGAGTTGATTTTTTCTCAAAACCCCTAGATTTTTAGGGTAGGGGCTTGAATAGGAGGTGGGTTGGAGTTGCTCTAAACACGGCGACGTGTGTACACCGGAAAAGTAATTCTAGTACAGATGAGATGATGATAGATCGAGGGGCGACTTGGTAGTTTGTAGTAGTGGTAGTGTACAACACGGCAAAATCCATGCCCATTTATATGGGGACGACATTAGCTTCTAAAAACAAACAGCTTGCAGTGCAGCAGCCTCTTTTTTTGAGAAATCTTGCAGCAGCCTCTGATCTCAGCATTCTAGGTACGTAGCCCTAGCTAAATTCACACCCATTATAAACAAACAGTAGCTCTGTGTGCTATCCTCCCGTGTCGTGTCTTCATTCCGGGGTGCAGTTGGGAAGGCAGCCAGCAATATACACTACGCAGACACGTACACGTACATGGCTTCGCTAGTGCCTACAGGTTCGAATTTGCTATTACTACTCCCCATCTCCCTCGATTAAGTAAAAAACAATTATGATATATAGTCGTCCCTCTCCCTTTACTTGGACTTTATTGTTTAACAAATATTGATGCAGGGGTATATTTCTAAAGGTAACCCTTTAATTAATTTGGTTAATGGTTTGCTGCGGGATTCCGGATATTAAAAAAAAACTATTTTGATGAATGGTTTGACATATCATTGTGGACAAATTTTGGTGAATGGTTTGACATATCATTGTGGACAACTAAATGCATGCTATTGGATAAAGAGAAACTATCACAAGTATATGTAGTAGTTGGCTTTAATTGCAATTTCTAGTGGATTGTTGAGTGGGTCATTGATGTGGATAGTTTGCATGTTGAGAGAAATCTCTAGTGGAGTTTATCTTTATAGGAGTAGTAGATAGATAGATATTGATGCAGGGGGTACATTTCTAAAGGTAACCCTTTAATTAATTTGTCAAATGTTAATTAAGATATTATGATTATATGCGTGTGTATGTAGATATGGGCGTAGCATACTTTAATTTGGGATAACTAGCTCCATGGGCCCTGACCCTCCACGGCATGGCGGTTGCCACTGTGCACCAGTGTAGCATCCACCCCCCCCACCTCTTTGCTTCTTCCCTCATCCTGGAATCCACCTCCCCAAACCCGACGGTGTTCCTCCCTAGACACCCTCGTCCTCCCCACACCAAAGAGCTCCCTATGTTCATAGATCCAACGGCCATGAGGCGCACCCCCCCCGGCTCTCTCTCTCTCTCTCTCTCTCCCCTGTGTTGCAATTGAAAAATACAGTTGGTTCAATCTTTTCAAAGGTATGTTTTATAGAATCATATGGATGTTGGAAAGTAGATCGGGCCAGAAATTACACATGTTGCATATGTTCAATTGTTTGAGAGTTATGTTGTAGTAGTATGTTTCGAAAGTGTTTCGGATGTTTTGCGGTATATTTCATCTGTGTTCTCCGGAGGCAAGTTGCAACTTTTGTTTATCTAGATGTTGCACAAGTTTCACACATATGTTGCGTGTTTTATTCGGATATTGCGATGAGTTGCAAGTTTTTCAAATGTGTTTTTCTGGATATTTTAGAACTATATTTTAATTGTTTCATGTACCCTCTGCCGTATGTTGCAACTGTTGTTTTTTTATGGTTCAAAACTAAAACCAGATTGAGTGTATTTTTATGGCTCAAAACTAAAACTAGATCAGGTGTTTGTATTTCCCTCCTCATTTTTCTACTGTCTCGCCTATTTTAGACGTGAGTGGGAGGCAGTCAATGTCAGGCGCGGGTGGAGATGGTCCCCACTGCTGTGGACGGTCCCACGTGCTTTGAGGATGGGCACAACAAGCCATAGGCTGGCCTCTGGCAGGCGCGTGGACGGGGTGGCACTAACATAGTAACGTGGGCGTGCAAGCGAAGCAGTGTTCAGGTGGCACTACGACATGTAAGAACGATTTGCGGCCTCATCCCTCTCGCCCACGGTTTTTACCCGACCGGTCGGCTCAAACCGCCGGCCTCCGGTTTTTGGCGGTTTACGGTTTATCGGCGGTTATCCCCAAATTCAAATTCAAATTTGAATGGGCTGTGTAACGGTTTGCGGACGGTAAACCGGGCGGTTTGAGCGGTTTATCGGCGGTTTGGCCCGGTTTTTACCGGCGGTTTGGAGATTTGAACGGTTTTTTTCAAAATTCAAAATGTAATTTTTTTTATAAAATGCTAAAAAAATTCCTAAAAATACTTCATGATTTGTAGAATCCAATGATGTCAAAATTACTTAAATTTGAGTGTGTTTAGTATGTTTTTCGACCTTCATGATTTAATGGGCCTTAATGGGCGGCTGTTTATTTTTCTTTTTTTTTTTTCAAACTTAGATTTGAAATTTTTATACCAAACCAACTCCAATTTGACAAATTTTTATACCATTGGCTTCTATAAATCATGAACTATTTTATAGAATATTTTCAACATTTTTTCAAATTTTCAAATTTGAATTTGACGGTTTTTACCGTTCGCGGTAACCGGACCGGGGTAAGTCCGTTACATGTAAGTCATATGGTTTACCGTTCGGTAAAAAAAAAACCATGCTCTCGCCTACCCCATGTCAGCAGCGCTCGCGAAATGCACGCGCGCAACAAAAACATCGCGGCATGCACACGCGCGCATAGCAAAACCACGCTTTCCTCTGGGCACCCTTCAAGTCGTCCCAGCGCGCGCGCCATGCAAGCGAATGGTCCTTGCAGCAAAATATGGGCGGCACCGCGGGATCGAATCCGCACCGTAGAGCCCCAGTGCGCGTCAACACTGCCTCTAGCCAGTCAACCTTTGGTACAAAGCATACTCCCAAGCATATATAATAGAGGTAGACACAGAAAACTTATCCATAATTAATCACTCCCCGAAGTATGCACAACTATGTCTTTAATGACCTCTAAATCCTATACAGAGGGAGTATAAAGACGATTTGGCTTTTCTCATTGATTTTATTGTGTATATAGACATAATCTATATACATAGAAAAATCTATGTATCTATGAATGCCAAAATGTTTTATAATTTGGATTGGAGGGAGTAGTTTTTTTGACGCTAAAGACTATGGGGAGATCCCACAGTAATTAAATTTCATTTAAATAAATAAAGAAAAGAGTATAATTTGGATTGGAGGGGGTAATTGCCACTGGATTTATTCTGGTTTTGTAATAAATTACCATTTGTCATTATAATAAACGCAAATACCCCCATAAATATATATTATTACGTACGACATGACTTGATCGTTACTTGCAGGTAAAATGTTGTTCCTACTACTTGTGGGTGCTACCCTAATCCTGCAGCATAGTGCTACGGTTCATGGGACCAATGCTTGGAACTTCGGCCTAGCTCTGCCCAACTGCCCAGAGAAGTGTGGCAACATGAGCATCCCTTACCCGTTCGGCATTGGGAAAGACTGCTTCCTGAGGAAAGAGTTTGAAGTCATATGCAATACCAGCCAGCAAGCTCCAACTATCTATACCGGGGAACACCAGACCTGTACTCCAAGGTATTGGACTTCAATCTGCTCGATGGTGAGGTACGCATTCAGAATAAAATACACTGGAGCTGCAACTACACGAACGGCACCTACATCACGAGCAATGAATCCCCGGCATTATCACTTAAGCTCGGGAATTCTTTGAAGGTTTCCTACACCAAGAACAAGTTTACAGCAATCGGTGTGCACGGGTGTGCAACCATTGCACACATACTGGGTTCTACGGATAGAACCATTGATTTCAACGACTTGCACTACACCAGCGCATGTGCATCGTTCTGCGGCAGTGTTTTCAGAATCAGTAGGGGCCCTGACTGTGATGGCTTGGGTTGTTGCCAGACTTCACTTCCACATTATCTGAATGCCTTCAATTTCGGATTCTTTCATTATGATGACTTAATAAATAACCCTGAAGCCCAAGGTTTCAGCCCTTGCAGTTACGCATTTGTCGTCGAGGCTACGAAGCTCAAATTCGACCCTTCCTATGCTGAATATTCAAATTTTCAGAAACAAGACGGTCTCCCATTGGTCCTTGAGTGGAATGTTGGTAATGAAACTTGTGAGGAAGCCAATAAAAACTCAACATCCTTTGCCTGTCGCGCCTTGAACAGCGTATGCATCAACACGACAAATGATATAGGGTACCGCTGCAAATGCTCTCCAGGCTACCAAGGCAATCCCTACCTAGCCGAAGGATGCCAAGGTCAGCATGCATGCATCCACCTCCATAATCACTTCCTTTTTTTCTTTCCTCTGTGCTGATTGATTAGCCTTTTCAATTAGTAACATTATAGTGCTTTAATTAATTTGCTAATGCAATGTTCCATGACTCACCTACTTATTATTATTCATTATAGACATCAATGAGTGCGACTACTCTCGATCGCAATATCCTTGCAATGGCATCTGCACCAACACCAACGGAAGTTACGACTGTACATGCCCTAAAGGAACTAATAGCGAGGATCCTAAGACCATACCATGCACATCAGACAATAGCACAAACCAGCGTGAAGTGAAGGCAGTCATAGGTACATACATATTTTCTTTTCCTTTTTTTTCAGTTTTGCTTTTGCCATATCTTACATGGTTGAAGATCCTTCTTTCCGTGTATTCTTCATAATAGCATGCATAGGAAGGAATGAAACGAGATTCTTCAGTGAAAAAAAGTCTCTCCCACACCTCAACTTTAGTGTCAATTTATACTAGATTCACACACTCAACTTATTTTACTTTTATGTAATCTTTAGGAACAATTGGTTTCACTAAAAATTTGGGTTTCGAGCAGGAATATTTGCATCTGATTCTTACAACAATCTGGATGCAGAACTCATTTAAAACACCCAAAATTTTTCTCGATCGTAATTAACACGGTCACAAAATTCGGGTCCTGGGAGAGAAGTTTTTCACCTAGGTGCGGAGTAGACAATCCCTTTGTTTCCCATAAGGGCGTAGTAATAGACCGATAAACGTTAGAAAAGGCATTTTGGCACTAGTTAGAGTCTATTTGGATTTTCTGGTCTCAACTTTAGTTGGGTACAATTAAGCAGTAAAATTTAAAGACCACTTTAACTCACTTGTGTGGTCTAAAGTTTTTTTATGACATTGGCTAAACATTAGTTTAGACCACCTGTTTGGTGTCTCAAGAGCTAAAGTGGTCTAAAGTTTATGGAATCACAACGGTGTCTTATTCCCTGCTCAAAATCTTTAGCTTGCAACACCAGTTTGTATTGCTAGTGACTTGTCACTTTTTTCCTCATATTTCTTTGTTTGTGAACTAATTTTTACTTGCAGCAACCAACAACAAATTACGCACCCGTCAAAAATTAAGTGGCTGTAAAAAAAATAGTAAAAAGTGATGTTGCACACAATCAAATAACATGGAAGAACTAAGTTACTATAAATTAGCTGAGATGTAGATGCTGTTTGTTTCTTTCTTGATGTGAAACATAAAGTAGAAAGCAACGTGGTTTGTCTTTTGGCTTCTTGTCTCCTGCCTGCGGGTAACTTGACAACAATCTATTTTCAGGTACTTCTGTTACCTTCGTCTTCCTCATGATTTGTATCTCTGCTCTACTAATCAAGTGTCAAACAAGGAAGCTGGCAAAGAGAAGGAGAGGTTCTTCAAACAAAATGGTGGTCACATATTGTACCAGGAAATCCTCTCTAAACAAATCGACACAGTAATAATATTCACAATAGAAGAGTTGAAGAAAGCAACGAACAATTTTGACAAAAGCAGAGAAGTAGGCACCGGAGGCCACGGCACTGTCTATAAGGGCATTCTCGGGGTCGGGGATAACAGAGAAGTAGCTGTGAAGCGCTCAAAAGACTATAAATATCACCCAAACCGAAGAATTCGTGCAAGAGATTATCATACTTTCACAGAACAACCATAGGAATGTGGTCAGGCTTCTAGGTTGCTGCCTAGAAGTGGAAGTGCCTATATTAGTATATGAATTCATCCCAAATGGAACACTCTTTCAACTCATCCATGATAACCAAGATGGATCGCTGGTTTCACTAGAAGTTCGTCTTCGGATAGCCCAAGAGTCTGCGAGAAGCAGCGGCATATATGCACCTCTCCATTAATCGCCCCATAGTCCATGGAGATGTAAAGTCTCTCAATGTACTCCTAGGTGACAACCACATGGCAAAAGTGACTGACTTTGGGGCATCAAGGATGCTCCCAAAGGATGCAGTTCAATTCATGACAATGGTACAAGGAACTCTAGGCTACCTAGACCCTGAGTACCTGCAAGAGCGCCGATTGACGGAAAAGAGTGATGTCTATAGCTTTGGAGTTGTGCTTCTAGAGCTAATCACAAGAAAGACAACAATATACTTTGAGGGCCCTAAGGAAGGAAAATACCTCGCATCGTCTTTCCAGCAGGTGATGAAGGAAAATAGAGTTGAAGGTATGTTAGACACTAGCATAATGGGTGTGGGAATGGATGAACTTCTCCAAGAAGTTGCGGAGCTGGCCAGCCTATGCTTGAGTTCCAAAGGTGAGGAGAGGCCTTCCATGACACAAGTGGCCGACAAGCTAAAAGCTTTACGAAGAACATGGAGAGGGAAATTGTTGCTACAGCATGAAGAAACGAAACATCTAGGTGAGATGTTGGGTGCGACATCGACTTGTCGCCCTTTCGCCAAGCATGTACTGGGACGGCGCAAATGATAGGGATGGATATTGAAGCACCATAGGTAGACCATGCTGGTACTACCAACATGGGCTAGGATGTAGTCGTACTACATATAGTTGCCTCTCTATATTGAATGATATGTATGTTTGAACTCTATCCTGTTTGTATACCCTTACTACATATATTTGACTCTTGTAGAGTTATCGTTGAGCAACTATATGATACCACAGGTCCACAGGTCGTCTCTGCATGGGTTTTACCAATCCAAAACGGAAATCTACCCCGTCAGATTGGACAACAATACGGTCACACATTTACTCCAAATTTTCCCTGGCAAAGTTTGTAACTTCCCCGACAAATATCTCGGTCGAGCCAGATATAGCAAAATATGCCGGTTCCAAAGTCATTTCACTGCAGGACTTTGAATCGGTAGAGGCGAAGCGGCAGTGATATGCCTTCTCACCAGCTTTCACACCCGGCAGTGATAGGCACTAAAAAAAAAAAAAAAATCCAGCCAGCATGCTCGCTAGAGCTTGCTCGTCCACAAATCAAACAAAAAAAATTTATACATCACAAAGGAGGGATTCATACAACAAATCCGGCTACCACCAGAGTTGAACCAAATCATTTCATCCAAATTAACCCATCTACAAATCGTTTCATACAGTACAGACAAACAAGGTTACACACATGTAACGCAGTCCAAATGGCTCAAATCCACTTTGCACACTGAGCGAACCACACGTACCACCATCCCACTTACGCTTTTGTCCTCGCTTCGCGTGATAGGATTAACCCGGGGATGGTGGGATGGACTCTAGAAGCCTTATATGTTGGTTTATCCCACTCTAAACAACCAAAATGGGGGGCTAAACTCTCCACAATATCTCATAACATCCACATTGGCCACTATGGGCCAAGTACCATACTGGGCCGGGTGTGAGAACACATCACAAATCAACTCATGCACAATCTGAGGCTGCTCCAATGCCAGATCCAAGACCGTGCGCCTAGTGTTCTTCCCCATGGCAAATCTAAGGAGACAGAGAGAGAGAGAGTAGAAAAGCACCGAAAAGGAGAGATAGTTGGGGAGAGATAGAGTACCGTGAGCCGTGAGGAAGAAGAAGCTGTCGGATCAAAGGAGGGCTAGGGATCCTATACCTTGAGAGATTTGCATGCTTATCACACCTTCGCTGGTTTTGGTTCCAATGGCGCTAGAAGGGAAAGGGCATGAAACAAATTGGATCTACCATGTGACACTTCAGGATATATAGGGACCTCTTATTTTGCTTCGATGGTGGTAATGACAGGTGTCTATGTTTCGAAGAACAACTGACTAGTAATAAATTTGTGGTTTTATGCGTCTAGCTCGGATGGTGTACTAATAGAGAACACAAGGATCTATCTTGGTTTGGGCAGAACGCCCCTACGTCTAGTGGCGAAGTTGCTCGTGTTACTAGCACCAATTTTGCCGCTATGTCTAGTGGTGAGTTGCTCGTGTTACTAGCACCAATTTTGTTGTAGGGGTTATAAATGGGCGAGAGAGGAAGAATCTCCCAAGTATCCGATTAACTAGAGGGATTCCTTGGCGTTGCGTTGGGTAGGAAGGGGGTATTGTTAAAGGATTCAGCCCAACACGCGGGGGAATTTTTATTGGTGTAAAATTCAGAGATCATAGGGTATCAAAATAGCATCACCTAAATATATAGGAATGACCTCTAAAAAATCAAAAAAAAAACAATAAACAAATTCTGTAACAATTCAGCCCAAGAGTACAGCGGACATGCCATCTGTTTCGGCCCGCCCGCGGGCGCTGTGAGCAGCGTTCACGCGGCTCCCAGCGCCCAAGCCTTAACGTGGCCTGGGCTAGGAATTCACTCTCCCGCTTTGGGCTGAATCCCGCCGGTGCGGGCCTCGGCTAATCTCGATCGTCCGCGCGATCCGACGGTCCTCCGGCGACTTGGCGGAAGAAAACCCCAACACTGGAGCCACTTTGGAACCCTAGGGTTCCATTCTCTTCTCTCGCTCCCGTCTCTCTTTGTCCACCGAAAAAACGGCGACGCGACCATGTTCGCCGCCACCGGCGGAAGAGCAGAGCGGCACCGTTGCGAGCCCCCTTCGCCCGGCGTGCGGCGCGCCGCCGCCGAACGGCCTTGCCTCGGTTCCCGTCACCCGGCGGGCGGCGGCGCGCGGAAGCGCCGCGGTGGCGGCGGGTGCGGCTGTCCTCGCCGACGGCGGCGACAATGATGGATTCCATCCCACACACAACCACTGTGGTGGTGACGGTAAGGCCGGCGAAAGTGCGGGTTGGCCTCGCCCGGATCCATTTCCAATCGATCTAGGGTTAGGGAATCTTCGACGCAACCTTGCCCGGCGTTGTGGTTTGGAGGAAATCTGCACGAAAATGAATAGAAAACTCCATCTGTTATATTGGAGGCTTGACAGCTCTAGTGCAGGTGTTGCGCCCATATGAAAAGCCACTAATTATGGAGGATGTTGCTCACAGCTCGGTGGAGATCGTTTCACATCGAGCCAGTGCCTCTTCGTTTCTTTAGTGTCTTCGTGCCAATCTCGGTGGAGACCAGTTTCACATCGAAAGCACGCTGGGTGGGGCTGCTTAGGTGGCACAGTCCGGTCGGTAGGAGCGAACGGTAAAAGAAGGATGATGCCGATGTGTCGCTCTCGCATGTTGAGAACTCCCCTAGTGGGGCTCTTCTTTCTGGGGGTTATAGATGGAGGAGTGATGTGTGAAGTCAAGCGAGTGGAGTCCGATACAGGCCTCGTTTAGTTGGCTAAAGTTTTTGCCAAAACACTGTTCGAAAGAACAATCAGAAGACGTTTTGTTTAGTCGAAGACGCTTTTTGTTTGTTAGTGGTAAATATTATCCAAACATGGGGTAACTAGGCTCAAAAGAATCGTTTCAGAATGTACATCTAAACTGTGTAATTAGTTATTTTTTTTACCTACATTTAAATACTGAACATATGTCTTTTGGTGTATTTAATGTGATGCGAGGAGAGAGAGTCTAAAATTTTGTAAAACTTTGGCAAAACTTTAGCCAACTAAACGTGGCCTGAGTATCCAGTTTGCTTGCTCTTGATGGGTGGCTCTGTCTCCCCTTTATTGGCCACGGGGAGGGCAGGTTACATGAGAGAGGAAAGGAAGAGAGAAAAGAGAACAGGAGCTCCCAGAATCGCGTTGTTCCTCTCCTTCATATGCAGTTCCATCGCTCCTGTAGGTGATCAGGTGATGATGAGGGATGGTTCTTCGTTGCATCCCAGTCCGTCACTATTGCTGCACGCGTGCATCGTGTGCCGGTCGAGGCATCCCATCCGCCCCAGAGAGCATGGTCAACAGGTGTCACTGACGGAAGCCATGGTTGTTGTCCTGAGCCATGGTTTATCATTTCCACAGGAAGAGCAAGGCGAGTCTGACGGTGGGGTAAGAAGCGATCGGGCGAAGGCGGTTGGCTTGACAGCTGGTGTCGTTTGGCTTCGGCCGTGTGATTGCGCCGGTATATAAGGCGTTGTAGTAGAATACTTGAGTAGTTTTTTTAAAAAAGGAAGGAACTCTGAATCCCAAACTGCTTCTCCCAACCGAAACTCTGTTCTTGCTTCTCCGATCCCTAGACTCCCTGCTCTCCATTCTACTCCAGTTATTATCTGTCTGAATCCGCGAGCGGGTTCGCGACAGTTTCCTTCTCGTTGAATCGAAGGAGAGAGAGGAGGTCGTCGCTCACTGCGTGCCCACAGCCCATTGGAGTTCGTTGTACCTTTGTCGCCTATATACTATAGGCGGGCCGGCCAGCCACAATCAGACGACGTCTGCAACCCCGACGCGCATCGCTCACCGACTCTCAGACTGCGGATAGTTGATTAATTGCTTCGGCCGGCCTTGTGTTGGTGGAGGACTATGAGACTTAAGAAAATAATTTTAAGTAATGAAATTTAACAGTACCCTTCCATGACTATCTCCTCCCATTTAATCTAGAATTAATATTTTTTCTAACAGATTTAGCTTCGTCATTCAACACAGTTAACCAACTAGTCTGTGCCAACTTCTGCTATCAACACGGCATAACAAGGACTATGGAGCGAGTATAGAAAACAATGTGCCTACTGCCAATCGACATCACTAGGTAAAACTGCAAAGACCGTGTCAAAATATATGCCTCTAGATAGAAAACACAGATTGGTGACCGAAGTCATCAGCAGATAGTCATGAAGGGTACCCTTTCCACAGAGTTTGGTCAAAAAAAAAAATCGTTTTCACACAGAACACTCCATATGCCTTTATATACGGATAGTAGGGGCGACTGCTTGTCTACAGACAACGAGCTTAGAATCATTGTCTAGCTCTGCTAGCTAGGTGCCCTCGTGTTCTTCTCAGAATCAGCAGGTGGACTAGTGGATACCACCGTCAATTATACAGGTGGAAAAAGCACGCATACAGAAACCATACGTCGATACCATATCTGCTGGTAAGATTTTCTCTGATTCAATCATCATATGTGTTTCAAGAGCATCCATAGTGATTTTCTGTTCTCCAAAAACTTTGCCCTCGGTATCTCTCTATGAATATTTCGGAGCTCGACGTGTAGATAACCCTTGTATTCCATTTTACAAAATATAGTTCTCAATCTCAAAAAAAAAAAAAAAAAAAAAAAAAAAAAAAATAGTGGAAAGTTCCTTGTGTTTTCTTAGGGTAAAAACAAAAGAAAAGGGAGAATAAATTAAAATTGTGCCTCAAACCTTTTCAGCTGAATTTGTCATACAATTTCCACTGTTTCTCCTATCTGTTTGGTACATAAAAATAATTTGTTGTTAACAAAATGTAAGAGAAAATATAAATTGATGGTTCTTTTATAGACTTATTATTATAACTGCCCCCCATTTTGTTACTTATATTTGAGGTTTTGGACATTGGCTTGCTGTATATAATGTCAATCTGACAATACTCTGTACTCCATTAGTACGTTCACTACCGCACCGACGGCCTCCACCGAGCGCCAGATAGTGTACCGAGTGCCTTACGATAAGCGCTCGGTATGTTATTAAACTCAATACATTTTATGGTGTTCGAATTTCCAGCCAAAATATTTAAGAAGCATACAAAGTTTGGAAAATGTTATCACCTTATATATGATTGTCTACACCATTATTTACTAGAGGACAATATCACTGTGAAGAAAAAACTATTTATACTCCAATATTATCGAAAGCTACACTTTCTAGAAATCGCCACTGGTTTTCCTTCTACGAACTAACGTATGATGGTATCAGTTCCACATGTAAGGAGTTGTTGATTAGTATTAGTTCGTGCCAGCTATGTATATTCGTTTTCATGTAGATTGATATTATGTGTATATAGATACATGAGAATTGAACACGTCGATGCATGGGTTCATGTCTATCACAACCGCCTTTTGGGAGGGGCGGCGAGCACGGGTAGTAGGGGTGGTGCGTGCATGTGGGCTGGGCAGGGGCGGCGCGGCTCGGCAAGGGCAGGGAAAACATTTCTTTATTGATTGTCCCATGAGATTACATCATCCTTGCTTATATAGTTCTCCTATAGAACTTATAACACAAGTAATCTTTTAAAGGTTTCCTTATAGATCGGAATACCTTTTTTAAAAGCAAACTCTTATTCTTTTCCTAATAGAAGATTTTCTTATAGATTGGAATATCCCCTTCACACAAAAATCTATTCTTATCGTGAATCGAACTCTTATTTTAATTACCAAAAGATCGTGGAACGGCGATGGAGACGGCGCGCTAAGGGCCCCTTGCCGGCTGCGGGCCCCTTGGGCCAAGTCCTCCATCTCTAGGCCCAAGAGATTGGGGTGTGACATCCCCCCCGCCCCATCTTCTCTGATTGGCGCATCCTCGCGTTGGATAAAGGTCCACTCTGTGACACCAGGAGCAAGATCGGAAGTACCTGGCATGATGAGCTCAATGCGTAGTACCAATCGCGCGCCCAAGTACTGGGTTGGCAAGGATCATGTTGTGCCTGGTACGTTCTGGTGCAAACTCCAAGAGATAGTGAAGGTTGTCGATGCAGTCGTGGTAGATGTATTGGTGCACCACGCGTCCCTGCGGTGTCGTCGTCTATCATCACGCCGCAAGGAGCAGCTCCCGTGAAATCCCGGTTGCAAGGTGCTGATGAAGCATGTCTCGAGGGAGGCTCTCCAAAAACATGAAGCGGACGGGGGGAGGTGGCGTGACATAGACCGGCATGAGGCGCCAAATAGTGATGTATCGGTATGTTGGAGGTGAGGCAGCAAGGTTGAGCATCGTACCATACATGGAGGTTCCAATGTCAAACTTACGTGGCAAGAGGTTGTGGGTTTCCCTCGTCGGCATCGTTGTTAATGTAGACGTTGTCAACGCCGAAGAAAAGGCAATCCATGTTGTCGAGGAAGACAACATGCATGGCTCCCACATGGTGGCGCCTTGGCCACAATCCTCCGAGCAAGATGGTCGCGTCGGTGCGGCCATCATCGAGGGGCGTTGTGTAGGCACCAAGTGCGAGGAAGTTCATCCCCGCGAACCCTCCACCACCCCCCTTGGAGAGGGCCTAGAAGATCCGCAACGCTGGTGAGGAAGCTGGGAGGTAGAAACAACGACCAAAGAGGAGGGAGTCGTCCTCCAATGTCCATGTCGGGGCTGCAGCGCCTGTGGTCACGTCGAGGGCGATCCGGCGGAGGTGCTGCTCCTCCAATGTCGCCTGTCAAAGCCGGACGAAGACGCTCAGTAGATGTGTCATAGAGGTCGAGGGCGCTAGTATGGCGTGGGCGTTTCCCGAGGCGTCGGGCGATGTCGTGGGCCCTGGTGAAGAAGCCAGACTGCACCGGTGCAGGTCTCGGCTCAAATGTCCCTATGCGCGGAGACGGGGCCTGCATGAACGTCTTGGCATGTCCCTGTCGATAGTACTCCAGCTCGTTCGTCGCGAAGACCCAAGTCACCCTTCCTAAGCTTGCCGACCATGGCATGCCAAGGATGATGTCGATGTCGCTGCCCGACGTAGAACGAGGCGCCGGCGTCGAAGATGTCGGCGTCGATCGCGGATCGGGATGTTGAAGATTGCCTACCGGCGGGTTGAGGTGGCGCTGTGTCGGCCTGGGCGATGACGCGACCGTTCTGTCGGCGGAGTCCTGTTGTGGCGATGACACGAGGGTCAATGTAGTTGTGTGAGGCACCGGAGTCAACCATGATGCTAACGCCGGTTCATGAAATCATCCCGATGAGGTAGAGAGAGTGGGCACCTTGTACTGGGGGGTTGGGATCCCCGATGAGGACCCTAAGGTCGGCGCCGTCATTGACATCGTTGTCGGCATTGTTATCGTAGTCGTTGAAGGCTGTGATGCGAATGTGCTTGCACTTGTGACCGCGATGAGAATGTAACGTCGCAGTTGAAGCACATGCCAGCGCGACGTCGTTCTGCTATCTCCTCAGTGGTCAGCCGCTTGAACGGCTTTGTGGTGTCATTGTTGATGTAATCGTCGAACGTGGGGCGTAGCCACGGGCGTGGGCGTCGGGGACACCTTCCCCCGCTGATGTAGGGTCGCCTTGTTGGAGCTGTAGAGGATGGCGAGGTGGCGTTCATACGCTCTGCCGAACGACATGGCCGTCTTCATGTTCTGGGGGTTCTGCAGCTCCACGTCGGTCTTTAGGGGCTCTCCAGGGGTCCGGCGTGAGCCACATGCGCCAGGAATGTCTCCGTGTATTCGTCGACGGTGCCGGTCTTGGGGAGCGATGCCAATTCGCCCAACGGGTTGCGCCGTGTCGATAGACCAAAGCGTTCGTTGATGTACCGGGCAAAACATGCCCAATCCGTCACTACCTTCTCTTGAGTCTGGCGCATGTACCACTACCAATGCGCCTCAAGGAGTTATTTAGCCGGTTTTCAATAGTTTGAGGGGTAGAATACCCGATTTTATAGGTGTGAGGGTGAAGTAGACAACCACCCACACCAATAGGTGAGGCGGTTTAGTAGACTCTTTCCTTAGGTACGATGAAAGAACTATTGAATGGGTCACCAGCTGTTTCACATGCTCCCTCCTTCCTAAATATATATATTATTATATTCATCATCAAACATACTTTTATATTTATAATAATTTATTTGGCGTCATAACCATAAACCATTGATATTTTTATATCTATATATTTTGTAAAACTTGGACACTTATATTGAGAATGCACCTAGAATTGCATTCTTTTTGGGATGGAGGTAGTACATGTATATACTCTCTCTATCCTAAGAAAATGCAATTCTAGAATAGTACCATGTTAAAATAATTGAAGTTTGACTAAATTTATATAAAACTACATATATTTATTGTAGTAAATATATACAGTGGCGTAGCCAGAGGAAAAAACTAGCTGAGGCGAACTTCTAATGACCGACTAAACCAAAATCAAAAACATTGCAATTCACATCGCATTAATGCATCCATACTTTGCAATCATACAATTTTAATGCATCCGTTGAGATATTGTCTCAATTTTGAAGAATAAAATTGATAGCTCCTGCACAAATACATGGTAAAATACAAAAATAAAAATAAGAAATAGATAAACTGTAAAAAAACATAAGGTTTTACACCAACTTTAGCTGGGGCAGCTGCCCCAGCTCGTCCCAATGTGGCTACGCCACTGAATATATATCATTAGATTTTTCATGAAATATATTTTCACTGCCACTTATATTATCATTGGATTGTCACTATCGATTAGTGGCTTGAACCAGTGATTATTGGTTGTACTATCACTCGATTGAAACCACGAACCGGGGTGTAGTGCATCCTATTACGGTTACGATTGCTTACAAAATAGTCTTTGTCGTATGAAATTTAGTACGCCAATCCATGTAGAGGTTATACATAATATTGTCATTACGTGCAGGTAAATGTTGTTAATTCTAATTCTGGGGGCCACTCTGTTGAAGGGTGCTTGGGCTGGTCCTGGGCCCGGAGGCAACAGCCTAATAGCCCGGCCCAACTGTCAAGATAAGTGTGGCAAAGTCAGCATTCCTTACCCGTTCGGTATCGGACAGGGCTGCTTCGGAGCACTTCCTTTGAAGTCAGATGCAGGAACGACCAAGCTTATATCGATACTGATGGGTACCAAAGGTTTAATGACACGGTACTAGAGATCAATGTTCTCCAAGGTGAGGCACGCATTCAGAGTGATTGGACTCTAGCATGGAGCTGCTACTACGGGTCAAACAGCAGCTTTTCTAATTTTATATGGTCGGGGAGATTTGTGTCAAGGTCACTTGGGAATTCCCTTAAGCTTTCCTCTAAGAACAAACTCACAGCAGTTGGGTGTGCAGCTCTTGCAACCATGATGGGTTCTACTTCTATGGACGACACGCGCACCGTGCACAGCAATGAGACGCTATTTTACACTAGCACATGTGCATCATTTTGTGCCAACAAGGATAGGATAAGTAAGAGCGCTGAGTGCGATGGCATGGGCTGCTGTCAGACTTCCATTCCACAAAATCTCACAAGCTACACCTTCGCATTTGCAAATACTTCAGCATTTACAGAATATAATTATACAATTCCGAGTGTTCTACGACAATACCTTCCACGCGATGCCCAAAATTTCAGCCCTTGCAGTTATGCCTTCGTCGTCGAGGAGAACTGGTTCAAGTTCAATCCTGAGTATGCCATAGGAAGCAATTTCCAAAGCAAAGAAGGTCATCTCCCTTTGGTTCTTGATTGGCGTGTTGGCAATGAAAATTGCGACGAAGCCAGGAAGAACAAAACGTCATATGCATGTGCTGCCATAAACAGCGACTGCGTTCCAGCACGCAGTGGCCCAGGGTACCTCTGCAACTGCTCTCAAGGTTATACCGGCAACCCCTACATAGGAGGGTGTCCGCAAGGTCAGCACCCAAACCCATACATCTCTCCATAATCACTAGCTAGCTACTTTTCCCCATTTTCAGTTTGCACTTTGCACCAATTCATTTTCGATACTTATTTTTACAGATATTGATGAGTGTGCTTCACCATCCATGTATCCTTGCTATGGTACCTGCACCAACACGGATGGAAGCTACAACTGTTTATGTCCAGCAGGAACCCAGAGTAATGATCCCAGGAATTCACCCTGCACTCCAATCCCCAGCTCGAACCAGCTTCAAGTGAAGGTGGTCATAGGTACATTTTCCATCTTCCATGCCCAAGTAGAAACCTTTATCCGTGGTCATTTTCCCAATTGTTATCCTAGCAAAAGAAAATGTTGTCATAAGGTAAACCTACCACTATAAATATGCACATGATGCGGGCTAACAGCTTGTTTGGTTGCACTCGTATTCACCTCAATCCATATATCCACACACTCCAACACACATGAATTGAGATGAATACGAGTGCAGCCAAACAAGATCTAAACGGATTTATTTCGATCCCAGTGGGCAGAGGATACAACAGCTTATGTGCCATTTACCATTGCTCTGCCTTTACATATGCATGATATATATGATATGCCACCGATGAAATTGATAATGCTGAACACTAGTTTTGTTCTCCCCATGAATTATATCATATTTTTTCAGTACTTCCTTTTTGTTCCAGATGTTTTCCCTGTAGTAACCAGGGCTATCATATATTCTGAAATTTAAATAAGTATCTGTGTAACAAATTCTGATTAAAAAAAACCATTGCTACATACCAACAAATAACCTAAAAGCAAAGGAAAAGCCATTAGGATATTCTTTGAGATCTTTAACAATGCAAGTAGGGAGTTTCCATGTCAAAGAACAGTCTATATTATTGAATGTACGGTTGTGCTGTCTCCATTTCAAATATAATTAAGTAGGGCAAGACTAGGTGCATACTCCTGAGTCCTGAATACAATGTAATAATTGATTTCTGTTATTTTAAATTGAACATGACAACACAATCATCAACATAAGAGTATATTAAAAAAGAAACCAGTAGGACAAACTCTTATGGCATCACAAACTCTACAAATCAATCAGGTAATTGTTGGAGAAAAAGATTATATAAAGTTCAAATTTCAAAATACTGAAACAAATATATGATCTACTTAGAAAATAAATGGAGGAACTAGAAAGGAAGAGTGATGTCTCTTTTTCTTTTTGCGAAGTATGCCTAGTAACCATGCGTTGACATGAGCTGACAATGTTGATAACATTTTTTCTTAGGTACCTCTATCAGCTTTGTCTTCCTAATCCTTTGTGTCTCTGCTCTACTAATCCATCGTCAAAAAAGGAAGCTAGCAGAGGAGAAGAGAAGGTTTTTCAGAAAAAACGGTGGTCATATACTATACCAACAAATACTATCAAAACAAATTGATACCGTGATAATATTCACAGTGGAAGATTTGAATAAGGCTACAAACAACTATGACACAAGCAGAGAACTAGGCACAGGAGGCCACGGTACTGTCTACAAAGGCATCCTAGAGGATAACAAGATAGTAGCTGTGAAGCGATCTAAGGTTATGAACGTGTCCCACACTGAAGAATTCATTCAAGAGATTATAATTCTCTCACAGATCAATCACAAGAATGTGGTCAGGCTTATAGGATGCTGTTTGGAAGTGGAAGTGCCTATACTCGTGTATGAATTCATCCCAAATGGAACCCTCTTTCACCTGATACATGAAAACCGTAATAGACAACCTGTTTCGCTAGAAGTCCGTCTCCAGATAGCCCAGGAATCTGCTGAAGCTTTAGCATACATGCATCTCTCCATGAACCGCCCCATAGTCCATGGAGATGTAAAGTCCCTAAACATTCTTCTGGATGAAAGCTACATGGCAAAAGTGACCGACTTTGGGGCGTCTAGGTTGCTTCCCAAGGATGAAGCTGAACTTATGACGATGGTGCAGGGAACTCTAGGTTACCTAGACCCTGAGTACCTGCAAGAACGGATACTAACCGAGAAAAGTGATGTTTACAGCTTTGGAGTTGTCCTTTTTTGGAATTAATCACAGGAAAGACCGCAATATACTACGAGGGTCCTAATAAGGAACGAAAAAACCTTGCATCATCTTTCCTGCTAGCAAAGAGAGAGAACAAAGTTGAAGACATCTTGGACACTAGCATAATGGCCATCGGAATGGAGGAATTGTTCCAAGAAGTTGGTGAGCTAGCCAGCCTGTGCTTGAGTTCCAAAGGGGAGGATAGGCCTTCCATGACCCAAGTGGCTGACAAATTGAAAGCAATACGGAGTAGCTGGAGACACATATTATTGCTGAAGCATGAAGAGACTCAGCGTCTAATCGAGAGGTTAAGCATGCATCCGACATTTGACTTGTCACCTAGCATGTTATATACAGCACAAATGTTGGGGCTGGATATCGAAACACCAAATGTTGACCGTGCCAATACTACAAGAAGCTTGGGACAAGAATATGGGACGTGTGTTGCTACAAGTTTATGAATATTATTACCATGTAGTAATAAATATATATAGTTGCTCAATGTGTAATCGATGGAACTGCCAAACGATATCTAGCCACGATACTGTAGGCTTGTAGCTTAGTTCATATTGCTGTAATAATGGTTACATCAACTGAGTATCTTTATTTGTGATGAGATGTTTTTTTTTTCTTGATTGCATTAGGGATTCCAAGAGTTTTCTTATGTTTCTCTATATATCAAAATATGTTATGATTTATTCAATGTGATAAACTTGGCCAGGGGTCAGGGGCCTCGAATTTCGCCATGTATATCAACCATTAACGCCTCTAATATGAACATGGTAATTCATTCTTGTCAGTTTTACACTCCCTCATTCCAAATTGTAATTCATTCTGACTTTTCTTTTTTAGTATGTATCTAAACATAATGTACTCCCTCCCGGGATGGTATTAGAAGTCGTTTAGGACAGTATTACACGGTTTCCAAAACACAACTTTAACCTCTTATTATTATAAAAATATTTATGGAGATGTGATATATGTATACTTTTATCAAAGTATTTTTTTAAGACAAATCTACTCATATAATTTTTAAATTTACAAACTCAACAACTTAAAAGTTATTCATGATTTATATTCCCGATGTTTGACCCAAACCTTGTCCAAAACGACTTCTAATACCAGCCCGGAGGGAGTATGTCTTTAGCAAAAGCAATATACCTACAAATCTTGAACGACTTACATTTTGAAACGAGTAGGGAGTAGTGAATAGAATCGTTTCCATGGTACTTGTCAATCAAAATATAAAGTCTTGAGTTATACCTTCATATTAATCTTTTCTAGTCTGAGAGGATAACATTGCTGGTGAGCAATAAAGAATTTAAGATGATGAAGTTCATGGTAAACAATAAATAAAGTAGGGGACATTGCTCATAATCTCGCCTTGACACAAGATGCAGAGTTAGCAAGCCTGAAGCCCAAACACAGTTATTCCAGTGATCCAGTGCTAGAGGACAAGTATGAAGTACAGTATTACATGATTCCGGTTTAGAGTAATTAGGTCTAGTAGGTTTAGTGCATATAAATCACCGAGGGTTGAAGGTGGTCTGAGTCTGACATACCTGGTGATGCCTTAAACACAGCAGGGGAACGATACATGCGTCGACGAACCGAGAGTGCAGCCGAAAGCAATGCTTGTCTGCCCGCCCTGCATCGCCGGTAGCCCGACGGCTGATGCCCCGAACCGGCGAACCCCAGGGCTCTTAATCAGGCAGCGCGCGCCGGGCGCACGGTCTTCTTCCTCCGAATCCGCACCGATCTTTCTCCACCCTCTCCGCCGCCTCGAGCACCGCCTGGGCCGCCGGTGACCTCACCACCCCGCCCGACCTTCTCCGCCCTTCACTAATCCCAATCGAGCACCTCGTCGGCAGCTCCTGCCCACAACCCACCACCACCACCGCCAGTCCGGCACTCCTTCTAAGCCCGCCGGCCATCGAATGGATGACCACGCCGCCGACCACACGGCAAACCGCCCGCTCCTGCCCCCTCGGCCACAGCGTCGTCGTGTGCACCACTCTTCAGTTGGCGGCGCACGCGCGGCCCGTAATGATTTGGGCCGGAACCGCGAGTCTAGCAGGCCATGGATGCCATTGGTGTCGGCGAGCAGCAGGCCCAGCCCACATAAATGGAGGCCCGTCAAATAGCGTGAGTGGCCCAGGACAAGAAACGAACAAAGCCATATCTGGGATTTTTATATATTCTCAAAAAAAAAATCTGGGATTTTTATATCAAAAATGTGAATAAATAAATAGATTTAGAATCATATTATGTGCAGAGCAGTTGATTAGCATTCCAGTTTCTGACACACCTGCTGCATCTCAATCTTCAGTGCCACTGTACATCTTAATATTAGTACTAGTATACTGGCAGCGATGCAGCTGAACTTCAAACAAAACCTGCGCCTTGGTTGTTTCAGTTACACTGTCATCAGTCAGCAAACCACCCAAGGCACTCCGTGGCAGCTGGATGGACTGTTGGCGCATCCCATGGATTCATGGGATGCCCAACCCAACTGCCGATTGGAATGAAAGTTTTGGGAATTCGAATTTTACATTAAAATTAGAATAAAAAAACTTTGAATGCATAACCATTGATGGTATTCCAGTTTATGCCACGCCTGCATCTCAATCTTGAGTGGTCACTGCTGCAACTGTGCCAGTCAGAGTGCAACTGAACTGGCTTTGCCGAGGTCGATCTGTGCCTTCGTTTCAATGATGATTGCCCTCTGTAGTACAGTTTCTCAGACTGAAACCACACCATGAACATCAAGCCATGAAGCCCCTGGCATTGCCACTGCACTCTTGGCTAGTCCAAGTCGCACCATCCTGGTGTGATCAAGTCCTGAATGGCTAGCCGATCGATCGCTATGGAGTACCCAGCAACGTGCTCTACCGCCCGGACAGGTAGGAGAGCGCGAACGAATCGCCCATGCTCATCGCCGACGACGCGGCCGTCGCCGCCGAGCCCGGTCCCAGTGGCAGCGTGGGTAGCCCGGACGGGCCCCGCGTGGGGTCGAGCGCGAGCAGGTCCACCAGGACCATTTCCGACGGCGGCGGCGGGTCCACGTTCGCGGCGGCGCCCCTGGCCTCGAGCATCTCCACGACGCGCGCCATGGTGGGGCGTGCTCCGGGCTTCTCCTGCGCGCACCACAGCGCCACGTGCGCGAGCCGCCTGACGCTGGACTCGTCCACCGCCGACGAGAGGAGTCGCCGGTCGAGCACCTCGACCACGCGCCCCTCCTGCGCCCTGTCGGCGACCAGCTTCGGGAAGTAGGACCACCGGCGGGACCCGCCGCTGGGTCCTGGCTCGGCCTGCAGGTTCCGCCGGCCGCCGAGGATCTCCATCAGCACCATCCCGTAGCTGTACACGTCCGACTTCTCCGTGACGCCGGCGCCGAGGAGCCACTCCGGGGCCAGGTACCCCGTGGTGCCGCGCACCGTGGTCACCACCCGGCTCTGCTCCTTCCCCATCAGCGTGGACAGCCCGAAGTCCGACAGCATCCCGCGGAGGCGGTCGTCGAGGAGGATGTTCTCCGGCTTCACGTCCAGGTGGACCACCTTGGCGCGGCAGTCGTGGTGCAGGTACGCTAGCGCCTTGGCCACGTCCACCGCCACCTGGTACCGCTGCACCCACGTCAGACACCGCCCACCGCCGGCGCCGCCGTGCTGCGGGAAGATCCACCTGTCCAGGGACCCGTTCTCCATGTACTCGTACACGAGGAAGCGCGGGCCGTTCCGGACGAGGCAGAAGCCGAGGAGACGGACCAGGTTCACATGCTGCACGCTGCCGATGGCCGACACCTCCGACCTGAACTCCTTGTCCACGTGTGCCGACCCGTCGATCCGCTTCACGGCGACGGACGTGCCGTCGTCAAGGATGCCCTTGAACACCGTCCCCGACGAGCCCCGCCCGACCACGTACTGGAAGCCGTCCGTCGCCGCCGACAGCGCCTCCAGCGAGAACCGGCTGGGCAGCCCGGCGACCTTGCGGAAGTAGCTGTACTCCACGCGCACCGACACCTCCCTCGCCGCCGTCCGGCACCGGGCGCCTCGCCATGCGCTCGGCTCGTCCATGGGGGCTCAGCGAGTGGCACAGCAGCGCCGTGACGGTGCCCGCCAGCGTGGCCGACAGGAGGACCGCCGTCGAGAGGTAGAACGGCCTCGACAGGCGGAAGCAGAGGAACAAGGTGAGCTCGAGAGCCACAAGCACGACGGCCGCCGCGCCGGCGAGGATCTTGGCCTTCTTGCCCTCCATGGATCACGCCAGTGCCATCACAACCCGGCCACGTCGTGGCTCTGCCTCTGACTTGACCTTCCGTTCTAGCACTTCGTCGTCGTGTTCGGACTAGCTTTGATTTGATGCTTGGTAAATATAGACATGAGAGATAAGATCATGCAATGGGACGAATTTAACGACAGTGATGTCGCAAGTCTCAACACGAACCAACCCAATGAGGTTTGGTTCTTAGCAGTGGCCTTTATCTTGGAGCTGCAAACTACTGACTCGATCAGCCAAAGGATAGTGGTAGCCTGGTAGGTAGAAGAAGGGTTCAGATGAAGAATCGGGTTAAATGTCAGTGCAGATGGTACCACGTCATGGCGAATTAGTCATAAATTTCGTTTTGCGTAGAAGAAACCATCACTTGGTTCAGTTCCATGGTCGAGGAAAGAGCACACTGATTCAACGGCAAGAGTGACATCAGTATAAAGCGATTTGTGTGGCGTCGGTGTCTGTATTTTGGCCAAATCCAAAGTTGAATGTTTCATTTGTAATGATTCAACATTTAGGCAACATCACTGATTCAGCCACGTTGACATTCGGAAACTACAGATCAAGGAGAAACAATATTGTTCTTTTTTAAAAAAAGGAGAAACAAATATTATCTTGACCGTTTCATTGAAGTCACTGCTTATCTGATACATTCTCGACTGCAGCTGCAATTTCATTCAATGGATCATTGTGAGCAATATTCAGATATCAAATCTTCCACCAGCAGATTTGGTGAGGGCAACGGGGGAATATATATAGAATCATCCAGATAAATAAGTTTTTTTTAAATCTTGTTTCAACAGAACGTGTGTTGAACAGCAAAAGTGCACCATTGTGTAATGAATCCCATTATTTATATAGCCGAGTTTCTGTAAGGATCATGTAACAAAAAACACGTTATGTTCCAGCTTCCTAGCTGTGTGGCAATTCGCAAGCAGGTTGACATGGTCAGGTCTACTGAACACAAGACCAAGAGGCTGAAGTTTTGTGCAGCTTCAAAACGCTGTGACAAAAATGCTGCACCGCATTTTATTGCTATGCCACGCAGAACCTTAATGATGGTGGTGGTGGTCATCGTCGTCATCATGTCCATCTGGGGATCCTCCTTCTCCAATCACATCAAGCTGTGGAAATAAGATGGAGACTGTACCTCAGTGAAAATAAGGGCACATTCATCACAACAGATAACCTTATGCTAAAAACTGCTCTCCAATGCCAGCACCAACTTAGAGTAAACAGCATACCGTGAAATATTGAGTACAGACGGGGCATTCATGTGGCTTGCCTTTCTCCAACCAAAACCACACCACATCATGTTCATCTTCTGGCAAAGCCAAGGGAACAAGTTAGATGCTTTTCTGAAAATGAATATGTTTTTCTTCATAAGATACATGAAAGGATTCAAATTCTGGAAAAGGCTAGAAGGGATATTTAGCAGAGCAGTAATGTACCTCCTTCACCACCAGGGCAACCAACAATCCTTTTGTTGTAGTATGACTGAATCACAGCAGGAGCTTCCTATGGAGGGAACAACAAATATGGATATTAGTCCAGAAGAAGAACCACACAAGGATCAAATGAATTTAACTGAGCAATGATGCAAAAGATACATGTAAGCAAAATCATGATTCATATAGCACTCTATAAAGTGATCATCCACAGGCTGAAGCTAAATGGAACTGGTATCAGTTGGTCAGCTGTAAGCCTCACTGAATTCTCAACTGATGTAATCAAAGGACAAAGTCACTACAATAATAAAACACATAGATTCAGTCATCCAAAGACCAGCTGCACAGCACATTGCCCAAAATCAGGATAACCAACCTCAGAGTCTGAGAATGCAAAAGAAAGTCAACTAAGAAATGGCAAATTCTACTTGAAGCAGCGCAACTTATATATTGTTTATTCCACCACAACTAACAGGGGAACATCATGGGTGGTTCAACACTTCAACTAGAGCTCTTAATAACAGCATGGCTCACATGGACATGGAAGACAATGAAAAAATATACATAACCTTGAGCCATAGACTTTTTTTCAAATTATAACTACAGCTTATGATACAAGCGTTAAAATTGAATTGTGAAGCAAAAACAACAACAGAAAGATAAACAGTAGTAAGCAAACCAAGAATCACAAGATATTAGATAATCAAATCAAATAGCAAAATCAAGATGCCTGCAAGTACTTTCGCAAACAATAACTGTCTGCAGTATTCAATACATAATCATTGTTTCTAAATTAGTATGTTACAAAGAACCTAAAAAATAATCTAATATGCTAGTGAGGATTCAAAAAACAACAAGAACTCATTTTAAGGAAAAAAAAATGCATTTGATAAAAGTGTGTAAGCAAACACTGTTACATGCCACCCAAAAGGGTCCCAAGCTAGAAACTTATTTATGACAAGTTGAAGCAAAGTTAAGATAATAAATTGGAATCGAGGAACTTGAATCAGGAAGCACTCTACAAACTCAGTTGCCAACCCAATCTACAACTATGAGTATAAACATAATCACCAAGCAGTACTTAATAGACCAAAATGACTCACTGGCCTCGAAAACTACTGCCATGACTGAAGAACAACATCTATAGATGTGAGTTGTGAAATGCAAATTGGCTCCTGAGCCAGGATCCTAGGAAACAAGAATGAGATCCGTTTCTCCCATGCCTGGTTCAGCTGATTCTCACGCTCACAATTACAAAAAGGCAGCTGCCGCGAACTGAAATCCAGCGGGAATGCAAGCAACCAATCAAAGATTACCGAGACAGGCCTGGGTGAGCGCATGTAGCAATCACCAACACATGCATCTGCACAGCCTGGCCACGTGTAACCTGGTTCTTGCCATGCCCCAGCTGCTTACGCCAATCAATCAGGCCCACAATACTCTATAAAGTGATCATCGACAGGAAGAAGCTAAATGGAACCCGTATCAGTAGGTCAGCTGTAAACCTCACTGGATTCTTATGTAATCAAAGGACAAAGGCACTACAATAATAAAACACATAGATTCAGTCATACAAAGACCAGCTCCACAGCACATTGCCCAAAATCAAGATAACGAACCTCAGAGTCTGAGAATCCAAAAGAAAGTCAACTAAGAAATGACAAATTCATTCTAACAAAGAAATGACAAATTCTACTTGAAGCAGAGCAACTTATATATTGTTTATTCCAACACAACGAACAGGGAAACATCAAAAGCTAAGATAATAAATTGGCATCGATTAACTTGAATTGGGACGCAGCCTACAAATTCAGTTGCCAGCCCAACCACAACTATGAGCACAAACCTAATCACCAATCAGTACTTAATAGACCAAAATGATTCACTGGCCTCGAAACTACTGCCATGACTGAAGAATACCATCTACAGATGTGAGTTGTGACATATTTTCCGAAAGAAACAAAACATCTCCATTGACTTTTCAGCTCTTATCCCAACATCCGAAAATACAATGTGGTTCTTCTCTAATTCTACAGTCTATGTTCAAACAGCATTTCAGTCCACACAGACAAAAATTAAATCTAAACATACATTTCACCCACAAGTGCAAGTCACCATGACCACATATTGTCATTTCAGCAATTTCCACGCGAGTTACAACCCTATCCTGAGCAATCAATTCAATAGTCCAATTGCTCACACGTCAAATGAAATGCAGAAGAAGCCACCAAACCAGAATCACCCACCTTGGTGCCGAAGGGACCGACGGGCGCATCCATGTCAAACCTCTTCTTCCCCTGAACAGAAATACGAACCACATCCCACAACAAAATTTAATATGTTTGACCAAGAAATAACTCGTACAAAGAAATGAAGCGGCGGCAAAGCAGCCAAGCGGGGGGACCTGGAGCTCGGCCTCGATCTCCTCTCGCTCGAGCCCCGTGGCGATCGGCATCACGTCCTCCACCCTCGTCCTCGTCGCCGCCGCATCTGAGGGGAAACGCAACCCTTCGCATCAAATCGGGCCTACCGCCTAAGCTTTGTGACTTCTGACAGGAAGAGTCGTTACCGAAAGTAGAGAAGAAGAGGGGCGCCGGCGCCTGCGTGCGGTGGAGACCAGACGCGGCGGCAGCGGAGGCCGCCGGTGAGCGGGGTCCGAGGGCGGAGCGGTGGTGGCGGAGGAGGAGGGGAGGTAGCGCGCTTCCACATGGCGGACGGCCGGAGGAGGCAGCGGCGGCACGAGCGGGCGGTAGAGATGGTGGTTAGGAATCCGGCCAACTTGGGTGTTTTGGGCCTATAAACCGCCGGTGTAGACTGTAGAGGGACCCATTTGTGGTGTAAATTTTTGCAAAATGTCTAAAAATGCAATTTACTAGTAAATGCTAATGATATTTTGATAAGAAAACATTTGCGACTAATAATGACTAAATTGTCAAAACAACTACTCTATCCTAAATTATAAGTCATTTTAACTTCTTTTAGAGAGTCAAACCATTAGATTTTTTATTTGATGTGATAAATCTTTGTAATTCTCCTCATAATCTTGGTCAATCTTAAGATATTTTGACTATCAAAAAGTTAGAATAAGTTATAATTTGAGACAAAGAGAGTATAATAATATTATAAAACTAATGGACAAATGATGATGCAGAGGTCGTGTTAGCCTCAAAATACCACCATATGATGACATATGGTTTTGCCCAAACACTGTGGGCTTCGGAAAAACATTTTTAAAATTGTACTAGAGCAACTCCAAGAGCCTCTCATATTCTTCTTGATCTAGGAAAATAGAGTTTTTGTAAGAGAAAATCCTCCAATAGTTTATATAATTAGATTTCCAAATATATTCATCGTCTTTTCTTGATTTCTCGCTAGATAAAGTGGAAAGTGGTTCTCTAAAAATGTACACAAGATATAAAGAACCTGTTACAGGTAGAAAGATATAGTGTGATTTTTATTCAAACGACACTGAATGATGATTTGAGAGCGGGTTAGAAAAAAGACACTTGAAGCTACTTTTATACCGGATTAGTGTATATCCATGTTTTTGATCGCGGGCTATGGAAAATAGCGTCGGACTTTTTCGACGCTATTGCGTTTTATAGCGCCGCTATTGCGGGCTAATAGCGGCAACTATCTTAATGAAGCACCCGGCCTCGCCGCCGCCACTATAGCCCAATAGCGCGAAAATAGCGATATAGCGCCAATAGCGTGGAAATAGCGCGCTTTTAGCGGCGCAATATCGTGCTATAGCGCCAATAGCGTGAAAATTGACAATAGCATCGCGGTGTTTCAAATGGCGCGCTATAGCGCGCTATATAGCGCTATTTGTTTCGTGGGTGTATATAGAGAAAATAAGAACAAAAATTACCGCCTATATCGACTAACTTCAAGTCGTAACTACATATATTGTTGGCACATGTAAATCAACTACTACGCATATCGTAGTTTAATATTTTTGAAAAGACTTGATAAATTAGGTTAACACGTGAAAAAGAACTCATTAGACTTGGAACCAATAATAAGAAGCATAAAGGTTCACTAGAAGTTTGAGACATTCCAACCAACATTTTTTTATGAGAAAGGACTCTAAACTTTGCCCATGTGGAGGTGATAACCCTTTATCTTTTTTTTTTTTTTTTCCTTTTTTAGGATGGGTGACAAGTCCCAAAACATTATGATGTCACCAAAGCTAGTTTGTTACTGACATTGGGGCACTCTTGATGTGACAAGTAGAATGGATGATTGGCCTGCGTCAGTTTCCAAATTTAGCAACAACAACAATCAACTGAAGCACGAAACTCAAACAAGATCCAACGGCTGGTATTCATCGAAATCGCCCTTTAAAACGCACACACCTCCATAAACCCTAGCGGACAAAGCAACCTTTTTTTTCTCACCAAAACCCCTTCGCAATCCCCACTCTTGCTCCCGCCTCCACCCAATGGCGTCCCTCCCTAACGGCGCCGCCGCCGCCGCCGCCGCCGCCTCTGGTTCCTCCGGCGCGCGCCCGGTGGACAAGGAGGTGGACTTCGCCAACTACTTCTGCACCTACGCCTACCTCTACCATCAGAAGGAGATGCTCTGCGACCGCGTCCGCATGGACGCCTACCACTCCGCCGTCTTCCGCAACGCGCCGCACTTCCAGGGCAAGGTGGGGAACTCCCTGAACTGAAACCCCTCAAAAATTTCATTTTCTCCAGCAATTTTGGGGTCCGGTTTGGTTGATTCGTTGGGTATGGATCTGTCAGGTGGTCCTTGACGTGGGCACCGGGAGCGGCATCCTTGCCATCTGGAGCGCGCAGGCCGGGGCCAGGAAGGTGTACGCCGTCGAGGCGACTAACATGGCGGAGCACGCCCGCGAGCTTGCGCGCGCCAACGGCGTATCGGACATCGTCGAGGTGATTCAGGGCACTGTGGAAGACATTGAGCTTCCAGAGAAAGGTGAGACTGATTTCTTGATGCTTGTCCTGTCATTGCTGAATCGACGGTAATAAAAGCTAAAAGCAATGAATTTCTGTCTCAATTGGAATGTTACTCAAACCATGTGAGTGAAAGAGAAAAAGTTGAAATTTTTAATCTGAACATGGAAGTTATGATGTGCAGAGTGCTGACTACTCTGTTTCTATATGTTGTTTGTGATGGCAGTTGATGTCATTATCTCAGAGTGGATGGGCTACTTCCTTTTGAGAGAGTCCATGTTTGATTCCGTTATTTGTGCACGAGACCGCTGGTTGAAGCCAGATGGTGTAATGTAAGTCTATCTTGCAAGTTATCTTAAGAAGCACTACCAAAGTTCTTTGTTGCAAGCAGAACACAGATTTACTTAGCCTAAGATCATTCTTTTGCAGGTATCCTAGCCATGCTAGAATGTGGCTAGCACCCATAAGAACTGGTTTGGGTGATAAAAAGAGGGAAGATTTTGATATTGCCATGGATGACTGGAGTCTGTTTGTTCAGGACACTCAAACTTATTATGGGGTCAACATGAATGCTTTGACAAAGGCATATCGTTCAGAGCATGAAAAATACTATTTGAAGGTATGCCATCCTTATTTATCTTCTAGTTCATTGCTGTAGTCTCGGAATGTAAAATTCAGGTTATTTCAGCTAATAAATGACTTGGATTTTGTTATTATGGTAATGTATATTTCTTTTTTAAGTATAGTAATGTACTTTTTGTTGCACTTTCCTAAGTAATTACAGTACTCAATTTAGAGAAACAATGACCCTTTGAACCTGTAGCAGTATTTTTGATGAACTGTTGCTTACAAACTTGTACAGCCTACATTTATCTTCACTGAAATTTGAACTCTATTAATTTAGCCTACACATTGAAGCAAACCCAAGTTGTTTATCCTGAAGTCTCTGGGTATACTTCCAATCGCTAGTTCTGCACTTGCTCAAGGGAATCAATACATTCTTGTTGGGAAATCAGCTTGCAAGAGTTTTGAATGACTAAGCCTATGTGTTTCATGTTCCTTTTCCACACATTTAATGTACACATGTTTTTATGCTGCTGCAGTCTTCAATATGGAATAATCTTCATCCAAACCAAGTTATCGGTCAACCTGCAGCTATCAAAGGAAATTGATTGCTTGACAGCCACTGTTGATGAGATCCGAGAGGTCAGAGCACAAGTTACATTGCCAATCAGAATGGATGCTAGATTATCAGCACTGGCTGGATGGTTTGATGTTCATTTTCGAGTATGTCGGACTTAACTACAACCCACTAAATGCTATACTGAACTACATTTAGACTTTACTTAAGAAAGTGCTTGCTATGTTTATAATATTTTCAGGGTAGTGCTCAAAACCCTGGTGTGGAGGAAATTGAATTAAGTACAGCGCCAGATGAGCAGGGTGGAACTCATTGGGGTCAGCAGGTTGGTTTCCTGGGCTACTATTTTTTTTTTTCTTGTCATTCCTAGAATTTGCTTCCAGTTAAGTTACTTATTTTTCAATCCTTTCTTCTCCCTCTACCTGTAAATATTGACTGCTAACAAAAGAAAAATTGTGAATAGAAGGAAAAGAACTAGCTCTTTTCCCTTTTGAATTTATATAGGCAGGGTGCAAACCTTCACTTGGAAAAAGCAAAAGAAGATAAAAAAGATATTTTTTAATGTTGATTTCACCAAAATTGCTCTACAAATGAATGCTTTTATTTGAGGTGTTATGAAGCAAGATACTCTTTCAGTTAATTTGCCATTATCCACATGCATGCCACTCATAAAGCAGTTAATTGGTCTAGAAAAAATGATCAGAATTTTGTTCCTTTTCAAGGTATTCTTGCTGACTCCACCTTTGAGCGTGACTAAAGGAGACAATGTTAATGTTTCCTTCTCGATGGTTCGCTCAAAGGAAAATCATCGACTTATGGATATGGAGTTCACCTATGAGTTGCATGAGTTATCTGGCAAGAAGCACGAAGCAGTGACAACCAAGATGTACTTAGAGTAGAAGAAGGTACGGACTCTACCTCTGGTTCACTGGCATAGCAACACGTGACACAGATGCTCACACATGAAGCATGCTGTGTTGCTTTTTATGATAACATGGCTCAATCTTACCCTTGTTCATTTTGCATTTATGCTTTGACAGAGTTGAGTAGGCCTGATTCATCATCATCATTATTAGATGAAAAGACGGAACCGGCTACCATGTGCCCTCAGGCTGCTGTTACTGAACCTTTGCTCAGAAGCTGAGCTTATGTAAGTGCCTCAGGGCCCTGTGTGCTTGTTATATCCATGATTCGAGACCATGAGGCATGCTGACGTGCCAAAAGATTCTGTTGTATTGGTAATATCTTATTGTTTTTTTAAACTGTAATATCTTATTGTTTTTTTAACTGTAATATCTTATTGTTTGATTGCTCTAGTAACTGGAGGAGCAATTGCTTCACAACATTTGATGTGGTAGCAGATATTGACCGACATTACAGTCATTAGAAATATTCATTGCAAAATTTTGTTGAATTCAATTCAGTTTGTCCAAAGGCTGATGCATGATGCAGTTCATTTGTGCCCAGGCACCCGATCTAAAGTAAGTGATGAGTGTTGCGACGTGGTGACAGATCCTTTTCAGTGTAGCACCTAATTTTGTCTGGGCTATGTCACTTGTTTCTTGCATTTGAGCAATAGCAGGCTGTATGGGGCTGTTGCCGTTGTATTTGTTAAGTGTGATCACAGTGCTCTCTCTGTTGTGATATCTTCAGATTCAGTCTTAGCATACAGTAGAAAATACGGTAGCTTGGGCTATTGTATTATGTGGTTATTGCTGGTTATATAATCTGCAAGTCTGGATTGAGTTGGTGTTGATAGATAAGCCTAAAAAGAAACCTGCAAAGGGTTTGCTTCAGCTCTCCTACGCTGATGAGTCTCGCATGCATATAGCCCCTACAAAAGTCAAGAACATAGTGTGTGACAGCACTCCAGGCACTAGGAGGATCACCAGGACTCTATCTAAACAGAGCACACAAAGTTACAGACAACGCTGATGCCAGGCAAAAGTGCTCCAAGGTCTCCTCCACAGTTTGCCCGCCCAACAATTGCTACGGCCATGGGGCAATCCCTGTTTGTAAGTTTGAATAAGAGGATGACCGTCTAATTGAAGTACACTATCATTTCTCTACAACAAAGTAAGATACCGTAATAAGTTCGATTCCAGAAATGCCATTCGATCATTCATCACACAAAAACTAGCACATAAATTCTCCAGAAATGCCATTCAGTCCCAATGCCAAAGATTCTGATGCCAAAACACAATTTAGGCACAAATCAACGGCACTATCTTGTTTTGTCACTTCTTCCTAACTACTACTCAAAAAGATTTCTATCCAGTCGGCTTCATCGCCACCATCATCATCCTCATCCTCGTAGTAGTTGAGGTAAATAGCACCATCTGCCACGTCATGCACCCAATCAACATATATTCCATTATAGTCGATGATCTCATCGTTGTTGTAGAATTTTCCTTCTGATAAATAAAAGAGTTCAACAAACTCATCGCGACCACAAAAACCTGCCATGGCTGGATGAACAATTCTATTTGCTTCATGCTCACAATAAATGCAGCGTGGTTTTTCTGCATGTATAAAAAAAAAAACACATTTGTAAAGTATAATTAGAAGGGAAAAGATATTATATACACAAAGAAGGGAAAAGAATTATATAATACTGATTTGCTCCTTCAAAACAAAACTATGGAAATGTTGTTAGTCTTGGACTATTTTAGTGCCACTGAAAGTCAGAAACATTCATCATTTATAGTTACAATAAAATATTATTCAGTTCGTAGGGAACAACAACCCACTTATTATCATGTTGTGTGGGATGAGAACAAAATTACCAATGGTGATTAACTGATTATAAAACTCAACCAGAACTCGTTCGCAAGTGATGTTCTACAACTTAATCCCCTTAATTTCTAGCCAACAGAATTGTTATCACTGACTTATGTAGGTGAATGTTAGTTTGTCTAGGCTCTTTAATCTAATTTATTATCTTGTGTAGGTAAAAGTACCTAGGAATGTACATTAGGGTGGGAGCTCCACGCAAGAGACAAGTTTGCAGATGTCCTTGATGGTGATAACCTAAGACATGGTTACAACATACAAGCTTGTGAACCCAGGCATCCAGCTATTCCACCACACCCCCCAGCCACCCCCAGCCACCCATGTGTGCGCCATTGATTTTAAGGTACTACCGCTGATTTCCAGAAGTCGTGACATGTATTGTGAAAAATATATAGTTAGTTTTCCAAATAAACTGATGTCATTAGTTATATGACATTCTAAATTAGTCCTTGTATTTCCTAAAACGCTAAATGCCTTAGCAGCCCCTTAGCTGCCATAACAGTTTGAGCAAGTCGATCTTAAACACCATAACTCACTATTTACAGCAGCAGCAGCAGCAGCAGCAACAACAACAACCAAGCCTGTCAACTCACTATTTACAACATTGCAGATAATATTAAAACAGAAATTGTGAAGTCATGATTAGAACCACCAATAGGTGTTGTGTTGGGGGAGGTCGTGAGGCACTTATCACCCCCATGGTTCGCCTCAAAAGGCACGCGAGGAGGTTTCTTTCGAGGTCTGGTTTTGGCCGAGGTTGTGATTGTTTCGAGTTCATCAACCGAGGCCGTGGCTTTCGGTTAATGGGTTCCCCGAAAGCCACGCCTTTTAGTCCCTTCAAGGTGGATTTGCCATATGAGTGCGATCGGTTCAGCGGTGAGCCGATAGTTTTGCTTTCGGGTTTACGTTATCTTGCATTTTTATAGGTGTGTGCGCGGTCGAGACACCGAAGGAATGGCTTTCGACCGTTGGAGACCGGAAGGTTGAGCGCCGGTTAAAAGTTGCTGCGAGGCTCTTGCTTTTCGGCCCTCTTGTTCCTTTTTGTGTCCCTTGCGGATAGTCTCATCGGCCTAGCTGACCGAATCAACGGCGTTTTGGTCCGAGGAGCCAGCGCGGTCTCGGGGAGCGCTTGGGAAGCAAGCCTAAAGGACCAAAAGTACCCGCTAGCGATGGGGAATATCCGTGGCATCGAGTAGTTGAGGGGTAGTTTGGTCATGTAGTGATGACAATCACCTATAAATAGTCCCTTGGCAGGGCATTGTAAAGACGGAGGGAAAAATTAATAAGAATAGCCACTATTTCTACTTTTGAGTTGTCCTATTCGGTTTTATCCTTTTGGGGTGTAGCAGCGCTTTAGGGCCACTCGATATGTTGGAACCATCTTTCCCACATTCAAATGAAAAGAGAGGGTTGGAGCTGCCAAAATGGGTGGTTCTTGCAACCGCTAGAAAGTTTATATAAGAATGACAATACTTGTCATTTGTCCGTGGATTGTACTTTCCAACTTTTCCATCTTTGCCAAGCAAGACCGGGCCGTAAACAAAACTCATTTACACCAAATATAATATGAAGTTCAAACCGCTGATCCTCCTTCAAACTTGAAAATCAAGATGTCGATTGAAAACCGCAAAGACGGTGACAAATACAAAACAACATGAAGTGAAGCTACCAACAGGTAAAAAGTGAGGAAAGGAAGAAACTAATGCCAGAGTCCTAACAGTAAGCAATATGAGACAAATACGAAAAAGCAATACAAGAGTAGGTAAAAGTGAGGAAGAGAAGAAGAAACTAACCATAATAGTTTCATTGAATTTGTTAAAGGGTTTCGACCATACTCATGACCTGGTCATGCTGACCCCAGAAAGCCGCCACTTGAGCATATATCAAGATAGACCCTTTTCTTGACCTTTGTTGGGGGCAATATCTTGTTTCTAGTGTGTGCCCGAAAGAGGAGGAACAACTTTCTAACACCTAGCAGAGATAACCGACATCCTCGGGATAGTGGGTAACCATCTACTTCAAAAGTCGCGTAAAACCACTCAAGGCATCCGTGCAAGAAACTTGAATTGTGCAAGATGGAGTTATCGAAATGCCGCCAGATCGACAAAGAAGACTCGCACAAAGATATGCATCGCCAACACCGGGCAGGGACTATCATCAAGTAGCAAGACAGGAACCGGAGAACAAGTAGAGAGGTGATCAAGAGCAACCGACAAGGATACACCGTAAACCAACAAGCATTCAATGGCCCGATCAGGTGTAATGCCTTGGTGTAGAGTGCAAAGGAATGATATGAGGCCATAGAGTGATTACGATCTAGCCAAAGCAAGTGGGTGCCAATCATGGATACTTGGAACCGCTTGCTTTCGATAATTTTGCTCTCGTACCAAATAGTATTGAGAATGATATTAGAGCCGAGGTCTAATGGACCATAGCAGTAGCCACCATGAACACCCATGAGCATGCTGCGGTGATAGCAACTACATAGCTCCACCTTAGGTAGCATGCCTAAGGCTTGTATATGTAGAATCCATGGATTTTTGCCCGGAAGCATCCTCTTCATGTGTGCCCTGGTAGAAGGCAACACATTGGGTGAAGATAGAATTTCAGGAAGTCAAGCCGGCGCCTTTGCGAGTCGGGATACATCCGGCGGAAAGTACATCTTTTATTCGGTTGTGAAGAGCGATACTGCCTGCGCAGGCCCTTGGGTGTTAAGAATGACACGGGCATGCGCACGGGCGTTGGCGTGTTGAAAGGCACCTCCACGCGCCACGAACCTGAGGGCGGATTTGGGTGCTTGCGGACAACCGCTGCACATGAGGCGACCAAGCTGCTGCCGCACGACCGTTTGTGAAAGCCAAAGCGCATGTTGTGTCTTGATGATGAGGGCGTGGCCACCAAGGGCCCGCGCTGCGGCGTCAGGTATTTCGGGCTTCGGGCGTTGGGAGGTAAGGGGAAGAGGCAAGTGAGGAATGCGGTGGTCGTCGGCGACCTCGAGCCATCTCTTCTACCGGCGGCGGCTCTCTTGCTCTCTTAACACCTCGCGCTGTGGTGGCACTTGCTCTCTCTTCTGCTCCTCGGTAGGCGGTGGCGGCTCTCTTCTACCACCCACAGGCTCGGATCTTGGAGGTGCTGAGGTTGATGATGATGTTCTTTGAGAGGATCCGGCGAATCAAAATCCCATCTCAAATAAACTCTTGTTGTGTGCTAAAGTTCGGCGCCGAGGGGGCTGTAAATCCTCTCTCAATCTTGGCATGAACTGCTAAGATCTCATCCCTTCTTCTTGTGCATGTGGAATTGGTCCTTACTCCCTCGGACCAAAAGTATGGACGCCGGAGGTAGGGTTTGCCCAAGCATGGAGGAAGGATTTGGGGATCGGGTGGCGACGGCCGATAGAGGAAGATTTGGGGGGGATTGGATCGGAGGCGGCAGTATCTGGGCATCGGCCCCGAACAAGTCTACTTTTGGCAGTTTGTCACATTTCCATAGCGAGGGTCGGCGTCGGCTGTTGCATGTGTTCATTCGCCACAAACATGTTCGCAGGTGGTGCATTCCATGTCTCCATGCATGTTTGTTTTAGATTGCAACAGTATTCTTCTAATTTGTTTGCCATTCTCCCATACGTTAATTAGCTCATGTTGCATCAACTTGCGTTCATCCCAAAATAGAATGAGATGGAAGAAAAGAGGTGTGTAAGCCGTGCTTGCTTCTTAATTTCTCCCTTAGTTTGTTACCTCAAGTTAGCATAGTACAAATGAGGGTTGGATGTTTTGGGCTAACTATGGTGGTCAAAAGGGATTTTGATGTTACGAAAAATGTACTCAAACAAAAGAAAATCTGATGGAAAGGTTAGGTCATGTGGATTTGTTTATGCGAATAAGGATCACAGATTGAAAGATAAAAATGTATCATTTAATTAAGTGTCCAAGAGCTGAAACAAGAATTGATTGTCAAGTTCGTATGGATCTCATACTAGACCAAGAGAAGGAAAATTATAAAGTCACTAAGCTGATTTTGGAACACAATCACACCCCCTTCGTTGCCACAAAACCCTCACATTTACTGGTCTCTCAAAGAAAAAATTTCACAATACAAGGTTTTGAAATTGGAGACGGCCGATGATGTAGGAATTGACCCAAAGTTGTACATGAGTTGGCTTCTATCCAAGTTGGTGGCTCACACATCTCGTTACACTCTTCGAGATCATGAGAACTATTTAAGGACCAAGTGCCAACTTGAGATGGCATATGCACAAGGTGGAAGCATGCTTAGGTATTCCCAAGAAAAAACACTTTGAACCCGGAAAGCCTCCAACACTTGGCGCCGCAAAAGGCAAAAACGGAGCCCGAAACCCACAAAGAAAAAAAAATCCTTGAAGACAATGCCTCATTTCGCGAATCTTAGGCTCGGTCTCATCCTCCTCGAACCTCCGCATACCCTTCGGTAATCCAACCGTTTGCAACAATCTCTTCAAGCATCTTCTTGGTCATCTTTGACTTCCCAAACTCATATGTGACATACCATCTCCGCAAACTCTTTTGCCCCAATAAGATCACTAACTGAAACCTCGACGTCGGAAGAGATTCCTCCAGGTCCAGAGCACGCGCAGCCTCCAAAGATGCAATCTTCGTGAATAATCAATAACCGAGAGGAACGTCATCGGGAAGAAGCTCATGTCACGGCCCGTAAATCTCGAAGCGGATAGTGCCCTTTGATGCAACAAGGCCCAGCGTCTTCAAGCATGCAAACCTGATCGGAGGTTTTTAACAAACAATCAAGGATTAGAAAAAGCTGGGAAAAAAAAAACTAGTGGAGATTAGCAAAAGGCAAAGGCTAGGAAAGCGATGGTTCATGGGGTAGCCAACCACATCCGGCAAGCGTGCTTATATAGGCGCCCACGACCCTTCGCATTCCAAAACCAACGGACGCGACCAACGGAAGTTACGGTCAAATCAACCTGAAAGGCGTGCAGTTTTTGTCCGTTGCGGTAAACTCCGTTCAAACTTTTTTTGACACCGGAGGCCCAAGGCAAAAATGCGCCGGGGGGGGGGGGGGAGGGGAAGACATGCTCAGGGCACGTCTTCGCCTTGATCCCTAGTCCGGTGTCTCAAGGCGGTTAACCAGCAAAGCGGAGGTGTCCCCAAAGCAGCTAACCGATAACACTTCGCCGATGTGTGTGTCATTACCTTGCGGGGACCCGCGAAGGGTTATCACGGGCCGGGCGGAGATAGTTTCCGCTACTTCCGAGAAGCCCATCTGTCGCCCACGAGGGGCTCAAGACCCCCATCGACGCCGCCGCATCTACAAGGTCGATCCGCTCGGAGATGCTTAGTTGAAGACCCAAGCAAAGGTCGGAGTAGGTAGGAGAGCGAAGATCGGATCGGTGCAGAGGCTGTCGAGGACCAGGAGTGGAGGCCGGGCCCTAAATGGGCCGACTTTGCGAGCCTAGAAGCCAAGGCGGTTCGCGACACGGTGGAGAGACGGAAGAGCCCCGTGGCGGTGGTGACCGTTCCCCAGGAATATGCCGAGCATCATGATGGGCAGAAATGTAACTTAACATTCCTATATACTTGTAAATTATAAATAGTCAGTCCTCGTATTCTGGGTTGGCGGACAATATTTATTACCATTAAAAATCAAGTGTTCTAACTTGGCCAAAAATACCACTTTCTCCCCGGGAGCACCGTCCAGGCGGAGGCATTAGACCATTGAATTCCCCAGTTTCAACATTGCAAATGGACTAGGAAGAACAAATAGCTAACATTTTTGGGTTGATGCTAAAATGCTCACTGACTCTTTTTGCAAACAAGACCTGATCATTATGTAGTCTCTGAATTTAGCAGCTATGTCACATGCGCCGGGAACAATGATATTTGTGTAGTCTCACAAGACATCAGAAGCTTTTTTTCTAAACAAGACATGATCATTATGCAACAATATGTGCATCCAGTCATTCACTTGAGCAACTCAGATCACATTCTCAACTTTTTAGTCACAATATTACTTTACAATCTCACAATCCTATCTAACAACCCTTTTCTGAAACTGCCAACAACACTGCTATTTACATTATTTTGGTGTCAGAACATCCTGACAAGCCGAATTGCAGAACCACGGCTGCCCTTCCCTTGGAATGCAAAAGCACACGAAGATGGATGGAGCACTGCATCTGTAGCTAGGCCAACTACTGTTGCATCGTGTATGACCTGATACACTATAAAAGGAGAAGTGGAATCACCGCGGCCTCCAAAAATCAGCGTTTCATTACAAGCATGAAAAGCTCAATGCTAATGAGCGAGCTACGAGACTATAGCTTACAATTGAAAATATGACTTACCCAAGCGATCCTTCCTATTGCGGCGTGGCTGTTACAAGTAGGTACTAGAAAGGAGTAGGAACTAGGAAGTAGGATAGTCCAGAATAGGAAGTAGGATAATATCCAAACAACTCTTACTAAACTAGATACCGAATTTATTTCTGTATAGAGATTAAACCAAAATTTAATTATTTAAAAATCTAGAGGTAAAACCATCTAAAAATGCTGTTTTCCCATTTTCATCCTAAAATTTACTCATCAAAGATAATAGTTTTGAATTCGGTAGCAAAATTGAACTCAAATGATATTTGGATGGCTAGAAAAACATTGACTAATGGCTACTGATCAACGGGAAGCAAATACTAAATGGGCGAATGATTGAGGAGCTCTAAAATTTATATTTTTCAGACAGATGAGCACCAAAAGAATGTACTATTTCTATCTCAAATTATAAGTGATTTCAAAAATATTGAAGAGTCAAAGCACCTCATGTTTGATCAAATTTATGATAAGATAATAACATTTATGATACCAACTATTAATTACATTTTCATAGTATATCCATTTTGTGTCATAAGTTTTTAAAATTCTCTCAAGTTTTAGTCAAATTTGATATCCTTTTGATTCTTCAAAATTTTTTTAAAATAACTTAGAATTTAGAATGAAGAGTACTTGATTGTCCGTGGCCACCGAGAGATATGTCTCGAACCAGTTGGTATTGGTAAACCATGCATAATTCTTACCCGGTTCCGAACTTTCAACTTCCGCGCCGCGCATCCCTACAGCCAGGGAAGGACGAGTCATGTGGAACTGAAGACCCGTACGGGCCAAGGATGAGTCATGTGGAAATGAAGACCCTGAACTTCTCACAGTAAGGACGAGTCACGTGAAGACTGAAGACCCCTGAACTTATCACAAACCCTACTGCCGTGCTCCTCTCCTCGAGCAAATCACTATAAAATACGAAATTTTGCTGCAGTTGCCAATAGCTATCGACTCTGGTGAGTTTTCTATCCTGTGTTGCTATGTTTATCTCCATATATGGCTAGTGGATCTTCCCAGGGTGGCAAGGGGAGGGTGGAGCACCTTGGAAGGACGCTGCAAAACCCAAGGATGATGATGATCAGACAGGTAAAAATCTTTGACATTTTTGCATGATACTCCTCTCCCTCCCGTTTTTTTTTTGTAGTATTTGTTTCTTGTCTCCTGTGCAAGAGTAAAACAATCAAAAGCCATGAAGCTCAAGTAGTAGTGTATACTCTAGTGCATGTATGCCTCAGATTGCATGAAGCTCAAGTAGTAGTACAGTACTCTAGTCCAAATTTCTCATGTATGCCTCGATTGCATGCAGTGCAGCGTTAATAGCCATGAAGCTCAACTAGTAGTACAGTGCTCTAGTATTGACTTTGCATTTGTTCTGTGATTGCTGAATTGACGGTAAAAAGCTAAAAGCAATGAATTTCTGTCTCAATTGGAATGTTATTCCAACCATGTGAAAGTTGAAATTTTTAATCTGAACATGGAAGTTATGATGTGCGGAGTGCTAACTACTCTGTTTCTATCTGTTGTTTATCTCAGAGTGGATGGGCTACTTCCTTTTGAGAGAGTCCATGTTTGATTCCGTTATTTGTGCACGAGACCGCTGGTTGAAGCCAGATGGTGTAATGTAAGTCTATCCTGCAAGTTATCGTAATTAAGAAGCACTACCAAATGTTTGCTATGTTTATAATATTTTCAGGGTAGTGCTCAAAACCCTGGTGTGGAGGAAATTGAGTTAAGTACAGCGCCAGATGAGCATGTTGGAACTCATTGGGGTCAGCAGGTTGGTTTCCTGGGCTTACATTACTTTTTGTCATTCGTTGAATCTGCTTCCAGTTATAACCTGTAGTTACTTATTTTTTCAATCCTTTCTTCTCCCTCTACCTGTAAATATTGACCGCTGACAAAAGAAAATATGTGAACCCTTTTCCCTTTTGAATTTATATAGGCAGAGCGCTAACCTTCTTTTGGAAAAGCAAAAGAAGAGAAGATAATTTTTCAATGTTGATTTCAGCAAAATTGCTCTACAAATGAATGCATTTATTTGATGTGTTAACTTTTGCAAAACAAGATACTCTTTCAGTTGATTTTGCCATTATTGTAATGCATACTGCTCATAAAACAGTTAACTCGTCTAGAAATATTCATCAGTCTGTCTTTCCTTTTCAAGGTATTCTTGCTGACTCCACCTCTGAGTGTGGCTAAAGGAGACAATGTTAATGTTTCCTTCTCAATGGTTTGCTCAAAGGAAAATCATCGACTTATGGATATGGAATTCACCTATGAATTGCATGAGTTATCTGGCAGGAAGCACCCAACAGTCACAACCAAGATGTACTTAGAGTAGACAAGGTACAAACTATATTTGTTTATGAATTTCACTTGCTCAAAATATTAAGTACTATATCCTATATAAATGCATAGAGGGTATTGATGATATGCCACTCCATTTACTAATCTACCTCTAGATCATGTGGGCATGGATGCTCACACATGAAGCATACTGCATTTCTTTGATTCATAACAGGGCTCAATCTAACCCTTGTTCATTTTGCATTTATATCGTGACAGCATTGAGAGGCCTGATTCATCATCGTTCGATGAAAAGACATGAACCAGCTACCATGTGCCGTTACTGAAACCTTTGCTTAGAAGCTGAGCATATGTAAAGTGCCTTTGGGCCTCCATGTGTTTGTTATACCCATGATGTGTACATTGAGAGCATGAGGCATGATGACGTGCCGAAGATTCAGTTGTATTGGTAATATCTTATATTGTTTGATTGCTCAAGATTCGGAGGTTGTTGCTTCACATCATTAATGTATTAGCAGACATTGACCCACACTACAGTTTTAAGCAACATTCAGTGTAGAAATTTGTTGAATTCAATTCAATTTGTCCAATGCTGATGCATGATGCAGATCGCCGCCCAGGCACCAATACAACTGTTGCAACGAGGCATCCTGAGGAAGTGAAGAGGTGTCTACTCCGTTGATTGAATCTCCCTTAATCAGTGCAACTGAAATTATGTACCTGAACTTCCTCAAAAAAATAGCTACAGGGAAAATATGAGATATATATATACCCACCTGCGAGTATACACGCCACGAAGAGCCAGTGCCGCCAGCACCTTGTTAATGTGGAGCGTGCGTTGGCGCCATTCACGGGATTAGTTGCACTTGGCGCATGTAGTTATTTTATTTTTTAATAGACAGCTCGTTTGCATGTGCATGTTGACGTCAGCTGCAGCTATATTGGCCATGATTTGCGGCTGGTTCCGATTTGTTTGCATCTTTGAAAACGTGTATACTTGTTTCTTTCCCTGCCGCATATGCGAGTTAAAATAGTATAGTACACTCCTATGTATCTAAAGAGTATATGCGTATAATTTTTTTCAACAAATACATACTGCTTTTAGAAAATAGTAGTACGCTGGTATGCATCAAAAGAGTACATACGCACATATATTTTTCAATGGAGTATTTTTTGCATACTTTTAAAAAAAGAAGTATGTGTATGCATACTTTTTCTATAAGGGAGTATTTATTCACACCTTTTTATAAACGAGTATGTATGCATAATTTTCATAAGGAGTATTAATATACTAGAGTATATGAATACATACTAAATACATATTCGTTGTTTTGTATCTCACGTGAATGTAAGCACGTAAACTACTATGATCAGTGGCGTATACTATATTAATCTTTGTGTAAGAATACATACTCTTAAAAAAAGGTATAAATACTCTATTCTAAAAGTATGTACAGATACTCTATCGAAAATATGAAAAGTATGTAAACACACCCTTTTGGAAAAATAAAGTACGTACACATACTTCTTTTTAAAATGGTATGTACACGTACTCTTTACTTAAAATATTAAAATAGTATGTAGACATACTTTTCGTAAAAAAAAAAAGTATCGTATGTGTTTATACTCTTAATATATACACTCCAATTCAAAAAAGTATGTGTATGTGTATGTGTATATACGCGCTCTCATTCAAAAACTGTGTGTATATACTTCCATCGCGTATACATACTCCAAAAAGGTTACAGTACGTGAGCAAACTGACCGTGTCATATATTTGAAAATATTTAAACCAGCCGGCGGCCGGAGTTCACGCAACCAAGATTCAATATTTCCCGTATACCCAGCGCCATCGGACTAAACGGGTCGCGCGACTCTACTCGCCAGCGAGTACGCACGAAGCCGGACGTCTGGTTCCCGTATACTGATGGGTGTAACTACTCCTAGGGTGTAGGAAAAATTACCATATATATATATATATATATATATATATATATATGTTTGGTATCCATTAAAAATCCATGTGGGGAAAATTTGGAGGCACGACATATAGTATCAAAACTCATCCAAGACACTTTTGGGAAATACGAAGAGCATGGTGTTTGATATATGGTGTTAAAACTTCTATAGCACCCTTTTGCCAAAGGAAAAAAAAAACACCTATAACACCCAATGGAAAATTAGGGAGAAAAGATATATTTGTTATTGCTTCAATGCCTCATTGTGAGTCATATGAGTAAACCTTGAGAGGTAAAGCTCATAACAAAATTTAGAGGACTACATCACTTACTTCGACTACATCAGTATTTTTGGTGAAGACTCAATTATGAATATTTTTGGTGAAGTCTCAATTATGAAAAAGAAGGTATCAAAGGGCTCAAGGCCATACAAAAGAGCAAGCCACCAAAGACCGAGTCATGGAGGGTTCGAGCTAAGGTTGTCATCGAAGAATAGCGAACACAAGTCAGAGACAAGTAGTCTATATATTTGGATAGACGAAAAGTCATGCCGAGTTTGAGTTGTAATTGGGCCACACTCAGTTGTACTCAGCTATTAGTTCTTAACTTTCGATCAAAACCAAATAGTTGAGGGGCTACTGTTGTATGACATATTGTATGTTGGGGACCCCTGCTATTGTGTTCATGGTCCAATTACATAGCCTAGGGGTTGCAAAACAATCTCTAGGGGCCATTTGTAGCCCCTAGTATTTTTTTTTTGTAAAACAAACCTAATTAGGGGAATTAATGAAAACTTTTCCCTCCTGCCTCCCATATAAAAGCGGAGAGGGGGAGGGGGATTAACTTCGACCATCATTCATTCTAATCTCTCTCTGCTCCTACCACATATGGTCGACTCTTTCTCCCTCCCTCCACTAACACCTCCCATGTTCGGCTAATAGCAAGTTTTTAACATTACCTTTTTGCCTGATGCCATATTTTGTGCATGTATGATCCTTAATTTTTACGACAATCGACTCATGATAATTATCCTTTATCTTCGCCACACCACCCCCTGACGTGAGTCGGTGAAGTGGTATGCACGGCCAGTATTTTGACTGCTTGCTTTGAAAGCAGGACCTATGTGTTTCTGTTGTTTATGGTAGTTGTTACATTCATGAAAATGTTGCAATAGTGAGGGATGGTAGACCTTAGATTACTTTAAGTGCTTAAAATTGACACCAGAAGTGATCAGAGTAAAAAAAGAGGTAACCCATTTGCCAACTTTCACATATGGTCTCATGGTGGTTATCTTTATCTATAAAACTAATATCACCTATTTGGAGAAAGTTCCATTTTTAGAATAATAAAGCCTAAATAATTTTTTTCATGTCTAAGACTATATAGCACATAAAAAAAAAAATAATGATAAGTCGGTTTATAAAAAATACTCATAGTGGAAGAAAAGAAATACTTCGCTCCAAAAGAAATACTCCACTCTAAATTGTAAATGAGTCAAGATTTCTAGGTACTTTTCGACTGGTGGTTGCAGCTATCGAGAGGAGGCAGGGTGATGATGCTGGGAAAGGGCTTTCACCAGTTGGTGATGATGTTGGGAAAGGGTTTCACCAATCTTGATTTTTAGCTTTCACATTTTTGTACGCGCTTACCTCACGGGGTCGTTATCAATAATTCGCAACCCGACACTTCTGCGGGCGCTGGCTCTTCAACCTCCTGTGACGCGCCTGGGGGTCGTTGTCGACCATCATACGCAACCCACCTCTCAAAGCCGCGAGGATCGGGCTCTTCAACCTCTTGTACGCGTTTACCCCACGGGGTCATTATCGATCATTCGCGACCCATCTTCTAAGCCGCGGGCGCGGGATCTTCAACATCATGTACTAGGGGTCATTGTCGACCCTATGCAACCCATATCTCCATGTTGTGGGCTTGGGGTCGGGCGGCAGCGTCGCGCCCAAGCTAGACTTCCTCTCACATTCTCTTTCAATCTCGCCGCAGCGTAGAAGAGGACGGTAAGGCAGCAGTTCCTCCATAGCGGTAGCCGTGCACATCGCACCACCCCGCGGAAGCAACACCGCAACCCGATGTCCACTGGAAATGGGGAATCGATGCTTGCTGCTCTTTTCTCTCTAGCGACGGTGGAGAGAAATGAAGCTAGGGTTTTGGAGAGCAGCGCCGAAAGGGTTTTTGTTCCTCGTGGGTGAAACCCGTGGCTTTGGGCGAGATTAGATGGCTCAGATCGAGCCACCCGATGCGGGCGGCAGGGCTGCATGGCCTAGCGCCTATTTCCTGGACCAGACCCATATAGATGAAGTGAAAGCCATGTGGGAGCTAAGCAAGCCAAAAGTCCACCTTAGGCGGCATTTTCCTTCGTTTAAGCTACGACATCTCTTTTGCTCAAAAAAAAAAAAAAACTACGCCGCCTATGAAAAAATTCGATATACGTTACTCATGCATGATGTTGACATCTCTAAAGAAATTGGTGCAAAAAATGGTTATAGGTTCTTTTTTTTTTTTTTTTTTTTTTGAGTATGCACAAAGTGAGGAAAGATCGACTGTAGCCATGTTGGATACACTTAGTTACTTGCCATAGCTGATCATCTTCTTTTACTTAGTGTCGTTAAATTCTTCGCTATATAAAATTACTATGAAAACTACATGTTGGAAATGTTAGTTTCCACTAATATTTATCATTATTGTCTCCTACCGATCAAAACTATGGGTTGGGACTGTCCCGAGAGTATCTCCAAGAGTTTTCAAAAACCCCATCAATCTTGATGTTTGGTTAGATCGAAAAAAAAAACTACTCTCCATCGACTCTATCTTACTCCCAGTCTTTTGACACTTGGAAAAGCATCTTCAATAGTTTGCAAAAACGCACCCTAAATCTTGAATTGCTCACCAACAACTCCATATGCTAATTCCCAATCTTCCGCACTTGGAAAATTGACTCAATGACACGCATATCAATCGGCCAACGTAATCGTGGAATTGTGTGGGCAAGAATAAGGGGTAACACATGACTCCCAATGCAGATATATAAGAGAGAAAGAAAGTGTAAAGATAGTTAGGGCAATTTGGAAATGCTTCAATGTAAAATCGTCTTGTATATTTTAAAAGCGGGTTTTAAAAACTGCTGGAAAAGCTTAAGAAGTATGTTTTACTTTTTTTTAGCAAACTTATTGGTTTAATTAATTGAATTTTTGAGAACTACTCTGAACTGAAGATGCTCTGCGACAGTGGGCATTTATGATATTATGCTATATAAACGAGCGGTGGACTATAACCTGAAATGGAATCGGAGTATGTGTCATATCCCTCTTGTTTTTTGATTTGGGTACTGATGACTGGTTGGCGGACATGGCTTACCTAAAAAGACTGGCCTGGGCCCTGGGCTCACAAGGAGTACTCCACAAGTTAAACCACTACAGAGCTGGCCGATAGTAATGCACCGCCAGGGCTGATGAACACAGCGACCGAGCTATAAAAAGACTGGCCCGTGGGATCACAAAGTCAATTCCATAACTAATTAAACTCGCAATGGCAAATCCTACTGTCGTGCTCATCCCATTCTGCGTTCCAGGCCACCTGACATCCATACTCGAAGCTGGCAAGCGGCTGCTCTGCAGAAGCCCCAGCCCCATGTCGCTCACCGTGCTCGTCACGCAGATGACCATGTCCACCAACCTGATGTCCGATGTCGCCGACCTCATCCGTCGGCAAGAAGCAGAGTCCGAGTCCGGCTTCGATATCCGCTTCGTCCACCTCCCCGCGGTGGAGCTCCCCACCGTTGAGCACGGTGCCGAGGCTGCCATCTCGCGCTTCATACAGCTCCACGAGACACACGTCAAGGTCGCTATCTCCGGCATGTCGACCCCGGTAGCCGCGGTCGTCGTGGACTACTTCTGCACCACCCTGTTCGACGTCGTCACGCGCGAGCTCGCACTGCCGGTGTACGTCTACTTCACGTCCGCCACGTCGATGCTCGCGCTCATGCTCCGGTTACCGGCGCTGGATGCGGAGATGTCCGGAGATTTTGACGCGATGGAAGGAGGAGTAGTGGTTGATCTGCCCGGGATGCCGCCGGTGCCGGCGGGTCTCATGCCATCTCCCATGATGAAGAAGGGTCCCAACTTCGCGTCGTTCGTGTACCACGGCAACCGCTTCATGGAGGCCGCTGGCATCATAGTCAACACGGTAGCCGAGCTGGAGCCGTCCATCCTTGCTGCCATCGCCGATGGCCTCTGCGTGCCCGGACGCCGCGCTCCGACCGTCTACCCGATCGGCCCCGTCATGCCTTTCAAGCCGCCGGCGCCGGGCGACGGTGAGCAGGAGCAGCTGCACGAGTGCCTGAGGTGGCTCGACGCACAGCCGCCAGCATCCGTCGTGTTGCTCTGTTTTGGGAGCATGGGCGGTAGCTTCCCTCACCTCAGGTCCGAGAGATCGCCGACGCCCTCGAGCGAAGCGGGCACCGCTTCCTATGGGTACTTCGTGGCCCGCCACCGGACGGTTCTAAGACGCCGTACCCAACGGATGCCAACCTCGACGAGCTGCTCCCGGAAGGGTTCATGGAGAGGACCAAGGACAGGGGTCTCGTGTGGCCCAAGTGGGCGCCGCAGAAGGACATCCTCGGCAACCCTGCTGTCGGCGGTTTCGTGACCCACTGCGGATGGAACTCGATCCTTGAGAGCCTGTGGCACGGCGTGCCGATGGTGCCGTGGCCGCTGTACGCGGAGCAGCACCTCAACGCGTTCGAGCTCGTGTCCGTGATGGGCGTCGCCGTGGCCATGCAAGTGGACAGGAAGCGCGGCAACTTCGTCGAGGCCGCGGAGCTGGAGCGCGTGGTCCGGAGCCTGATGGGAGGGTCGTCGGAGGAGGGGCGGAAGGCGCGCGAGAAGGCCGTGGACGCGAAGGCCCTATGCCGGAAAGCCGTGGCAGACGGCGGGTCCTCGGACGTATCGGCGCAAAAGCTAGCGCGAGAGATTTGCACAATCACAACGGCAAGGGGTGTGTAAAAATGTGGGCAGCGCCGTTCACGCATCTCCCACAATAATATAGGGCTATTGCGTTTCTACACTTCTGAGAAAGTTTAACTGTGATTTTACCATTTTTTCGCAATGTTGAAACTTTACCCTCGCTCCGTTAAATGAAGCCTTAATTTACCCTACTCGTAACTCTGTTAGTTATTTTGATTAAAAAAAAAGAAACATGGGAACCTTAGAAAAATGGCTCAAAGGACAAAAATGCCCTTGCCCACTCATACCCCCCTTCCTTCCCTCCTCACGCTCACTTCGCAGACTCACTGTCGCGACTTCCCAACTCACACCCGCTTAACCCTAGCCGTCATGAGGGAGTAGGGACGGCCGGGCGGGAGGCCGGGCGACGGTTCATCGGGCGATGGGCGACGGTCGGCGGGCGGCGGTTCGTTCGTGGCTTGGCCAGCCACACCGCCACGGGCGCCGGGGCCAGCCCAAAGACCTGTGCAGGTCGGCCGGCGGCAGGTGGCGGGAGCCATGGAGCCTCCTGGTGGGTCCAGTTCGAAGGAACCTGTGTACCCTATTTTCAACCTCTCGAGGTTTAATGGACGACTATGGTACGAATTGATGTTGGTTTTTTAGGCAATAGCGCTAATTTTGGTTTCAATTGCTCTGATTTGTAGGCAAAGTCACATGAATTTGAATCTGGTTGTTAGAGTTATGTTATTTTTCAGTTTGCCTAATGAGGGACCAAAAGCATACCAATATGGTAAAACCTTGCCTATTCTAGTGGTTGACATACACAGCTTCAACCTTTTGCAACTAGTTAATTTCATAGCTGAGAACTACATGTGGGATTTAACTTGTGGATATGCATGACAAGATACGACAAATGATCATTGAGAAATTTGTTTTGAGAGCCAAGATTGCTACAAAAATGTCAGGCACAATCATTCCAAGTGTGATCAAAGCTCTAAATGCTAAAGCCAAGAGTATCAAGGGCCATGATGTATTGATATGTGGGGCTAGAAATGCTGAAGTTACTGTGGACAGATTTATGTACACAAATAACTTAGGCCAAAAAAGCATGTTCTTGTAGCGATTGGCAAGTAAGTGGACAGCCATGCACCCATGCTTTAGATTACATTTCTAAGATAAGTAGAGAGATACGAATGGAGGACTTTGTGCATGAATACTTCTCTACTAATCGGTTCAAAAAAGGCATATACATGTTCTTTCAATCCAATGATATCCAAGGATAAATGACCACATTTTGATTTGGGCAAAAAAATCAATAAGCCAAAACTAAGAAGGAAGTCAGGAAGACCAAGAATCTCTAGAGTCAAGTCCTTTGATGAGGCTGCCACTAGTAAGAAAAGGAAACCATGTTCTGAATGTGGAGAACTAGGACATATAGTCAAGTATTGCCAAGGAGGTCTAACTGGTAGTCAAAAGAGGAACCGCTCATCTTCTCAAAATGAATCATCTTCACAAGCATCAATGTGAGTCATGCTAATTTTTTTTTTTTTTTTACTCTTGATTATTTAGTCAACTTGTTTACTGAACCATTTTTCTCCATTTTGTGAAGTGCAAGTGCAAGGGGAAGAGGAAGAGGAAGAAGTGCAAGTGCGGGACCTGGAAGTGGAGTAGAAGGGGCTAGAATAGAAGGAAGAGGAAGAGAAAGAGGAAGAGGAAGTAGTGCAAGTGCAAGTGCTGGACCTGGAAGTGGAGTAGAAGGGGCTAGAACACAAGGAAAAGGAAGAGGAAGGGGAGGGAGGTTGGTTGCATTGTTAGGAATAGTGTGATGCATGACAATGAACATGTAATATCTCACTATTAGCTAGTGCTTTTGTTGAACTTGTTTGTTGGATGATGGATGGTGTTGTATGGATATATTTGGTACACTTTATTTTGATATGATATTATCAATCTATATTTGCATATTGTGCGGAATTATATGTAACAAGTTGTCTCACGTTTATTGCCAAATTGTTATAAGAAAACAGGGGTAAAATCTCAATGTACACAAGAAAAAATAGGGGTACCTTTGCAAGGGCAAAGTTGTCCTAAAAAGGCTAAGTTAACACCATTACAACCTGATAACAGAGTAAGAGTAAACTTGAGATTCATTTTACATAGCGAGGGTAAAAATTGCAACATTGCGAAAAGCGAGGGTAAATTCACAATTGGTGCTTTCAGCAAGGGTAGAAACGCAAGCCCCGTATAATAACCCCTCAAATAAATCAAAAGACATTTGAGTCGTCTGGCACAGTTAGGCACTATTCGCGACGTTTTGTGTTCGTCTTGTTTGACATTGTTGGTGATGTTTGTTGTTCATGTTATTTGGCAATCGCTTTTGCTATATTTGGTGTTCATGTTGTTCGGCATTGTTCAGTGTTGTTCACAATCACTTTGTGCACTATAGTTTTTTTTTCGCTTTCTTTTTTTGTTTACTTTTCAAAACAATGCTAGCACACCACGTGTTGCTCCCCTAAGCCAACACAGTGTAGCGCATGTTCGGGCTAGTTTGTGTTAGTTGAAGGAGCACCATGGGAAAGCAAGCGTAAATACAAAACTTTATTTGTTTGTCTTGAATACATCGTGTTTTGTGGTACATTGATTAATAGTGTTCTGTGGTAATGAGAGTGTAAGGTCTTTGTTTCGACATTACAAAGCTAGGCTGGAGTTTTTTTAATTTTAGAGGTGAGTAGGTATTTGTAGGGATGCCAACTCAGTGGACTATTATTTTGCAAACATGGTGTCGGCCAGGGAGCGCTCCTAATTTTCGCTAGACTACATCCCAAATGGGTTATTGGTAGGACGGATCCTGAAAAATATCTAGGGGCTACCCTCTATACAACTTCAGGCTCTTCTCAAGGTGCATCCACGGCAAAAAAATTCAGGGGGGGCTAAGGCGGCTCCATGGGTCCAACAACCATAGGGGCAGCTAGAGACCCACCCATCCCATCGCTAGATCCATCCCTCTGTTCCTGATTGTTGGGATTAAGAGCCACCGACTATACTCTTGTTTCTAATTAATGAAAGCTCTGGATGCTAAAATAAAATGTTTTCTAGTACATTGGTTGAAAATACAATGTGCTATGCGGCTGGTCATTATCCTACAAGTATATTGTAGTTTTATGCATCCCTTGCTACAATTGTTAAAGCAAACAAACAATCTAGATTCACTTAGACCTATCATAATTCGGAATCAAATTTGATAAGTTTTAGTTCCCCTAACCCAAATGGAGGTTGTTATCGTGCGATGGTCGCACATCCGTCTTCCTCCTTGTGATGGCACCCTCTCCCCCTCTCAGGACAAGTCTACTCCACCATTGGCACCCCCTTCTCATCGGCCACATCCTCACGTATTCACCACCCATAGCAACTCCCACCGCCCCACCTTCCCTCTCAGCGCCGCTTCCTCAACCTAGCCCTATCGTAAACATAGGGTGGCACAACCACTATCGGCGCCCCCATCCTCACCCCCGTCCTCGCCCCCGGCTTCCACCACCGGTTCCAAGCCATCCCCTCCCGCCCCGCTCCTCAACCCTTCCTTCCCTAATCACATGGAAGGATGCCAATGAGTTCCACCATGACGCCCCTCCAACCAAGCCTCACTCAACTATCATCTCCCGCCACCATATCACCGCCTTCATCATCGTGGTCATGCCCCTCGTCCAAAACCTCCTCCTAAGGCCACTGATGATTCGATCCCTAAGTCAAGAAACCCTAATGTTGGCAAGTTCCTCCTCATCTCAATTGTTAGTGACCCCAAACCCTAATTCGGAACGCTGGTGATTGGATCCACCACCATCGATGGTAGTGGGCTTTGGGCCACATGGTCACTCACTCAGCTCTAAACATGAACCATAAAACCATGCCAAATAAAATTGCCTCTGCACTGCTGGACCTAAAACCTATAGGGCTCGACCCAAAACCCGCACTTGTGTGGTCTTCCATAGTAGCTTGTATGGAAACCAAACGAATTTGACCATCGCAAGTCATAGGTCATATGGAAAGTCATGTCCCGGTTCCCGCTAGTATTAGATTTTGATCTCCACAAATAGTCAACCTCGATGATCCCCAAGCACACGTTTTTTCCACAACAAGCATGAAACCCCTCAGATTATGGGTGGTCACACATCAGCCAACAATGGTAGTTGTACGGACCAAGAAACTTCAAGGATGAGATGAGATCGGATAGTTCTTGCCAAGATTGAGAGGATCCATGATGAGGTGAAGATTGACAATGGCTTGTGCTAAGGCCTTCTCGATCCTCGCCAACAACATTGTTGTGAATAGCATCATCTCCAACTCCAAAGGTGCCTAAATCTAACTCCTAATGTTTGTCATCTCCAACTTCGAAGGTCCCTAAATCTAACTCTTAATGTTTTAAGGAGGGTTGCTTGTTTGAACTTATATCATCTTTGGTTTCAAAGTGAATTTGTATCTGGTCCTATGCACATCATAGATGGGAAAGTTGGTATGTGGATTTTGATAAATTAGCCTTCCTCTTCTGTCTCTAGTACCAAAACTGGGTACAAGTTTTGCATTATTGTTCCACTAGTGCAACCAGTTGTTGTTAGAGGACTAAAGTGATTTGAGCATAATTGGAGGATTGTATGGATTTGAAATTAGTTGTTGAGGGCAATTATTTAACTACTGTAGTGGCCATTTGTCTAGGATAAGGATGGATATATATTATAAAGTATATGTGCTTGTTCAATTATGCCAACAATAAGACATTCCATAATTTCATCAAGCCATTCTTAGATATTTGTGTGCCTCTTCTTTAGCCATGTGTAAATCCTGATTCCAAATGTTTTGGATTGCTCCAAGGATTCTGGTTGTGTGTGAGGAAACCTAGAGGAATGTGAGACTCACCACTAATGTTCTATTCTCAGAAACACTATAACTAGTATGTTGTTTGATGATGGCATGACTTGTGCAAGGATTCTAGTTGCATGGGAGGAGATTTGCCAGTAATGTTCTATTCTTAGAAACACCATAGCCTAGTATGTTGTTTGGTGACTATTTAGAAACCATTTTTGCAACAATTGTGTCCATTCCAAGCACTTGCCATTTTTTGTAATTTTTTGGATGGCGCTATGGCTGGTTCTAGGCCACCTTTTCCTTCAAATGAATACATGTTTGTGCCACTTATAGAATTCAAAGCAATGTGTACTACAAATTCAAAGCAATGTGTACTACGCTCGAAGGCAGAAGCCTTGCCTAGCACCCATTATAGATGATGTGATCATCTATAACTACTCCACCTACTTTGACTACATCAATGTTTTTGGTGAAGGCTCAATTATGAAAAAGAAGGTATCAAAGGGCTCAAGGCCATACAAAGGAGAAAGCCACCAAATACCGAAAGTCATGGAGGTTTGAACTAAGGTTTTTATCAAAGAATAGTCAGATAAAAGTCAAAGCCTAGCCAGAGACAAAGTAGTCCCTAGACTATCTATGTATAGACAAAAGTTTTGTGCCAAGTTTGAGTTGTAATTGGGCCACACTCACTTGTACTCAACTATTAGGTCTTGTACTTTTTGATTAAAATAGTTGAGGGGCTATTATTGTGCGGCATATTGTATGTTGGGGAACCCTGCTATTGTGTACATGGTCCAATTACATAGCCTAGGGATGCAAAACAATCTCTAGAGGCCATTTGTAGCCACTAGTATTTTTTTAAAAACAAACGCAATTAGGGGAATTAATGAAAATTTCCCCACCCGCCTCCTATATAATGGGGGAGAGAGGGAAGGGGTTAACTTCGACCATCATTCATTATAAGCTCTCTCTACTCCCACCTCACATGGGTCGACTCTCTCTCCCTCCACCCACACCTCCCATGTTCGTCTAATAGCCAGTTTTTAGCATTTGCTCTTTTACCCGATGTTATGTTTTTGTGCAAGTATGATCCTTAATTTCTAAGGTGCTAGGGGTTTAGATTGGTTTTGATTTCAAATTAGTGGCAAAGTGGTGGTTAACTAATAGTAAACCTAATTTTAGGAACCAAGATCGGGCACCTTAACTTGCTCGTTAGTATAAGTCAAGGAATAGTGGTAGAATTCTAGGAAGGAACCTCGTAGTATTGATAAAATTATCAGGTGATGCCACCTCCGAGAGGTTTCTAAGCATCTTACACTAACCTTTTCTAGTCTTTTGTTGAATCACTTCCACATAGGTTCTTCTTTCAATCGCTTATTGTTTCTTCTCAAAGATAACCACCTCAACTAAACCATAAAATATTAAGTTCATTTACAAAAGATTTACCTTGTAATAATATGTATGTTGTAGGGCATCGTCACTACTATTAGAATTGCGCCAGTTAGGAGGGTTTTAATTGAGAAAACTATCAAACTCGAGTTCTTGTCAAAACCGAAAGCCCTTGTGTTATGATAGATATCGATTAAAGTCTCCATAATTAACCGGATACTAAAACTCATCATAAGTTGTGGCATTTTCTGTCAAGTACAAAAGTCTTTCAATATGAAAAGATGAAAATTTCCTACCACCTTCATAAGAAATAGGCATCTATTGTCATTTTTCTCTCGCATCGAATTGCCCTTATCAAATTCTTCTAGAACCCCCACAAAAACACATAAAATAGTATATGTGGTGTTTGCATCAAAACCTCCTTTTTATTGGTCATAGAAAATAAAAGATCAAATTATTGTTAGCTAATATGGAGAAAGCAAGTCCTTTGTTGTATGGATCCCGCTTGATGTGGCAAATAACATTAATATAAAACAACTCAAACTAAGAAACCCAATGTAGGGGTTGTTCTAATTTCATATATAGCTTGCAACTATATTTAAGAGTTGTTGTCCATATATTGTAAATAAAAGTTTATTTTTGATATTTGATTCAAAAACTACAATGGTTTTAAAATTACAGTTATCAAGAGTATTGCACAAAAAGTATGTGGAATCTTATAAACCACAATTTACTTTCATTAAAGCGTAATAACATGTACTACATGGGATTACAAAATGGTGGATCACAATCAAAGGATGGAACAAACATTGTGTTTATGGGAGGTCAACATTGCATGACACCGTCAAATCCTTTTTGTTCAAGATCTTGTTCTCACAAACAAGTTGGTTATCTATGACTTGGAAAATCAAGTCAACGAGGGACCTGGCTACAACCGTAGTACTAACATCGCCCAACCTACTCATTACGAAAGTCAATTCAATAATAGTGTACGCCTCAAACAACTAATCAACATGCACATGTGGACATAATGATTTACTTACTTGAAAAAGCAATGAATAAACTATCTCCTTAAATTATGCAGACTACTCTTGTGAAACTTTCTCAACCAAGCTAAGCGGGGTGCCTGTCATTGCTCCTAGTGTCCGGTCGCCCTTAGGTTCCTCGTTGCACGGGGTTAATCAACATGCATATTTGTTGTTGTTGGCGGCGTCTACATCCAATCTAGATTGGGATATGGTGAAGTCGGGTGGACTTGGTCGATGCCCATAGAGTCGATTGATGACGTCGAAAGTGTTGTGGTGATTGTCTCTTTGTAGTGAGGTTCAATCGGCCGTGAGGATTTGGCGCCATATCCATGGGCGCCAAGATTTGCTCGTGTGGCGCGCATGCGCTTTGTCTAGATCAGTGAGTTCTTGTTTGGTGTTGTTCGTAGTGGTGGTGGAGAGATTCGTGAGGGTGGTGGAGATCCGCAAAGATGCGCTTCTCGCAACATACCTGAATCTTTTGCATTCGGTTGGAAAACATTGGTGAATTTCTTTTCCCAATTATCGAGGGCGGCATGAAAGTTTTACATGATGTTGTCGTTCATGGTGGTGGCGCCAATTGGATGTACAAAAGGATCTTAGTGGTCTCACGATACCAGATGTAATCATGTAATAGGCGTGACCCGGGGTCACCGATAGCATGGTGGGAGGTGGTGGCTAGGGCCGATGTGCGGCCACGCATGGTGGGAAAGGAGGTAAGTGCGCACAAGGGGCAGGGATAGATGGCTAGGGTTGGGGAAAGAGGAGAGAGATTGAGGAGGCTTAAGAGCTAGGGTTTAGAGTCTTTTGACTATTACTCCCTCCGTCCCATAAAACATGCAATTCTCGCTTCCCCGAGAAGTCAATATATTCAAATGGCCGGCAATTATATATTAAAATATATAAATATTTATACTAAGTAATTAGTATCATCGGAAAGATCTTTAAGTCTAATTTTTTAATAAATTTATTTGGAGATATAAATGTTGCACGTATTTTCTACAAACATAGTCAAAGTTGAGAAAGTTTGGTGACACGCTCCCATAGTTGCATGTTTTCTAGGACGGAGGGAGTACTTCTTTTTATGGTACATGATGAAAAGTCCTAGATGACTAGAGGGGGATGAATAGCCTAATAAAATTTCTACAAAATCACTAGAGTAAGTTTGTTAGAATAACAAATGGCGAATGTGGTTGCTCTAGCTTTTACGGTTAGGCAAGCCACCTATTTGCACAAACAAGTTGCTATTATCACTATTTCACACAAGGATCACAATATAAATAATGAAGCTAGATAGGCAACTAGCACAACTAATAAATCAACTAAAGTTGCTACACGATTATGCTACCTACACAAGATATCAACTAGATTGGCAATACTACTTCATGTTTTGAGTTTATTAAACACAAATTATATTTTTAATAAATAAATGTTTGCATGCAGTTTCTCATGCGCTCCACCTCCTTTACTACTCGGGTGCACTACACTTTGGTCTCCTAGTGCCCAGTGCTGCTACACGCACCACGCACTTACCACATCGGCCACACCTAAAGCGAAGAGCCGAGGAAGGTAGCTATAAAATAAAGGGCACAACACCAAGGCAATTCAGCTGGCCATGGTGCGGACTACTATAAAACGGATAATATACGCCATATATAGGTCGGATATATTTGATTTTTTTACCTGATTTATATGTGGATATAGACGATATTACATTTGTATCTGTTATCCGCATAAAGTATTTGTTTTAGTATCTGTATTTGCAAAATAAATAGGATATTTGCATAATTATCCATTTAAGTGTTCATATTTTTCGGTGAACCAGACATTCGGATAAATATCCATACCATTTTCATCCATAAGAGCAGCTCAAGTGTATGGAAAAAGCGAACCACGGGAGGACAAATCGAACCGTGGGAGCTCCAGTGTGTCGAACCGTGATTATCAGAATGAAAAGCGACTCATGGAGACGAGTCGAACCGTGGAGATTAAAAAAGTATTTTTACGTGTGAACGGACGCATCCAACTACTACTTGAGAGAGTGGATAGATCGTCGGGAGCAAATATTCTATTAGCCATAGGGTCGATAAAGTGCATTGGTTCGCTTGCACACTGTGACCGTCGAACTGTGCCGAACCGTGTCTGACATATTACCCCACCGATAGACTATGGTTCGCATCGCACACTGGAGGTGTCCTAAGCTACACAGAAGGCTCGTCTTAAAATATTGGCACGCCCCGACGAGAGCTTCTGCTATCTGTCAAACATAGCCATTGGTTCCTCTGCAAACCACTATGCCACGTACTCAGCGAAGCCAATAACCCTGCTGATTTGGACAATAAATGAGGACGTGGAGGCTGAGACTCCCATCCACGCTGGTGCGTTGGGGAAGGCCTCATGGCGCTCAGTCACCATGCCTTGGTACCCTCTTGCAGCTTCTGAATGGTATCCTCCAACAGTAATTCTCTTAGACATATAAGCAATAGATTTCGGTGATTTGATCAGCTTATTGTTGATAGTCCAACGTACGCTCCCAATGATAGAAACGCTCTTGGACCTCTCCACCTCCCCGCTATTCAACAAAATCTTGAAAGTTAGTCACATAAATAGGCCCACGAGTCCATCTAAGACTAACCCTTCCCTACACCCAAATTAATTGGGAAATATTACGGTTGACAAAAAGGTGGTCTAGTTTCAGATTTTGTACAGTACTTGCACAGATCAGACCCTTTTCCATTCCTCCTCCTCGTGCTCCTGAGGGCTGAGGCACGATGGCACGGCACGTAGCCCGATATTTTGGCCCGGCCGAGCCCAAAGACGGCACAGTACACGGGCTATGCTTGGGCCGCCACCCCCGCACCTTAACCGCGACGGCACGGCCCGGTAAAATGAGGTGGCCCGGTGCAGCCGATGATCAAACTTCGTAAGCTATAGCCCAACAAATAATTCTCAAAAAAACAGTCTAACAAGTCAACAACTCGAGACAATAGACCCATATCACCCTCCCTTTTGCCTGCTAAAGGCCCATATCGCCTCTCTGTTGGGCTGCTAAAGCCAACAACACTATGCTAAAAAAATTATCCGCGCTTGTGGGGCATGGGCGAAGTTCAAACACTGGAAAAGGCTATGCTTTCGTGCTGGCCCGCATGAAAACGGCCCAAGGGTTGTGTCTGGCCTCAGCCCAAGGCACGAAGCCACAGGCACGGTGGCCCGTCAAGCACGACACGGGGGCCGGCACGGCACGCCCGTTGAAAATCTATAGTGATGCCACATCATCCACAAGAAATTTTGATTTTCAAAGGTAGCTTAGCCTCCCAATTTTGTGTCCGTCTTCCCGGGATTCAGCATAAGTATATATGTAAAGTGATCGTAGTGAATTGATTGACGCCTTCTGTGTTTTCGTCGGTTTGGTCATTTTCATTGTATGTACACATGTTACTGTTTTAGTTTCCATGGCTTTATTAAAAAATCGCTTTTTTTTTCTTGTTGATGTATGATACACCATCATGCACGGATCTGAAGTTTTCTTTAGGCAGCTAGCTTGCCGTGGTTTGTGGATGGTCTTTGCACAGCCGATCCGTCCATGGCAGGATCCGTCTGTCGGGTGTCGTCCGCTAGTTCGGTACCACTACAGAGCTGCTCGGTAGTAATGCACCGCCAGGGGAGATGAACACAGAGACCGACCTATGAAAAGACTCGCCTGGGATCACAATGTCATAAATCCATAACTAAACTCGCAATGGCGAATCCTACTGTCTTGCTCATCCCATTCTGCGTTCCAGGCCACCTCACATCCATACTCGGCCGGGTAAGCGGCTGCTCGGCAGAGCCCCAGCCAGGCCCATGTCGCTCACCTATAAATTTCCAAAAAGCACGAGTCCAATGGGCCGGCCCGAGCACGGGTCCTAAAAAGCACGCCCAAGAACGGCCCCGCCCCCAGACTCCATAGTGCCCGGCCTGGCCCGCCCACCACTAAGGCCGTGCTTGGGCTGCCAATTTGGCCCATAGTGCCGCCCCAGGCCCGGTCCGGTGCTAACCTGCCGTGCCCGAGAGAGGCACGATTTTTGGCCGTCCGATCCCCACTCTTCACCTCCCCCTCCATCCTCCGCCGCCCAATGTAAACCCTAAACCCTCACCACGCCGTCCAGGTCCGTACACTATAAAATGGCCGGCCTCCCCTCTCGTACCTCCCTCAACCCTAATCCCCCATCTCCACCCGGCGCGCTGGGCGGGCTCCTCTCCTCCTCCCTCCCAATCGATAGACTCCCTCGAAACCCTAACCCTACGGGGCTGTGGAGATCGAGATCCGGGCGATAGTGGCGGCTCGGGAGCCACCGGCGTCGACAGCCTCGGACGGCAACGGCAGCGCCCGCAGCGTTTGCCGGGGCGGCCACGGCACATGCATGCGGGACGAGGGAGGAGCTCTTCGGCTGGCCATCCATCTCAATCGGCGTCGACGACCACGCTCCTCAAGGAGGAGCCGGGGCGTTGCCGATTCTTGAGCCGTGACGGTGTGCCTCTGGCGCTGAGCCTAGACACGCCGAGATCAACGGCAAGCGTGCGCGCCCTTCAACCTCTCTCCGCCCGGCGGATTTCAAGAAGGCGCACAAGGTCGCCAAAGGTAAGAAGGTAAGGTATTTTAAAAGTGCATCCATTGCTCAAAGGAATACTCTGCTCTCTCTAGCAAGGGCCTTTGGTCACCTCACTCGCCATAGAGATAGGTGTCCAAGGCGTAAAGAAAAATTCGCATGTCTCGGCCTCTCAGATTTCCTTTAATTCCGATGGTAGTATGCGTAACTATGAGTATTGTCCAATGCGTGCCCGTACTGAACTTGTGCGATTGCTAACTAAGCTTGATCTTCCTCTCAATATGGGTGAAACTGATGCTTTTGAAATGTACATTAGATGTGCTCATAATCCTGCATTTTCTGGTGACTCTAGGCAAACCACAACTAAAGACATGGTTAAGTTTTTTACTGAAAAGAAGTCTAAGCTGGTTGAGAATTTATCTTCCTGCCACATTAATTGTGTGTGCTTAACCTCTCGATATCTGGTGCGGCAATGCCAAAGAGGACTATCTTAGTGTTGTTGCTCATTTTGTTAACTCGATTGGCGCTAGAGAAGAGAGTGCTTGGTCTAGTATTGATTGATGTTTCCCACAATGGTGAAAAATATTGCTGAACGTGTCCGCCTCGTTTCTTTCCGAAAGTATGGCTTAACCGAAAAAGTGTTTGTTGTTACTTTGGACAATGCTTCATCTAATGCTTCGCTATAGTAGCGTTTGCTTAGGCCTTTCTTGTCTAGGTACCGAATTTAGAGGTTCTTGATGATCCTAATGCTTCTATCAATTCATTGTTCTTGCATCGAGAGATGTGCATGCCATATTATTAATCTTATTGTTAAGGAGGCTCTTGAATCTCTTAAGCCTTTGATTGAAGCATTTAGAACTGCAATTTCCTTTCTCGAACTCTTCTAACGGAGAATTTGCATATAAGAGTTCTTGCGATAGCCACCGGTGTGACACCTAGAAAGTTTCGGTTGGACATGGAGGTAAGGTGGAATTCTACCTATCGATGCTTAAACATTTGATGCCTCATAAGATTCCATTCACTATTTTCATACAATCTCATTATCCTAGAGTGAAGGTGCTCCATTCTTGTTAACCGATGAGCATTGGATTATTGCGAAAAAAGTGCTACATTTTCTTGAACTGCTTTTATAATGCAACAATTTGCTTTGTCCGGTGTGTACTACCCTACATCTCCACCGATGATGCATAATCTTGTTAAGATTGCTATACACCTGAAAAAAATATGCTAATGACCAACACCGAGACCGATGGTTCAACCTATGATTGACAAGTACAATAAATATTGGAGGGACATTCCTTTGCTTTATCCTTTTGCATTCATATTAGACCCTAGAGCCAATGTAATGTAACCTCCTAATTATCGGGCCCACTCCGCACTGTCATTGTCCCAAAGACCTCGACAACAAAGGTGCGGATGCACCCAATAAATTAAGAAGTTCTGTCGAGTGTCATCGAAACCCCGATTACACCACTCATACCAGATCAACAAAGGAGTAGCTACAACATTACAACATTTGTTACAAAAATATAGATCGAAAAGCGGAAGAATAATAACATTAATTTTACAAAATGTGAGTAAGTTACATTTGAGTAAACTTAACTTAATTAATTTTGCGGAAGCCGAGTAGACTAGAAGACAACTGGATCATGTCATGCCCACCGACATAACCTTAGTTAATGAAAAGACGGGTCAAAACCCGCAACAAGGGTTAACAAATCCCGAAAGTAAGAGTACTCAACAAGACTTACCCGACTAAAAAGAAAATAGGAGAAGACTTAGGAATGCGGGTTTAGGGGAAATCAAGGTAAGGCTTAGCAAGAATCAAGAATTCTTTTTGCGTAAAAGCTTACTAAAAGTGAATCCTTACTTTCAATATTTTTAAAACATATTAGTAGCTCATATACTCTAGGTTTTCCTACTCTAGAGCAAACATTTCTTTCATAAGTCAACTTTCTTTCCTCAAAACCATATTCCATCAATTACTACGAAGACGGTGCGAGGATCAAGTCTCTTTTTCTCGTGGAGCAAACGCCGATTCGAACCGCTTAAAACCCAAATTGGGATACCTCACCACACCCACATATGTAGAACTTAAACTTGCATATGTCAACCCTCACTTCGGACCGGCCCCAAAACGGGACTGGCCCCACGCCACCCCGAGAGTACCGTGACACCTCCAATCCGGGACTTTAACCCATGAGGGTAACTTGTACTCCCGCCATCTCTCCACTCCCGTCTTGGGGTTGTATGCGTTCCCGATTTGGCTCACCTCCGAGATCTCGGGCTTACTCGTGATATGTGGCCAAGTATAACAAATTCTTGATCCAAGGGCCAATCAACGAAAGGTCCTTAATCGACACCAGACGGAACAAGCACGCGACGAGGCAACCCCCGCTTCGGCTTAACCACCAAGACATAACCCGCGGTTCCGTCCGGGTCTCAAATTAAACACTACACCTCATTATTCTTCCAAAAGAGAACCATATTCATAAATAAAACATTTTGATGAAAAAAGCTTAACTAATTAGCGGGGGCTAAGCAATACTAAGCATTTTCAAAATTAAACAGTTAACAAGGATGATTTTGCAATAAACAAGGATGGTAATGCAAAGAATTAGGTTATCTCTCAACTCCTAACTACTTAATGCAACATATCATAAACATAAGTTTAAAAGCTTTGTAAAATACAAAGGAAGGGTTTAAATGTATCCGGGGGCTTGCCTGTGTTGCGAGGAAAAGTTAGATTCCTTAACGAGATCACGAGTCATACTTGACATCGATATCATCGGTGGATGGATCTTCTTCAAGCTCCGACCATCATGAACCATCTCACTCTCGTATACTCTACACGTAGATGATGATGCATGCTTTAGCATGATGAAGTATAAATATGATGCTTGATGGATGCATGAAATGATAAACACTTGAGTACAACTTTCCTTCACGATAAAGTTGCAACCCAACAAAACCAACTTGTTGAACTACTCTACAAGATATCATCACCATTGCCTAAAAGAGTTTTCAAGAACCATTTGATTGTGATATGATCCAAGATTCACAAAACAACCCAAAGTCACACAAAACCTAAGTCATTCTACACTAAACATAACATTTAAACACATAAAATAATAGAGCATAAAATAGAAAATAATTTAAACATTTCAAAACGACTCCAAACTTTTTATACAATAAGGTCACATCATAAAACAGTACCAAATAAATTTTTATGATTTTGAATAAATATTTTATTTTCTAAAAATCCTGGAATGTGCATTTTTGAATTAAAGATGGTATTTTTAAATCATGCAAACACTACTCAAAACTGAAGTTTCATAATTTTCATATATGTAAACATACTCATAAGAAAACTCTACAAAAATTTTCAAATTTTTGAAGCTATTTTCAAATTTCTATGAATTTTGCAAGAATTAACACTATTCAAATAAAAAGAAATTGGATAAACAAATTTTAAAACCAATCCGCCGTTGGGCCAAAACTGGCCCGACTTCGCCCATGACAAACAAACCGCCGTGCCAGCCCGAAAGCAAAGCCGACCCACTGCCGGCCCCCACCCGACCTCGGCCGGGCGCTTGGACCTGGCAAAAGCTCGCCGGCCGGGCGAGGTCCCCCGACCACTAGACTTTTCCCAATCTACTCCTCTCCCCTCCCGCCACATGATGACACCCAAAACGTGACAACTAGGGACGCGGTGGTTGTAACACCCCGGGTGTTATTAACACTAAAACCCGACATGTCATCATGATCATTGCAAAGCATGCATGATTAGCCCACCATGTGTTGCATTGAACTAAAATAAGTTTATTTTATGTTTGGTGTCATTTGTCGGTCGAAAAGACGAGGAATCGATTCGGAAACCATCCCCTTGCCGGAAACCCTAATTCCAAACCCTAGTTTGTTCCCTTTTAATTTATTCAAAATCCATCAAGAATTTGGGTATGGTTATTAAAGCATTTTTGTAGGGTTTTCAAAACTAACAAAGTTGGTATTTTGAGTTTTCAAAGTTCAGTTCAAAATTTTGACCTTAATTTTGAATTTCATTCAAACCCTAATTGCCCCCTTTTCAATATTTCAAAATTTATGCAAAAATTTGAGAAAACTTCCAAAAACCAGTTTGTAGATCTTGTTGAGAGGAACAAAAGTCATGTACAAAGTTTTTCAAGTTGTTACATGATTTTGAAAGTAATTTTGAATTCAAATTTCAAATTTTTGGAACTGCTTTTCAAAAAGTCAAACTTAGAGGCCGAATTTGAAAATGGTCCAATTGTGAAAGTTGTAGATCTTGAAAAAATTAAGGGGGTTACTTTTTGGAAATTTTTGAGTTTAGTTCAAAATTTGGGAGTAATTTGAAATTTTTCGGAGTTAGGGTTTTGATGAACAAGAACCCGACCAACCCCATCAAGGCCGCCGGGCGTCAAGGTTCGCCCGCCGTCCAAGTCGATTTCAAGGCCTTGACGCCGAGCCACCCGGAAGCCTTCGCGACCTCTCCGACCACCTCCTCGACCCCTCCATGCCTATAAATGGCCTTCCATGGCCGTCGTTTTTTCCCTTTTCCCAAACCCGCCCGCCGAAACCGTCTCCCCCTCCGCCGCTCGCCGCCGATTGAGCCATCTCCCACCCAACCATCTACTTCATCGCCTCCGCAACTTCCTCACCTCCCTCTCGGAACCCGGCCGCAACCTGTTCGCCGAAATCGCCGTCGCTACCTTCTTCTTCACTATGGCCTAGCCGCCGCCGAACCCGCCGTCGTCGTCATCCTTGCTCCGGTGAGCTTTTGCTCACTTTTCTCCCTCGTTTTCTCTTCTGGTGATGATGTACGCGGCCGACTCGCTCAATGCGTCCCGCCGTGACCCGAAGACGCCGAACGTCAGCCCGAGCCGCCGCCGGCCGCCGCCGACCTATCTCGCGGCGTCTCTGTCCGGGAACCAAGCCCGTTCAGTCTCCGTGAGCCCTCGGCGCCCTCCTTAATCGGAGTTTCCATTCCGAGCCATCACCGCGCCCGCCACGCGGCCGCGCCCGCCCGCCGCTGATGAGCACCCGCCCGCGTCGCCGATGAGAGCGATGCCCACGCAGACGTGAGAACGCCGCCGGCACCGTAGCATCCGGCCGCCCAACACTTTGTTACCGGGCCTCTGGCCTCGGGCGTCACCGGTGCTTTCTCCTGGGCGGCAGATTATCGTTCATACCGGCCGCGGAACAGTAGTGGGCTTTGCCTGCGACTGGGCCAGATTGAACCCGAAAGCCTTTTTCTTTTAAATTTTGTTTTTCCATTTTAAATTCAAATGAATAGTGTCCGATTTTGTAAATTTCATATAAATTCAAATATAGCTTTAAAAATTTAAAATTTTTGTATAGCCTTCCCATGAGTATGTCTATCCATGAAAAATTTGAAACTTGAATTTTGAATACTTTTGGCATGATTTAAAAAAAATACAAATTTTAATTGAAAAATGCATCTTCCTTGATTTTTAATAATTATTTTATTTATCCAAAAATCATGAAAATTATTTTGGTACTGTTTTATGACCTGACCTACTTATGAAAAAAAATTTTGAGTTAGTTTTGAGAAAATTAAAATTTTTATTATTTCATACCCTATCATTTTTATGTGTAAAACAACTTGTTAAATGCTTTCCAACTTAGGGTTTTGGGTAGATTTTGGGTTGTTTTGTGAACCCTAAAACCACACCACTGTTAGATGGTCCTTGAGAACTCCTTAGGCAATGGTGATGATATCTCGTAGAGTAGTTCAACAAGTTGGTTTTGTTAGGTTGCAACTTTATCGCGGAAGGAAAGTCGCACTCAAGTTGTTTATCTTTCCTTGCACTCTCGCACCTCATGTTTATATGCATGGCATCATGTTAAGCATACATTATTCTCTCGTAGTGAGTGAAGGAGATCGTGAAGACGTTGATCGTGTCTCGTAAGAAGGTTATCTCGCTGATCCGAATTCGAATATCGAGATCCGCCGCCCCGAGTCCAAATTTACTTCACCGATCCGTGCAAGCCCCGGTTCATTTAAACAATTCCTTGTGTTTTATAAAGCTTTATATCACCCTTTGTTTTATGCTTTGCATTAGGTGATAGGAGTTAGAAGTGATAACCTAATTGATGCATTACCATCCCTTGATTATTTCAATACCTACCTTGATAACCTTGTTTGGTCGAAAAACCGAGCGAAGACATGTATAAAATAATGTAATGCGAGGAGACACATGCACACATATTCGAGAACCACATATTTCATTAATTCTTTCTTGAATATACAAAATACATGATCAACGAAAAGATGTCTTCTTCCGTCTTCTGCGTCATGCTTAAGGAGAGGTCCGACTTGTAGGAAAATTGTGTAGTTCGCCGATTCGGGGCTGCGGCGGCGAGGTTAATTACATCCGCAAGACGGGCTTCGAAAAACCTCCGATTAAGCTGCGCTAGATGGTCGTCATGTATTTGATTGATCGCCGTCGACCATATGCGCGTGTATGGCATAGTAATAATATGGGTGGCTTTGTGTCGCCGGCTTGGTTGTGACATCGCCAACGCCACGCCGGAGTAAACGGAATTTGTTGATAATGAAGGGGATGACTATCGCCTCGCCGGTGCCCAGTCATGTATGCCGGCCTTCATTAACATGGACGTGTGTGAGTTGCTATCGCCCCTCGCCGGTGCCCAAAGACAACGATGTGTCCAATCCCGTTCAATGGGACGTGTCGGTGGAGTGGTGACCTCGCCCGTCGGCACTCGGCCATAATTCTGTCTAGCCTCGTCGGCACTAGACATGTAATGGACGATTGTACAGTAATAAATCGAGAAACACGACGGCCGGCGTAGATGACATGATTGCAGATGTGAAGATGAACGAACAGCAAGACGATGTCGACGTGCTTGATGAGCAGCAGGGCGTTGACAGATGTGGGCGATGGCGTGCAGCAGCAGATGTGTCTCCTACGTAGGCAAGAGCGTTCGGCGGCTGGGCGTGGATGCGTGAGAACGTAAGGTCCCAATGATGGCCAGGGTGCTGGTTTATATAGGGCAGGAGGCCATGCGTGAACTTTTGACCAAGCAACCAGATACGCATCTCTGGTTTGGATTAGATTGGAGTCCATCATCTCCACATGCGTATCTTCCCAGGACTTTGATACTAGCATTTACACGCATGTATACAGAGATCAAATCTCTTTTGACTTATATATATATATCTCAGGACCAAATATGTACTCCAGCCCCAATGTAACTCCCAAGCTCTCGTACGTCGAGAGAACTTTGCCGTTTTAGAAATATTTCAGAGGCACAAAAGTCCGGGTGTCATAGGAATATTTCAGAGATGGGGCCAAGGCGTGTCATAGGCTCAGCCATGGTGATCTTATACGCCCATTTATGCACCAATAATATGTGTTGAATAAATATACTCTGAAATTCACCCTGTCACAAAAAGATTATTATTTTGATAAAATAATTATCAAACAAATGCCACCCGCCGGAGCCGAGTTTATGCGCGAAGTAGCAGAGACTCGACTCGGGGAAAGATTGTTTCGTAACCGAGTTCGATAGGAAGAAAAAGTCCCCTGTGTGTGTCAGGTTTCCGATTTAATTCACATAGGTCTCCGACTATGGCCAGAAACCGTATCCAAAAACGAGTCCAGAGGCATATAGGAGACGGGTAACCTTGTTCCCATAAATAAAACTCAGACTGCGGCAGGCTTCGTATGTCATCACAAATCACAGGCCGTCAAAGGAGAAATAAGACAAGCCGTTCAGCTAGCCGTAACCAAGGGAAATCCGGCGAGAAGAACGTGCAGGACTAGCAACTGGAAGGTGAACAACTCGAGAGCCTGCCAGGTACTTGCATTGTCTACCCCCATCGAGATGAGGGCCGATCACCAGCTTTTCTTATTTGGATTAGAGCGTGTTGTAACACCAGAATCTCTTCAGCACGCTCGCTTATTTATTTATTTTCTTGCCCACTGCTTTTTTATAAAGATGGATCGCTCGGTGAAAGGAGCTCGCAATGTCAAGAAATCAGCAGACAAATCAAATCACAACGTAGATCGTTCCAGTAACTCTCCGCTGGATCGTCCCGTCGACAGCCACCGTCCAGAGCACCACAGTCCAGTGCCCCGGCCAACGCTTTTCCACAGGTATATTAAGAGCGAGCAAATAGATGTATATCTGACATCATGATTATTAGTAGTAGTAGTATTTTTATTCCACATGATCCTCCATCATGTTTCCTGTCTCTTGTTTCCAGGGTGCCCATCCCGTGAAGTGCACGCCCTATACACTGTATTGTGGGTCTGTAGACCATGCGCCAAAAAGAGGAGCAAGGCGAAATATTTTACTGGCGGGAAAAGTTTTGACTTTTTCAAGGATGTAAATCATAAAGCTCAGGAAAGTGAAGTTGCCGTCGCCAGCAGAGAAGATTTGAATGAGTCCATAACAGAAATTGCAACATGCCTTAAGCTTGGTGGTAGGGGACAACAGCTTATCCTCGATCGACCCACCATTGCCTCCGGATGTACTCGTTTCAGGCCAAAGGTGCTTAGGCAGTCCATATTTTGGCTCCCTCAAGAGTTGCGGTACTTTTATCTTTGGGGTTCGGTTGGTCTGTATTACTCTTCTCATTGGGATCAACGGGCTCCTGTGGCTTTTGAGCCTCATCAGAGACCATATGCGCTTTGAACAGTGTTTTGTACTTCATCTTCACTCTCCTCTGACGCTTACAGAATGATCGAAAGCTCGGAATAGCGAGGTGAATTGGTGTGTTGTTCCAGAGATGAGCCGAATCAACATCTGACCCTCCATCCTCGAGGTCTTCTATCGCCTAGAGTCACAATATCTTGAATCATTTGTGTAGCAATGCCTTTCAAACGAGTTGAGGCACCGGGCGCCGCGCCATCCTTTCTAAAGAAGCAGGATTTGAGGGAGATGTGACCGTAAGTCATTATAGGCACGGTGATAAATCTCCCTTGCACTTAGAGCCACCAGAAGTAATAGGGAAAAACACGGAGCCATGACGTATTCCCGTGTTGATTATCAAGCCCTTTTTAGGGCCGACCGCCGTTTTTTGAATGCAAACCTTTAGAAAAGGTAGCCTTGGGATTAAATGATTTCTTCATCTGAAGGGTAAGGAAATCATGAGTAACTTGTGGAGGTACCCAGGTCAGGTTATCCTCTCGCTCAGAATGTGCGGAAGTAGCCACATGGGGCTATTCGAAAGCAGTGTGGTGGGTAGAATTGGGCTCCCCACCATCAACTTGCATTTCGTCAGGCTCCTTTATTGAGATGACGCAGGGCAGCTTCTTTTGCTGAACGTCGCCCTGGAACTCTTTAATAGCTACATCATTTTGCTTAGCTTCTTCCAAAGATTCCTTTGGCAGAGTGTTCGAGCGACGGGTTTTTTTTTCAGGCGTGTGTTTGCCGCTCATTCCCTTTGTGCTGATCGGGGTCTTGACACGAGACGATCCACGAGAAACTTATACCTCTCATTTTTGAAGTATAGTGGGCTTAGAGGCGAAGTGTAATCTTGTCGTGAGAACGGGTGTATTTGTTCGCCGGGCTTAACCGTAACATGGACACTTCCAAGTACTAGTTCTTGCAGTTCTTGGTACATGGCACGACGATTCCTCCTAAATTTTCACGCTTGGCGCTGATTAGTCGTAGGTGGTCGCGGGAGCCCTTGGCGGGATTGCCGAGTTGGCAAGAGCCGCAAGCTTGCTTGAGGTCCTGAACGATGATGCTACCTGTGTAGGTGCAACCTTCGGACGCTGCAGATCTTGGCGTGTATTTGCCTTGGTTGGGTGGTAAAGATTTATCTGCAATGGGTTCACGTCGTTGCTCTTCCGACTATATTGGTTCCTTCCTGAAATCCCTTTTGGTCGCCACTCTTGGCGCAATCACGAATTCCAGCGAGGAGGTACTGAGAATGCCCGAGTGATGAAACCAACGCGAGGGGAATCCTTCGCGGGTGCTAGCGTTCTCCGCCGTCTTGGGACGATGACTAGGTCATAGGGTCTGCCACCAGCTCGTTGGAAGATTCTGGAGCATGACCGTACCGACCAGGCCTTGGTATTTGACCTGGCACCTGTTGGTGCAAAACGGCCTTGATTCTTGGAAGCTACAAAACAGGAGGGGTATGCCTCTGATTGCCCCTGCATATGGCAGTAGGTTGGCGACCTTTGAAGCTGCTTCTCCAGCTCCTCATTTGAACTTGCAGCTGCTGAACCTGCTGCTGGAGCTGATCGGCAGGTGCACTTGTGTGAGGTGCCGGTACTTCTTTGCTAGTGCAGCAAATTTGTTTTCGCTCAGGGCTGCCATTAGCCGTGACATGAGCGACGCAACCATCATTTGGGAAATGATGCATAACATTCTTAGTGCGGGTTATAGCTCAATAATCTAGGAAATTTGGCCACGCGTTTTAACGTACGTCCAAAATTATTCATAACAGCTTGCCTAACAAGCTTTTTATCTGGCGAGGCCTTTCGGCCTTTACAGATAACAGATATGGTTCTTTACAACGTCGAGGAAATCAGGAACATATGACTGTGCCTCGGCCGTCATGCTTTTGGACGATCCGGAGCACTCAGCTCAGCATGCAGTTTCTTGACATTGCTCCGCCCGCCGGTAGTTGCGAAGTGGGCGTTCTTGTTGTTCTTGGACGTGCGAGCGCATTGACCAGGACAAAGCACAAGAGGCATCATTAAGCGCCTCGAGAGTCGCCTTGGGAGATTCTGAGTTGCATGCTTGAACAGCCGGGAGCAGCCCGGTCTTCCAAAAAGCTTGCGAGTTTGGCGACAGCGGCCCGCCTTGCTTGTCTAGCCTTGGCAGCAGCATGTTTGCGTGCCTTCTTCAGCTCCGCGGCTTGAGCTTGCAGCGCTTGTGTCGAGTGGTAGTACTTTCTCTCCATGAGTGAAGACCGCCATAGGAGCATGATCGCCGAACTGAATCAGGCAGGGTGCAGAAGGGAACTTCATCGCCTCGATGCTGACAGCAGGGAAGGCCTCACCTGCGAGCAGGGGGGAATCCTTCAATCAGTACGCCAAGTATAATAAAAACTGTACGGACAAAAGCATAGCCAAAGCTTCACATTTAAAAGTAACATTTGCCGGAGCAAACGCTGAAGCGACGACGCGTCCACGTAGCAAAAATTTTTGACCGTCCGATTCCGAATTTGGACGCCCTGGATCTTGTTTTACTATCAAGTATCGACCCAAATATATACCGTCCCCTCTTCCCGTAAAAAAAAAAAAAACACTCGTCCTCTCCGTCTTCTCCCAATCCCGCCACAGTGGGAGCCTCCTCCGCCGCCGCCCCACCTTCGGGCGTGCAGGGCGGCGCCTCCCCTAGCGCAGGTAGGCCGGGCGAGGTGCCATGGCGGCGGCGCTTTCTGCCCTCCCCCACACCGCCCTCCTCCTCCCCTTGATTGCCCCGCCTCTCAAATTGCCACCGCCAGCGGGTTTCAAACCTAACCCTAACCCTTGCTTCTCCTCTCCTCCGACGGAGGCCATGGCGATAGCGATGGTGATGGAGGCACCACAGCCGGCGCCGCATCGCCGCCGGGTCCTGTTCGTCGCCATCCATCGGCACCGCGCGGCGCTGCCCCCGCCGCCGCATGGCCTCTTCCTCGCCGACGCTCACCGCTGCTCCTCCCGGGCGTTCGGGCGTGGAGGCCGCCCACCACACGAGCATACCAGTAACGCCGTCGGCGAGGACTCGCACGAGTAAATCCAAGGTGAAGGCAGCCTCCCCCCGCCCTCCTCCCTCCTTCCTTCACCGACCTTCCCCCGGGTCGATCCATGGCCTCCACGACGCCCATGGTCGGATCCGCTCGTTCCCCAATCAATCCCTTGCACAACTTGCCATGGTGCCCCTATATGTAGAAATTTAGTTCTTTAAGCTAACGTAGTAACATGCCCCTGGCGATCTACTCAAATGTTTGACTGACTTTCATATTCTTGTTCATGGTGGGAATCCTTGCCGCTGTTTACATTCGTGAGTTGGCATACGTAAGATATTATCAAAGTTATGTTCGTATAAGTGATCCGCTTCGCTCGAGAGATCTCAAAAATATTGGCTAGCTGTCTTTGTTTTATGCTCATGCTTGGGTACCAAACTCCTAATTCAAATATCTTTTTAGCTTTAACAAAATTATAGAAAAATACATTAATATATATCTATAACATGAAACATTCATTAGATATACTATGAAATATATTTCCAGTTGTTAATATATTTTCTATTATACTTGGTCCGAGGTAGAAAGAGGAATTATTTAACATTTGTGGTTCTCAGGTGGCCGAAGAAGTTTGGGCTCATGGTTGAAAGAGATATACTATGAAATATATTTCTTACAGTGTTAACCTTTTTGTTACCGTATACCAAATTTCATCAAACATTTTGATTACTAGCAGATATGCGGCCAGAATATACAACTTGTGCCAGCTTACTTAGACAATTTATGGCTGAGATTTTTTCACGATCTTGCTACTTCGTGCCAGCTTGTATAGACGCTGTCGCACAAGCTCATATGTGTAGGAGAGAGTTTGTAGACGAGCTAGTGATACGCTTTTGTGTTTCCTTAAATTCATATCTCGTTTTCCTATCGCCAATATTGTCACTTCAGCATGTTTGATTGAAGTGTGTTTGTTTTAGGTTTCTACGTGCTGCCGCTTCTTCCGTGCTGAATATACTGTTATAGCAAAACCCACCTCGCCAAGCCGCCGGCCAATCCCTTCCTCGCCTTTCCTCCTTCTTTGCATTGCTTGTGTTTTCCGGATTTTGCCTCTTGCTTTATGGAACTTTATGGGCGCTTATGCTCATGTATGGATGTGGCAGATATTGAGTCATGCAATACATGCTTTCGCCGGGCAACCTGCTTGACTGTTGATGGCTTGGGCCGCATGTGTCGCATGATTCTATCGCTACCGCGGGATTTAGAATCTTCTCAAGGTAGCGTTTGGTTGTGATTACCGCTTGGCGTAATCTGCTGGTTTGAGTGCATGAATGTGATGACGAATTTCAGCTTTTGAGAGGAGGGGGCACCGGAGTTGGTTCCGCTATTGGTGTTTCTTGGGAGTGCCATAAAAACGAAACATCCACCTCTAAGCAACCCCTTTAGCCTAGCCGGGTTGATGGCTTAGGTGGATGGCTTTGCATGCTTCCATGGACGCTTTTGGTCTTGGTTTTGTCGTTGTTTTGGGCTTTAGAAAGTCGAGTGCCACCGATGACTCTTATCTAGGGAAGGAATAACAAAGGAACATAAGTCCGAGGCCAAGTGATGATTACATGCTTCCCAGCTTTTTAAGTCCGAACTTGAGCATGAGTTATAGAGTTAGGTTTTCTCTATGTGTCAAATGTCCTTTTATAATTTGTATAAGCCGTGTGGAGAGTGCCTTATGAGTAGACTTTTCAATTATTAATTGATTAGTTGATACCCTCGGTTGCATTGGAAGGCTTCCTCATAGTATGTTATTTTCCTGAGGTTTTTGCACCTCGTGGCGGGCGCTACATTTCAGGTGCTTTTGCCTCTAATTGCCCTTTATCTGTGCTAGCTTTGTGTAGCTAATTACATTCATGGAGGCCCTGTGTGTGCATGGTGCCGATGACCACCTTTTTGCTTGCTATCTTCGGGTATTGTGTGAAACCAGTTATTGTCATGTAGGCTGGCTTAGACTGAATCCAGTAATTAATTTTTGTGCCTTGTCATTGTTCCCGCGAATATTGCACATCATTTTGGAAAACTTCGAACTACTTTGGCCAAATTTCGATGTAGTAAATAAATTTAATGAACCTTACTATCTTCTATACAACGGATCTTTTCGTTTTCATAGACTGAATTTTCGAATTACCACAGCAGCTTCATAACTTCTGGAGCAGACCATCATTGTTTCGGTCCCGAATGCTACGAATGTCTTGGAAATATTTAGGAATTTTCGCTCCCCAAATGCATTTGTAGGATTTCCGCCTTGTCCTTTTAGCATGCGGCCCATGCAACAACAACGCCTACTGGTGATAAATTTTTGAAATGTAATGACAAATTCTAAGCATATATGGGCTGAAAACAGAATATGTGTGGAGTTTATCCATATGGTTATTTTTAGCAGCTCCTCATGTCCGAGACTATATCTTATGTTTTTAACACGCACCGCTCTATAAAACCTTTCAATTGCAGAGACGTGTTGCCTTCTAAGACTCAAAGAGCCCCCTAGCTATTTTCATCTATTTAAAATTTTATTTACTTAGTAAACCTGACCACTTAGGGATTTAGGTGGGTCTTCACTATCTACAAGTCTTATTTTGCTCGATTCAATCTCATAGACTTGCTTTGTCTTAGAAAAAGCCACCAACAACAAAAGCACGACTCATGTTGCTTTTCGGGTTACCAACCTCTATAGAAGGTCTCCACAATCAATTTTTATGCACAACTTTTACATCAGCTATATGTTGCGAGTGGCACAGTATCCAACGACAAAATGTAAGGCATCCCTTGCACATCTATTTGGGCACATGTGCTTAATTTCCCATGGGTGTGCCTCGTTTATTTTTGCCCGCCTTAGAATGTCCAGCTATCTTTATGACCCCTGCTTTAGCTACCATTTAGATATGTTGCTTGCTATCATGGGTACATTTTTGGTTACCCTCGCCTTTGTCGCCTAGTGGTGTCTTCATTTAAAATATAGTGAAATTAAAAAGAGATTTATTGTCTGCATGATATTTTCTCGATCCATTTTATCCCCTTGCCGATCTAAGGGCAGCACTTTCTTAACTCCTGCATGTAGGACACCTTCCGATGTTCAATTCATCATTTTAGTGAGTTATCTTCCTCTCTGCTCTTAAAACCAAGAGCCCTAAGTTAGTTCTACAAGAATCATGCTTAACTTCTCTCCGCCCTTCTAAAAGTCTCTGCACATTTTCATTTGTTGCTCCAACAAAGGTTGCTATGGCCATGGCATTTTCCCTTTTCAAGAGAACAAAGAGGAGGTCCCAAACCTGAAATAATATTAGGATTAGGAAGGTCTCCAAAATTCAAATGTTTGACTTGGAGAGTTCACTCACATTGTATCCTCTCTCTCCCGAGTATTCATGCAGATGTCTACAAGGGGAACACGGATGTCCATGATTTTGACGACACATTTTAGGGTTCTTATGCATACTTCAAAATGACATTAGACATTGGTCTTTGGCCATGTCCTGTTGTTCTCGCTTTATACTTCAATTGTTTTAAGAGTTTTTAGTCACTCATACATCAATTGAGGCCTGCACATATGTAATAATTTTTACACTATGGTAATCCATCTTAATCTATTTCTCAAATTATAATAGATGTTATTATTCCTCGAAGATTCTAGCACCGCTCTATCTTGATTACATGCGTGAGTCATTCCTTACCTTTTCTTTATTGGGGTACAATTAAAAGTGGCAAAAATTTGAACCGATACGCTTCTTTAAAAAGCTTATTCTAAATCATTTTCAAACTTCTACATGCCACAAATTTAGTTGGATTTAGTGCAACCAGATCAAGAAGTGTGCCTATAGAAGTTCAGCTCTACAGCGCGATATTGTGTTAGTCTCCGAGCTCACCTTAGTCTCCAGTACTGTATATCATCGGAAACATGCATGTTGTCAACGAAATTCAAAGGATTGTCCTGTGGAGCTTTGGCGATCTGAATTGTGTCCTGGGCTGCGATGACATTCATATGACTGCTATCCCCACGTGTCTCAAAATGTGCTTTGGAGGCTTTTGGACCCACTGAATTGAGAGGTAAAATCTTTCCAGATAATAGCAAGTGATACATATTCTGCAAGCTCATCTATGCATTATTGCAGAAAAGCTCGTAATACTCTCTCTATTTCATTTTTCCACATGTCCTGAAGGATCGCTGGCATTCCCCTGACATATATAGACAGATCAACAACTGTGGACCTCGGTGGAAAAGGAGCAAGGCACAAATAGTGAGTCCATCCTTCTCTAACCTTCTAGCCATGAGTGCAGCACGCATGTGTGATGGGGTGCAAATATGATATGCTACCGTTGGTTTCATGTTTTTATTCTACTCTCTAATGTCCCGCCCAACGTATATACGGTAGGCTAATGCTCGAATTATTCACTTTTTGTTGCAGTCCTACTTATTTCTTTAGTGATCAATCTGCTATGTATAGTTGTTTTATTGTTTCACATCAGAGACAATTGAAACTTGAAATCTATCTCTAGGTGTATGAATAGTCGAAGCGCATCTCATAGCATCCCTCAAGAGTATCTCGAGACTTGCATCGAGCTTATTCTTTTCTTTTCTGTCCTAGCATTTGGGGACCTATGAGATGAAGATGTTGCTGCAATAGGAGGTAACTACGTGAAACATAGAAATGAAGGTGATGGTGCAAATAGGAGTGCAGTATCTAAATAAGGAGATGGAGCCACTGGTCTCTGAGGGTTCAGTCATGGAGCTGAATGCTTTCTTTAAAAAGTCGCTACTATATAAGTGTGATACTTTCTACTTATTGCGCGCATGTACTATATATTTTGAAATGCTTTCTTCCATAAGTATTCTGGTTATTGGGTGTTATTTTATGATCCATACTACATATCCCACTCAGGTGCCCCCAACTACTATGGCTAGGATTCTAAGCACGCAGACACCGATGTGTAACATTGCTATCTGCAGAGTGAACTATATGCATCGACTTATAAGTTTGCGACATCACCGGCTCGATCACCAAATATCTCTGTGATGCACGGCGCTATTTATTTCATTTTCAAA